>CM041782.1:263347265-263817100 GCA_023374045.1 Limonium bicolor | reverse complement strand
ATATAGACGTGGTATAAGATAAGATCTTATAACATGGCTAAAAGTTGGCGTGGTATAAGATAGGATCTTATAACACGGCTACATATAAGCGTGGTATAAGATAGGTCGAAACGTCACTTTTATAACACGGCTAAAAAAAATCGTGTTATAAACACTAGAGAGAAAATAATTTTTTGGGTCTTATAACACGGCTACGTAAAGCCGTGTTATAAAACTTGTTTTTCTCTGCGCGGAAATTAAAACATTTTGAACTTTGTAGTAGTGCGCAAAAATGAATTTAGGGTCTTATAACACGGTCACAATTATAAGCCGTGTTATAAGATAATGAGGATCATTTTTTAAAACATGCTTATAACACGCCTAAATGAATTCGTGTTATAAGATCCTTTTTTACCCAGTATTTTCCCTATCTCGTACTCATTTCCGCCATTCCCTCGTCTCTCCCGCGATTTCTTTGTCAAGACCATGACTACCAGACCTAGCGCTGTTTCCCTCGACGCAGGTCATCGATCTGGGTTATATCTCCGTCGCCCTCCACTTCTCTTTGCCGGTGCACAGCCCAAGCACCATTTCCTCACTGACCGTCGCCCTCCAGTTTCTCTGTTTAAACTTTTCTTCTCCCGAGCTCCTATCGTCGTCTTTCATCGTTGCCCATCGCCTGAAGCTCTTCCTCGCCATCATCACCTTCGCCTAGTTCTTGTTCGACGCAAGAGGAAACCAGAAGCGGGAGCATTAACCGAGCTCGAGTCCAATGCAAGCTTGTGGAGCTCGAAGTCCAGCTCGAGAATTGCCCAACCCCATTCCTTTTCTTCTCTATAGAAAGGTAACACTCTAAAACCGAGATTTACCAAGTTTGCATACAGTGCGTTATAGCCGATCGACACCACGTCCACATGAATTCCACCCAGTGGGCTACTCTCACCGAGTTTGTTAAGCATCTGGGGCGTACGGGGCAGTGTAAGGTGGAAGATACACCGAAGGGCTGGTTTATCACCTACATCGATAGGGATTCTGAAACCCTTTTCAAGGAAAGGCGGAAGAATAAGCGGCTTAAAGCGGATCTAGTGGAGGAGGAGAGAAACGAGAGGGAGATTAGGAAGCAGATTGAATTGGCTGAGAAAACGGTGCCCAAGGCCGGTGAAACTGATGGCACGGGAAAGGAAGCGCCTATGTCGTTGCTTAAGTCCGAGAGTGGGACAAAGGTTGGGTTCTCATTAGGGAGTAGAGGTATTGGTGCTGGCGGTGTGAAGGAGAAAGGGGATAGTTCTAGAGTTGTATTGATGATGCTGAGAATGAGGATAGAAGTGAGAAGGAAAAGCAAAACCGTGGTAATTTTTCCAAGCGCGGGAGGGATGATGATGGAGGCCGTAGGGGTAGATCTGCTTTGGATGAGTTGATGAAAGAGGAAGAGAAGGCAAAAGAACGAAGTAACAGGAAGGATAACTGGCTGTTTGAAGGTATAATTGTCAAAGTCATGAGCAAAGATTTGGCCGATGAGGGATACTACAAGAAGAAGGGAGTTGTGAGGAAAGTCATAAGCAAATATGTGGGTGAAATTGAGATGCTGGATAGCAAGCATGTTCTGAGAGTAGATCAAAAGGAGCTAGAGACTGTGATTCCTCAGATTGGTGGTCTTGTGAAGATCGTAAATGGGGCATATCGAGGTTCTAATGCAAGGTTGCTATCTGTTGATACCGATAACTTTTGTGCCAAGTTGCAAGTTGAAAAGGGATTGTATGATGGTAGAGTCCTTAAGGCTGTTGAATATGACGATATATGTAAAATTGGTTAGTCGATCCATGGCATCTTTGCAATTGTTTATTTTGAGTCCTTTGCAATGTACATACTGAGTTCCAATGCCAAAATTGTCTGGTATGTTAGTCATGAACAAGTAACTTTTCTAGCATACAGTGCGGTGTAATTTGTACGAGGTTGAAGTGCGAGATTGTCACTTTGATTTAGGTCATTTTGAAAGGTGCTTGATTTTATTATATTTTGTGCGGGGTGTCCTCCAGTGGCCGAGGACTGGAATAATGGCTTATCTTGCGTTTTGATACTTAAGTCCATGTGGTAACTAGTTTGATTCTTATGTTATTATTTTGTAGTTCACATTGGCTTATGACTTTGTCTATTGGTTGGCTTATCTGTGATCTTTTGTTTTGCTGGCTAGAATAAAGAAGATTATGCAAGCTGATGAGGATGTAGGGAAGATAGCAATGGATGTTCCTCCTCTAGTCTGTGAGTTGTTTACCTTTCTAGTTTCTCGTTATCTGAAAAGGACTTTTCAAAGAAACCTTCTAGTTATCATCCTGTAATCTTCCTTTGTCTTATGAAGCTATCATTTTACTGACATAGCTAAAGCCTTAGAATTATTTTTGCAACATCTACCAGTACAAAGAGGAACAAAACCGTTGAGTTCACAGCACCTGTAAGTTGGCTCTTCATTGTGATTAACATTCACATCTCTTAAATCTCTTCTTTAGTTTTTTCAATAAAAGATGTTCTGCTTTTTTTTTGCCGTCTAAGTGATTTTCTGACTTCATATACTAACACTAAGCAGTGATGAAATGACAACTTTTTGTCTTCCTGGTGATTTGGTTGATTCAGCTTGCTTGATTTTGGTGAAAGTACCCAACCTATGAATCCATACTCCGGAAGCGCTGTGTATTTAGTTGTAGTAGTTTTAAACACTGTGCACATGAACTATAAGGTGCCAATATACAATGAAAACTCAATGGTGCAAATGTTCCTAGTAGTGTTAAATGTTATATACTATATATCTTGAACTGGCTTCTGATATTTGCTTTATGTAGGAGGATAGTGTACGTGCAAGCTTGGTTTTAAATTGCGTGATGCGTGACGAGGCGTTTTGGTTTTTGAAGTGATGCGTGATGCGTGATGCGACGAGGCGGTCGCATCTCGTCGTTGATGCGATCAATTATATAATACACCTATAATATATTGTGATACTACATTTTTGTATATATAAGCAATATTTAACATATTATATGACATACAAATACATATTGATATTAAACTTAAATATCATTTAAAATGTTCAAATGCAGATGATGCACATGAATTTGGGTTTGGGGAGACAGACACGGAAGAAAAAAAAAAGGGAGAATGGGAGTGGGGGACGAGGAGGAAAGGGGGAAATGATAGATTGTGATGTGAAAGTGAGGCGAGGGGTAATAATAAAATAAGGAGGAACGACTTGGGGGGGGAGTAAAGCAGCTTTTTATTTTATTTTTATTAAAAAGAGAAAAACTTTTTAAAAGTGACGTCATTCTAAAACATTTAGAAAAAAAAATTAAAAAATGAAGAAAATGGAGTACAGATGCGACTTGCTTTGCATAATGCGTTTTACTCATCGAATCGCATCAGTACCGCATGATGCGGCATGATGCGCGCTTTTTTAACCAAGCGGCAAGTTGTGTCATTAGGAGAAGAAAATTTTATACAGCATTGTATTTACTTGACCTTGGTTATATTATAGGTTTACTGCTTCACAGTCCTAACAATTTATTTATTGTTTTAGCATTGTTATTAATCTATGCACCATTGGCGTATAGTTGTAATTTTCAGCCCAGTACTGAATGAAAGTGACTTATTGTAAATTGTCTAGTTTTGCTATACTAAGTTGAGGTTGTTTGAAAGAATTCTTATCTTTTCAATTCCTTGTGATTGCTATTGTTAAGTGATTTTTCTAATCTTTGATATGAACTTTTTTTCAGCTAAGAGAGTAATATTTGTGATGAGGAAGAGGAGACCAGTGCATGTGTAGGATCTGTTCCACTTCCAATTTCCAACCTAAGCGCCGAACTGCATCATAGTGATGTAAATATCCAGAGCAGGTCACCTTATTGCTTCATTTAGCTTAAGCTATTTGCCTTCATTCATAAGTCTATATACAGCATGTTCAAGACTGATTGTGGTTGGCTCTTTAAGCCTTATTTATGTTTGTTATTGAGCTAAGAATAATGGTGGTTAACCAGCCTCTATTGCTTCTATTTTTCCTGCTTGAATATTGCTAAGCTTACAACAGTTTTAAACTCGCGAATAATACTCATGTTGCATCTATTTTTACTGTTGTCCGAGTGCTTCATTTTGATTGCCTGTTCCAATGTGAGATCTTTGGAGCCTAATAATTTTGATGCGGTAATATGAATCCCGTCAATGTTAGTACAATAGCAGCTCAGAGTTTGATTGAGTGACCATATGTGTATGCCTTCTCTGTTTCAGGATTGATGAAGGTGCTCCTGAACATCTATATTTGCTAAAGCTTTATGAGGAACTTGAGAAGGCAGGTATCTCTATACCAAAAAGGTGAGCATATCTGAAATAAAACTGACTGATGAATGGTTATGCCGTGGGTAATATCAGCCAATGTTCTGTCCTTTACATGGTTGATTTCATAAGTGTGTTAGCTGGCAATAGGAAAGAATGATGGTATTGTCTTTGCTGATCTAGTTTCAGGTAGTTAACAGAATGTATCATTTGGTTTTACTGGTTGAAGTAATACAAAGAAATTCTCAAATTGCTTTTTCTAAATGATGATAGTTGCCATGGATATACTTCCCATCAGCTGTGTTGTTCTCATGAATTGGAATAGCAGAATACATGGCAAGTCACTGCCTGACCAAAAGTGTCATGCTCATCTGATATATTTGCAACTGAACCAAATCTTGTGAATGGTGTGCTTAGGTGTCTGCCCAAAGTGTTCATCCTCTTTCGTTAGACCCTTTTATTTGGCCTAAAAGTCATGCCTATATTGGTGTCTTTTACTATGAACTGGGTAAAAAATGGTGGTGGGAGCAAATAAAAAAGAAGAGTAAATCTTCTTAACTGTCATAAATTTGGGCTCTTGAACACTTTGTTTATGTTATACAATATAAAGTTGAATTATATCAATATCATTGCAGAATAAACGGGAAAGAACTATTCAGATTTCACACTGCTGCAAATGGTGATTTTTCATGTTTTTTTGGCATCAACTAAGAAGACAATAGCTTGGAGGAACACTTATTATCTTCTGACCGAAGAAGAACTACAAAAGTGGTCAAAGTTGGTCTATAGGTAAAACTCACTCTACCAGTTCTTTGTTTGGCCTTTTTTTTCTCTGGGACTAAATTTATTCGGCATAAATTTTTGGATTTGAAACCTAATATAACTGGAAATGATCATCAATTCCATCAAACTCTTATATGTGACAAAACCGGAGATCTCTTGCTTCAGACCAGGTGAAGAAATCTAAACATTATCTGTTCTAAACATTCACACATTTCTAAATCACAAACAAACAAAAAATGATTTAAAGATTTTTGAACTGGACTTGAATTGAACTGGAGAGGTGCCCACTAGTATAAGTGATGAGAGTCAGTCAAGTGGATATCAAGATATGTATAGATGTACTCTCCGTAAACCATGACCATAACCAACAAACAAACAAAAAATGTCACAATTTTATCATTAAAATCCATAGTACTGGTCAAAGTTGTAGTTTCCCTTTCAAAAAAGGTTGAAGTGGAGTAACATTAGACTCCCACATATTGATAATTTAGGCAGGTGCATTAGCAAATAGCAATGAAACTAACGCGTATGGATTGAAACTTTGTGTTTCCTGGTGTCAAATATGTATGGTATTGCCTTAGGTTAATGGCTAGCAAATCCTGATGCATTGAGCAACCAATGTACCAGTTACTGCAGGATTAAGCAACTAGCTAAATGGGTTCAGAAAATTCTGTACAAAACAGCTAACAAAAACTAGTGCAGAAATGAGTTTAAATTCTGCAACTTATACCTTTATGTAACCAAATTTCAGAAGCAATATAAGGGTTGTATTGACAAGTTGAATAGCCTAAAAACCTTCTAACACATTATACTAAATGTAAATAAGCTGGGGGATGTTGGAGAAACCAGTAGCACATTAAAAAGAGTAGAAGTAGGAGAATGCAGAAACTCAAATCTTAGTTTTCTGCAGTTATTACCGGTTCTGTATAAGAGAGTTTTAAGGGAGTTAACAGGGTTGTTTTGGGTTTTTAAGTTCAAAATCTTACTAAGACACTTAACTAAGTGGGTAAATACTTTGGGGAAAAATGGAGGTCAGTTAACTAACTAAAAGAGAGGTTAGAGAGGAGCTGTACAGAAATTAGTTTTTCAGTTCCTGCAGAGTAACAGTTTCTGTATAATGAACTTTCAGGAGAGTTAATAGTGTTGTTTTGAGTTGGTTTTGAATTTAAAACTTTCTTAATACACTTAGCCAGTTGGGAAAAAACTTTGGGTGGAATTGGAGACTGATTAATAATCTAAAAGTAAGCTTGAAGAGGAGCTGTACAGAATTATTGTTACAGTTTTTTCTGCAGTTTTGGTTTCTGTAAAATGAACTTTCAGAAGTGTTAACAATGTTGTTTTGGGTTTTTTTGAGTTTAAAACTTTCCTAACACACTTAGCCAGTTGGGAAAAAACTTTGGGTGGAATTGGAGACTGATTAATAATCTAAAAGTAAGCTTGAAGATGAGCTGTACAGAATTAGTGTTACAGTTTTTCTGCAGTTTTGGTTTCTGTAAAAGGAACTTTCAGAAGTGTTAACAATGTTGTTTTGGGTTGTTTTTGAGTTTAAAACTTTTCTAATACACTTAGCCAGTTGGGAAAAAACTTTGGGTGGAATTGGAGACTGATTAATAATCTAAATGTAAGCTTGAAGAGGAGCTGTACAGAATTAGTGTTACAGTTTTTTCTGCAGTTTTGGTTTCTGTAAAAGGAACTTTCAGAAGTGTTAACAATGTTGTTTTGGGTTGTTTTTGAGTTTAAAACTTTCCTAATACACTTAGCCAGTTGGGAAAAAACTTTGGGTGGAATTGGAGACTGATTAATAATCTAAATGTAAGCTTGAAGAGGAGCTGTACAGAATTAGTGTTACAGTTTTTCTGTAGTTTTGGTTTCTGTAAAATGAACTTTCAGAAGTGTTAACAATGTTGTTTTGGGTTGTTTTTGAGTTTAAAACCTTCCTAATACACGTAGCTAGATGGGTGAAACTTTTGGTGGAATTGGAGACTGATTAATAACCAAAAAGGAAGCTTAAAGAGGAGCTGTACAAAATTGATATTTACTGTTTTCTGCAGTTTTGGTTTCTGTAAAATGAACTTTTAGAAGTGTTAACAGTGTTGTTTTGAGTTGTTTTTGAGTTTAAAACTTCCCTAATACACTTAGTCAGTTGGGAAAAAACTTTGGGTGGAATTGGAGACTGATTAATAATCTAAATGTAAGCTTGAAGAGGAGCTGTACAGAATTAGTGTTACAGTTTTTCTGCAGTTTTGGTTTCTGTAAAATGAACTTTCAGAAGTGTTAACAATGTTGTTTTGGGTTGTTTTTGAGTTTAAAACCTTCCTAATACACTTAGCTAGATGGGTAAAAACTTTGGGTGGAATTGGAGACTGATTAATAACCAAAAGGAAGCTTAAAAGAAAACGTGAAGAAGAGATGCACAAATTGTGTTTTAAGATTTCCTGATTCAGATTTCAATTAGAAGTATACAAGAATCATATTTATGAGCCTATGAATAATGCTTTAGTCCATTTGGTGAACATTTATGTTGATTTTCCTGATTCCGATTGTCAATTACAAGTATAGCAGAAGCTTGAATAATGTTTAGAATAATGCTAAATATACAAGAAGCTTGAATAATGTTTAAACGGAAACAAGTTACACCAGCCATGGTGTATATAAAATAAAAAATGCTTAAGTATAAAAGCTTTAATTGCTTCTGTTTTTGCTACATTAATAAAACCTGTTACAACAAGTTCTAACTTTCAAAATATATGCTCAATCTTACCTACATTTTGGGCGTCATAGTTCTGCACATTTTAGTATACATAATTTTTTTGTCTTAGTAATCTGCGCTACACTTCATTCTCTTTTTTTTTGTGCTGCTCTTCATTCTCTTATTCATACTATTGCTGGCAACAAGGAACATATGTAATATGTAATGCACTTCATTCTGTACTTTTTTCACCTTTGTAGATATTAAAATATGTGGTACTACTGCTGCCTCTGCGGCAGAGATAAATCTGTGGAGCTTTTACTGCAGTGATAAATCTGTGAACATCGATGTTCTTCTTCCAGAACCGGTAATATACTTGAACTTATCTTCTTCTCTCTTGCAGCAAGGAACATACATACTACGTGATTGGTTTCTATACATGGGGAGTACGTGGACTATTTTTTATGATGTTTTTGGTATGCATTTTCTGTACTATTCAAATGTCCATAGACATGGGGAGTGCGTGGACTATTTTTTATGATTAAGACTTTTTGCAAACTTGCGACAAGGAAAGTACATATTACGCGCTGCTCTTCATTCTCTTCATCTGTTTGCTCTTCTGCAGAGATAAATCTACAGAATCCCTCTTGCAAAGATAAATCTATAGATTTAGTGCTGCTATTCACCCTCTTCTTCTGAAACCGATAATATACTTGAATTTATCTTTTTCTCTTTGGTTCTGGATGATTTTTTCTGTTAAACATTGTGAAGCTCAAGTTGTTAGCATTTAATTGACTCATAAATTTTGTTTCCTTTGTGTAGGTGTATCAATATTTTGACAACCAACCATCTACTTACACCCAGAAACAACTAGATTTTGTAAGAGAAGATTTCGGATTATTTTTACTTAAGCACTTGTAGGAATTGTATAAAATCTTTGGAATAGTAGTTAGCTAAACCTTTGTTGAGACTTATGGCTACTTATGATATGTGAACGAGTGTTGATAGTGATACGAGTGTTGATATTGGGTTTTGGTTAGACTTTTTGTAAATGCATGTAAATGTGCATTTTGTTTGAGAATTACAAGGTATTTGACCTATGTGGATGGTCCAGTTGTTGTGATATGACTTTGGTACGTCTTATGTGAATATTATACAGGTTGTGATCTGTCAAATGTGTGGGAAAGAAGCAAAAATGAAAAAAATAAAAAAAACTGCAACTTTATAACACGGCTATGCAGTAGGCGTGTTATAAAGTCCAGCATTCGGTGACCTTTTATAACACGGCTTCTTATTGGTCGTGGCATAAAAGCAAGTTATATAACACGGCTAAAAGGAAGCCGTGTTATAAAAGGTCCTGATTTTGACGGATTCAACCAACTTTATACCACGGTGACTATAACCGTGTTATAAAACCGAATTATATAACACGGCTTGGGTGCAGCCGTGTCATATAATCGATTTTATAACACGGCTCATAGCCGTGTTATATAACTTGTTTATATATGACGACCGCATATAACACGACCTTTAGCCGTGTTATAAGACCCTTTTTTAGCCGTGGTATAAAGTGTTTTTTCCACCAGTGTGAAGCAAACGGGCTGAAGGAGGCCACACGAACCGTGAATGGGCCACTGGGCCGAGAGGGAAAACCTTGAAGTCTGAGATTCGTTTGATGTTCTTGTCGGGCCTTGACGCTAGAAACTGGAATGAATGAGTTATGCAACCTATCTTGGATTCAAATGTTTTGTGCTATGGGCCGAACTTCTGGATTAAGAGCGAAGCTTATGGGCCAAAACTATGAATTGGTCTATGGGCCCCAAATAGAATGAGTCATGAGTGTGGTTATTTGGGCCAGAATGATTGTTGAACGAAACCCTAGGTTGGAATTTGGACTGAAACCTGAATGAGTAGTATTGATTGAACCTGAAAGATGATGCCTAGATCTATGATTTTGGGCTAAAGCCCAAGTGAAGAGTTTTCCTATACTAGAATAGGCCTTGGGTCGGAAGAATTTCAGTGGAAGGCTTGGTTGGTTTACATGTCTCATGGATTACTTTTAGGTGGACTTTTATGGGCCTAGAACTAAATGGATAAACCAAATTGGGCTGAAAAAGAAACCACCTAACTCTAAACTTTTGGGCCGAAGCCCACATAACTCACATGTTAAACCAAACAGAGCCTTTGGGCTGCAAACAAATAAAACTGACAATTTGGGTTGGGCTAGGTTGATGTAGGAGAAATTCCTATCAGTTTCTGGGCTGGGTAGTGGGCCGATCACACAAGCAAACAAGGCCCACACAGATTCAACATGTCCTCACTAGATGTTTAAATCAAACCAGGTATGGATCGATCCGGAGAGGTGCTTGGGGCACGGGCCCAGGTCACCACAAAGGAATAGGGCTTGCACGCTATTCTCCTTGGGCTTCCACACTTTTTTCACATCACCTAAAGGTGTGCGTCTATGGTCTGGTCTTTGAGTGACCAAATAATGGGCTAGGTAAGGGTACTGTCAGGAAAATGTTTGGGGCTAAAGCCCATGTATTAAGGGGGTGTGGTTAGACGACACCCTCCTCTTTTCCCCCACTTATTCACATCACCTAGAAGGTGTGAGTCCCTGACAGGGAATCCTCAAACGGGTCCCGGGGGTGAAATTGGTTTGCGTGGACCCTCACTCTCATATGATGCAAAGGTACAGAATTTTAAATTGCGCACAAAGGTAAACAAACAAAATAATAAAGCCATAAATAAACAATTTTTGAGTTAAGCCCTCTCTCTTTAAATTAAACAAGTTAATATTAAGAAGTTGTCCCCAGCAGAGTCGCCAGTCTATGAGCCTCGATTTTAAACCCTATCCTGTATTGATAGATTGATTAGGATCTAGTCGGGTTTTAGGTCCACTTATAACCTAAGATTAATAACTATGTCATATAACAATAATTATTAAAACCTAAGCTAGCTCACTGGAACCTATTATGAGTCGCCACCTAATTTTAGCCTAGAGTAAATTAGGAAAGGTTGAGTTCGGGTTCGGGGGCTTGGTATTCGACTTATTTAGGGTTCAAATTACTTTCATTACCCTGCCTAGGTCACTTTTCCTCTACTTAGTTTAATTACGGCTTATTACGAGTCATTTTTAACCTAAGTGCGCGCTTCTGATTTTTTTGTATTTTTAACATTTTTTGACAGAAAATTAAAGTGGAAACTGAAAATACCTAAACTAGGGTTTTGGAGGCAGAATTAGGTCAAATTTTGTGTACGTCCGTAGCCACGGACCCCATGTCCGAGACCACGGACCCTAGTTAACCTAATTATACAGAAAAGTCGAATTTAAGAAAAAATGAAATTTTGAAAAGTCCGGGGCCACGGACAAGCAGTCCGTGGGCCCGGACATTATTTAGAAAAAACCTAAATTTTAAAATTTTATGTAACACCCCTATTTCGCACTTAACAACTAATCAAAATGACAGCGGAAATAAACAACTAAACAATAACTAAACGGTTCGGTGCTACAACGCCGTTAACCACCCACGTGGTTAACAAGGCAGAATAAATACAAGTGTACCGGTCTGATGATCAGACTCTGAGCCTTAGGTACTAACATCCATATATATACATTACCAACAATACCGAGTATTTACATCACGTCACTGTAAACTGTAAACCATAAACTGCCACTGTAACTGTCAACAACCGCCACTGTCAAATAACTGTACCAAAATATAACGCCACGGGAGCACAGGCGCAACCCGGGCTCAACATCCAAAACGTATCAAAAGTATTTCATGACCTAAGATCTACAGCCATTCTGCTTCTTCGATCCTCATCCTGGAAATAAATATGGAGCCCCCGAGGGGGTCAGCAACCCTTGGCTGGTATGGTTAACGCGCAGCCCATCGGCTACCGGGATACGCGCAACTACTTGTCAAGATAACATGGTGTTGATTTAAACATACAACAATATAGCATAGCAAGAAAAATTGCTTAGCACAACAACACATACATAGTGAGAATATTTCACTTATTAAACGAACCAAAATGGTTAACCAACATCATAAGCATAGAGAATGGATTCACCCTCATGTTAAGCTTGTTACATAAACTCATTACCGTTATGTTAGTCGAACGAGTAACTTAACTCAAGATGGATCGGATATTGTGATCCGAACACACCACAATCACACACATTTCCCCCTAGATCGATCATAAGTCAGAACAGGTAAGCTTTGGATGAAGCTAGCGGGAGATCGAACGCCAAGATGGAGAACAACCTTAACATTAAAAGAGTCGAATCTGATACAGATATCTACTCTTATACATACACGCGCGATCGGACAACCGGATTCCTCAACCCCCCCCCCCCCAGTACACTTGTTAGAAGTCCCATTGTCGGGACTTGACACAACAATCCACAACAGGTGTCTAGGACTAGTTAGACACATAAGGGTGATGAGATATAAAGCGTTAATGCAAACCACAACCAGTTCATACATAGCCGAGGTTAGTACATTCCTTAGGTCGGAACGTTATAACCGTATACCGTTCTCGTGTGTTACCCTAACACAGGTTAGCTAGCAATTAGTACGCATTTCGAGGTTACCGGTATCAGTGCGCACACACCACAATAGCATAACAACTGTAAACTCGTTCCATGGTTTAATCTTATTAAGTCATAAACACACAGAAAAACAAACAACACACAAGCCGGTGTAAACCGGTAGGCAACAGACTGCAAGAAAACCATACCTTGGTTTCTGCTTCGACTGGTTTCCACCGTTGGAGAATCCTATACACATTTAGTAACGTCGGTTAATTAACGTACTAGTCCGTTGTTAACTTATTATTTCACATATCTAGTTTATTTTATTTTCACACCTTGTTATAACTTCTCACCTTTTAAATTGTCATTATAACACACCTAACATGTCTTAGACAACCTTATAACATCATTACTAACTAATCCCCATCATTAGACTTCATTATTTAACCTTAAACTAAGTTTTTTAAGTGGTCCGGGACTTGGTCCTCATCTTAGGTCTCGGACCTAGTCTTTGTAAAACTCTCGGGTTGTTTTTATGGGGTGGTCTGGGACTTCACACAGGACTTAAGTCCCGGACCAATGTAGGCAAATTCTCTTGGGGGTAAATCAGGGGGTGGTCCGGGTCTTAGTACAAGACCTAAGTCCCGAACCAGAGTTGAAATACCCCTAACCTTTAAAATATAATTAAATGATCTATTAATGATCTAAAATGATTAATAAACATCTAATTACTATTGGGGAACAATCTAAAAGATCTCAACAAGGCAAAACACGCCTTAAGATCGGTAAAGCCAAAAATGTGCTTTAAGACACCATAAAGATTGTATGACCTCAAATAGGATCCAAAGTGGATTCCTAAGTATTATAATGAAGCAAGGAACACAATAAAACCGTTCTCAAGGAGAACTAAGCTCAGGAACACCCTGTGACACAAAAATGTGCGCTAAAACTCCTTAAAGCACGTTTTCGTGAGATTGCCTTTTAAATTGATTTTTAATGGGCTTAAAAATTATAATTATCCTTAAATATGATTTTATCATATTGTATCATATTAGGAATTTAATTCCAGAAATTTACGAATTTTTACAAATTAATATTAAAATATTAATAAAACCCTAAAGTGGGGCCCACATGAGTCAATATTGACCAAGTATGGTCAATGGTCAATTAAATGACCCATTTAACCCCTTGGAAATCGGCTGGCAAGAGGGAGGAGACAGCCTACAATCATTATGGGACAAACTATACCTAATACCAATTACTTTTGAAAATTAAGTTACTTTTTCAATTATTTCAAAACTTACCCATTCCTTCCTTCCTCCTTGTCCGATTCCAGCCCTGTCAACCAAGCTCTCCCTTCCTCTCAAGCTCTCAAAGCTTGCTCTTGAACATGGAAGGCAAACCTAGCTCTTAAGTCCTTAAGGTAAGTGTTTTAATGTCATTTTTAGCCCTTTTTCTTCATCTCTTCACTACCAACACCTAAATTTCGTGGCTCATCAATTCCTATGGCTTGTTCTCAGTGTTCTAAGGTTATAACAAGAGCTAAACTCGGTTGAGACCAGTAGAGGGACCAAGGTTGTTCAAATCTACATTTTAAGGTAAAAATGTGCTTTAAGCTCATAACTTTTGATTCCCTTCGATTTTGGCTGTGAAACTTTGGCCATAGCCTCATCTTCTTCTCCTTTTCATGTGGAATCTGTTGGTTAGCCATTTGGAGCAAGGGTGGCCGAGATCCAAGAGAAATACTCTCTTTTAAGGCATTTTCCAAGGTAAAACCTAATAACAAGGTAGTATTTCGAGATCTAATTATTTCCTATGTCAATATGGTGGATCTAACACCTTGTGGTGTGTTTGGTTCAGGTCGAAAATACCTAGAACTTCCCTTGCATTTTTAAGGTGATTTTTGCCTTAAATCTTACACTAATTATCCCTTATGGTTAAGCTCAAGCTTGGAGGGTAACCATATCTTGTTTTTGTGTATTAAACATGTCTATATCAAGTGGTGATTTTTCCTACAAGTGGCCGAAAGCATACAAGGCTTAATCAAGGTATAAACACCTTAAACTTATGGTTTTTGTAATTTTTAAGCATATACATATATATGGCCGAGAGTGAATATATATATATAGGTCATATTGACCTAAAAATGGAAAAAAAATGGCTAAGATAATTAAGCTAGTCATTTAAGGGATTTAATTAACATGATGGTCAAATTATGACATTATGTGGAAAAATAATTAAACCTAAGTGAGGCCGAATATATATGCTATATTTTGATACATTTATTGTGTAATTTATTTTGCAAGTTCAAGGTTGTAATAAGGCCATGTCATTAGGCCATTTTATTTTAAGTTTATAAGCTTATTTAGTTTTATTTATGCTTATAATTAAAATTGGGGCCAATTCGTAATTACTAGGAATTTAGAAAGCCGTGGGCTTAATTTAGAGCAATTTAGGCTTTTTAAATAAATTTAATAAAAATTATAACATTTTATAAAGTTTTGGGTCAAAACTGTAAAAATAGAAAAGTATGGGGTATTGTTGGTAATTACCGAAAGTTTGAGTCCCAATTGGTATTAGAAGTCAAAGTTGACTATATAGGAGACTTTGACCAACTTTGGAGAATTTTAGAAATTAAAATACTACCTTATAATAAGATACTTATTAAATTGTAAAAGATTTATAAGACTTGGGGTGGTATTGTGATTTCTGAAAACTTGGGGGTACTAAAAGGAGTTTAGTACAAACCTTAGGTTATTAGGAATTTTTAGGAATTGATTTGGTTAAATTTGGAGTTAATATGAATTAAAGTATAATATAAGGTATTTCATAATATTGTTACAAATGGGTAACATATGTGGTAAAATCGAGATTTAGAGAAAGTATAAGGTTAGGAATAAGGTTTATAACCTTTTGGTATAGTTTGGTGATTTTTGGAATTATATACAAGGTTTTATAAGGACATATGTATAATATATGATTTTAATGGAATTAGGAAACTATATGTTATAAAGAGGGGAAATTGGTGAATATAGAAAGTTAAGTGGTGGAAAAATAATTTAAATAGACCATGGGGTCTGTTCGGAAATATTAATATTTTTGAATGAACTTTATAATATGGTTTTAATGTTATAAGAATTATAACATTTGTAATATAAGAGGTATTCATTAAAAAGGATGAATATATATTATAAGAATTGCCATATAAGAAATAGTTCCATAAATACATACACATAAATAAATATGTGTTGTGGTGGAAAATATAATATGGTTTAATGACCATATATTTTCATAATTAAAATGACATATGATAAAGGGAAAAGAATTACAAACATTGGATATGGAATGTTAGGACTGTACATGTGATAATAAGGATTGATAATGCAAAGTATTGTTTACCACATTGAATTTGGAAAAAAGAAAAAAAAAGAGAAACAAACCTTAGAAAAATAAATACTAAGGTGAAATGTATGGTGTATGACAAGAATCATACATACAATAGAAACAAGCTATATGATGTACAAACATACATTAGGTTACATGCGATAACAAAAGCTCAACTATAAAGTATATTAATATACGAGACAAGACTACGCTTGTAATATAACACTTTTCCAATCTCGAGTTAAACCTAAAACCCGACAAACATTGACAGTTAATAACGGGGGTTAACCGGGAGGTATTAGTGACGGTACGGGGTACCGTAGAATTTTGTGTTGTTATACAGTATGCTAATCAGTAGCATTATGTATTGTATAGACTGTTAGAGACGACGCACGGAGCATAGGATCTTGCTGATTCATACTCCACCGTAATACTCTCAGGGTGAACGGTATGTTATTTATGTGGCTTGATTGTCTCTGAGGATTTCCTCATTTCAGACATTGTGTGAAAATCTGTGATAAGATTGAATGTCTGCTTGTGTGAATTAATATGCTTGAGTTGTGTATTAATGCTGCCTTATTATTACTGTTGTGCGATAACAGTACCGTTCGTATATATGAACATATTATAAAACGAACTAGCGGCAATGATGCTATCTTATATGGGTAATATAAGGAACGTAAGTAAAACGTTGTAGCATTAGGATAATAAGATATATAAAATATCTGAGACTTATATACGGAGCATTGGCCTCTTTAACGCCGCTCTCGTATCTAGCACTAGATCCCGAGTCGACATACTCAGGATTGGACTACAACCTTGGTCTGCTGTGTTAGAAAAAAAAAGAATAGTAAAGCGATGCGATGGTATAGATAAGTTTATCAAGGATGTGGCTCTTGCTGTGAACTGTGATCCATTAACGATACTAGGACACCGTGTGGTAGCCGTAAGTATCTGGATAAATTTCCAACGAACTACAGATTGTTCGTAGGACGGAGACTCTACCGCTGGAGTGGCTATTGCCGTGGGTGACCCGCCATAAGAGATGGGTAACTTAGAGACACGTCGTTCTAATGAGACGTTGTCATTAGACATGATTGAACAATTACGAACGACTATATTAACTCGTACATTAGGCGAACATTATTTGGGCTTGCATGCCAAAGACGAGAGTTCATACTCGTTTATAATTCTCGTTACTTCGCCTTGTTGTTCATTGGTTGTGCTTTGTGGTCATGTGTGGTATGTTGGTGGATTTGTTTGAACAAGCCATTGTGCTCATATTGTGTGTTGTGAACTGGTTGTGTCGAGTCACCGTACTCAGGTGTGGATTGTGGTTGGGTGTCTGGTCGAGTGAGTCGCCGAACTCAATTATGAATTATTAAGTGTTTGTTGGAGTGGAGTCTATGTACTCATATAAGCGCTGTAAACGCTTTCAGTGGTTTATTACGATGCGATGTGTGAAGCCGGGGGCTTGTTTGTTATTTGAGATTACTGCAATATATATTGTTGCTTTACAGTTTCAACATTGAACTATTTGTATGGAAACGAATTGCATACTCTCGACCAAATAATTGAATGGTCCGAGGGTGCATGACAGTCAGGTAATAACATACTCAGCAGGGGCTGATTCCATACCACAAACTACCATTTTTGCAGGTATGCAACTTCCGGTGTCGGCAAAGAGAGTGACGCGCTGGGTAGTTTGATTACAGTTATTTAAACATGCACTGTTGCATTTTAATACGAACCTAGAAATATGTATAGGTTTTGGATACATAGAAAGCTCACTGTGAATGTATTTTATATTGGTTTCGGGAGTTTAGATCTATCTCTTGTTGTCACTGCGAGAAAATGTTTCGTATTTAAGAGCTTATCAGGAAGCACGTTATTACTCGTATGGGCGAGCAGGAACGGTGACCAGTAGGCAATTGTTGAGATTACCGCTGCGATTATATTGTTAAGTAAGATGATTAGGAGCCGAATAGAGTAGGGGTGTTACAAGAGTGGCTTAAAAACTCTCGGCCTGTTTTAATGCATGGTCCGGGACATTACCCAAGACCTAAGTCCTGGACCACTGCTACAGATTTTGCATTTTAACATTTTCTAAGTCTTGTTGCAATGGTTCTCCACATCCATTATATGTATAAACCTCCCAAATGATCTTAGGTATATTCTAATGCCAAAATATCATCTTAAACTCACCTAGTTCCTTGTCCAACTTGTTACTCAATTTCTTACACAATTTACCAACACTTATAGCATTTCTTACTAGGTTCCTAAATGGTGTTTCTCACCTATGACAACAACTATCCTAAAATGTTTTCTCACCAAGACCTTGAAGTATCCCAAAACACTCATTTGCATTCTAAATCCTTCAAGATAATGCCTAAGTCCTTTCTGCATTCTAGAGCACCTTAATACATGTTTTCTTCTCTAGTAAAACACTTATCCATTTCTAACACTTCCTAGTTCCTAAAGCTTATTTAAAACACTTAGAACCTCTTGTACATTATCCAAATTTTGACATGGGTTCTACTAACATCTTGTTACACCAAAGCACATGGTTTTCACCATTCAACATCCAAGAACACTTAAATCCATCAAGAACATTCTTATACACAAAACTTCACCCAATTACACTACATCACAATATAGTGCATAATTTAAATTGCTTGGCACTTAGGCCCTTAAATAACATGGCTCTTAGGCCCTTAAATTGCATAAACCTTAAACACTGAATTTCCACATTATATTTGCCTTTGATCTGCAAATACACCCAACAATACATATGCCCTTAATAAACTCCTTGAGAGCATTTTACTAACTCATTTACCATTAGCTCCTTAAGTAGTTTTAATGAACAACTTAAGCTCATTTTTCCTAATACATTAAACTACATTAGGTTAGCACATTTACCTCTTTTCCACTCAAACTTCTTTCTTGTTTCCTTGATTAAAATCGGCAAGGACCCTTGATTGCTTGTCAACTTCTAATCAATACACAAATAAGGTAATGAGCATTCAAGCTCCAAGCTTAACTCATTATTAAACCCTAGGTTATATAATATCTTAAAACATTAAGATAGTTGTTTTACCTTGGAAATGAAAGAGAGTTTGAATAAGTAGCAAGAGAAGACTCCACCAAGCCCTTTGAAGATTGAAATGAAGCTAGAACAAGGCAAGATAAAGAACACCATCAATGGTGATTTTCGGTTACATAACAAAACAAGAGGAAATGGAGTTTTTCTTTGAGTTTCCTTACCTTGAAGCAAAGGAGAACAATGAGATGTAAAAATATGAGTTCAAGCTCCTCCCATGGAGATTCCTCTTGGCACCGAAATGGAGCTCTTGGAATTTCGAGAAGATAGAATTGAAGAGCTTGATGAGACAAGAAGAATGGTGGTCTTAGAATTTGATTTGGTATATGAAGCTAAGAGAAAATGGCAATGGAAGATGGAGTTGGTGTTGTTGCTGTAGCAAAACCATGAATGGAGAAGGTAGAAGAGAGGTTGGAGACGGTGGGAACATGAAGGAAATGAGAGAATGAAGTTTGAAGTTGCTTTTAGAAGATATTTGTAAGTTAAAGTAAATTGTACTTATTTAGTCATTCTTTATCTACTTAATAAGCTAGCAAGAGTGGTGACTCATCACCATAAAAACCGGCCCCCTCTAAGTACTTAGGGGTGTTTTGGTCTTTGTTGACCAATTAAATCACTTATATAGACTTATGTTATAAACTAGCTTAATTTAGTTACTATTCACAAACAAGGCACATAATTGTGAAATTTTTGATTTCCCATTGATTTAGACTTCCTAATGTGATACTAAGTAGTACACATGTTAATTAAAGAGTAATGATGGACATTTAGCCACTCAAAACTCATTTACAAGACAATTTTTCAAAAATGTGCTTTAAAACTCCTTAAAGCACATGTTGTGTTTTAACTTGTTTTTGAGCTTGGTTTTCTTTGGTAATTGGTTTAATATGTTCATTAATATATAAATAAGGTCTTGGTAAGCTCATTAGGTCTTAACCAAGATTACCCCAAGCTTAGAGCACATTTCTGCCCATATTGACTTTAAGGTAATTAATTGTGTTTTCTATGGTTTAAATTGTTCACTAATGTTTCTAAGGCACTTTTTAGCCTTATAATACCATAGTTTAATGTTTAAACCACTTAATAAGGTTTGGGGTATTTCATTTTAAAAAAATCTGCAGCCGTCTATGGTCCCAGACCACCCACGGACAGGGGTTTTCTGGTGGTTCCCGACGGTGTTTTCGGCTAAAAACTTATGCACATGTAGCCTGAAAGATACACAATACGTTAGTAATTGAAAGATTGCAGTTTGAAGTCTGAATACGCATGAAACTTGACAAACAAGTAACAAGGCAGAAGCAAAAGCAATTAGCAATACAGAAGCGTAAAAAGGTTAGTTTGAACCCAAAATTTGACAGAGAGTTAATAAGGTCGTGGAGAATTAGAAAAGTAGAATTGCAACCTGTTTTACCTTCGAATTCAAGAGGATCCTTCACGTCGGGATTCTTCGGAGGCTCCGATGGTGCCGGTTCCGGACTGAGTTCAACCCGAGCTTCTGGTTGTTGATTGTTAAAGGTGTTCTTCACGTTTTGGAGGTGGTTTGGTTGATGTTTGATTATTTTTGATGTGTTGGGAATTGGAAAACGTGTTTCAGTGTTGATTTCGGTGAAATTTCGGTGTTGTTTTTGTGCTTGAAGGTGCAAAAACGTGGGAGACTGGCTATGGAGGAGAGTTTTGACTGCCTAGGGTTCTAAGAGCTTATGAGATTTTTTCTTTATCAAAAAACCTATCCCTTTATATTGACTTTCTTAAAGATAAAGAAAATCTAGTAAAAGTAAGATTTTTTGACATTTTAATTAAATGACTTCCCAAAAGAATTTTGCAGTGAAATTTTTACCACGTGTCAAGAATGGAAATTATGATTTTTCTGAAGTGGAATCGGATATTTTAAATGTTGGAATATTTTTAAATTGAATTTCTCGTCAGATTCAGTCGGAAATTGCTAGAAAATTATTGGAAATTCGAAAAATGAAAATTCCAACGCCATTATGCGCAAAATGTCATCCTTTAACATGGGTTAAAATTGCAAAGCATTTCAAGCTGATTTGGGCATCTTTCAGAGGAGAGCGAAAGTCTATAGGAGGTCTCGAGAGCCTTAAAAATTACGAAAACGCCCCTAACAGTGACGAAACTGCTCCCCATACCCTGGAATGCACCGATCGAGCAGGAATCTTTCATTACCTGATTGAAATGCTCCTCACAACACCAAAACCTTGTAGACCCTGACCAGGGGGTCAAAATTTTGAGTATAATAACATCCCTTCTTCACGTTACAAAAATCATGAGTTTAACAATCTACTCATTCTACCAATTCACAATTCTTTCAATATCCAAAAGGGTGTACCCCATGGTACACCGGCTATTCAAAAAGGCTTACAACCGTGTACAACTTGGTACACCATCCACAACCTACTCACTACACAAAAAGAAATTAAGCTTGGTCTCATCATGACCTTCATCCTTCACGAGCACCTGTAAAATTAAAAACAGTGCCCCAAGGGGCTCAGCAAAAGCTGCACATAAACTTCGCATACGCCTCGTTCTAACGAAGGTACGCCGACTAATTGGCCGAATACATGAAATTCGTTTTATACATGCATACATGCTATTTCATACATTAATGCATTCATACAAGGCACATACTCATGAGATACAATACATACAACCGAAAGGCAATACACAAGCCAAATAGCATAACAATACACTTTACAATCCATACTTTGTTCTTAGTTAGCCAGTTACCCATCTGGGTTAATCGGATGCTCTTTACTCTTATACTCGGTACCATACTACTTACACAACCATACTCATACAATACTTACTTACTTACTTGTTACTTATTTTCTTACTTACTTACTTATACTCATGTTAAGTCGGTGTGACCTCTGGGCAGGGACTACACCATCCCACCACCGGGCTTTAGGGTGGCTCACTAATCCAGGATGCTACCCATTTAAGGGGTTTGGTCCATGGAAAAGATTAAGGCCATGATTTGGATCCAACCTCTTGTGTCTCCTCCTCCTCACGCGTGGCCGAAACTATATCGGACTTCTACTCATTCCAATTTACCAATTTCTTATGTTAGAAATGTTAGCTAGTTAGGAATCAGTTAGAAGTCCTATTCTACGTTACTTGATCCATACAATACACAACAAGGCACACACACTTCATTCTTATTCATTCATTTCATGAATTATACAAACTGAGAGTTAAGATAAACATTCAACAAGGAACAATATCATATAAGCACAAGTAGGTGCAATAAATCCGATTCGTGCGTTTATCTTATTTAGGTGATCAATTAGCACATAAACACACAAATCAGAGTAGCCAAGGTAGCATATAGGACATGAGAAGTTCATACCGTTCACCGTTGACTTTGGACTCACCGACTCCCCTTCAGTGTTCGACTATTCGAATCCTATCACATACATGCGATCGAGCGGTTAATTATCCATAATTAACTTAACTCGTTTTATCTTTTACGTTTCCCGACTTATAGTTACTATGTCTTTACAGTTCATACACTTACACATTGGTTACTTACTCTTTATTACTTTGCAAACTTGTTTATACCTTTAATGACCATTAAACATCATTAATTAAGTCCTAGTTATCTTATACTATCATTACCATGCATTACCTTATCTTAAATGTCATTTTATAAACTTATTTTTTAATGTTTTGGGTTGGTCCGGGACCTTGTCCGGGTCTTAAGTCCCGGACCACCCTGTGGCCTGACTCTCGGACAGAAAATTCACCTAGTCCGGGTCCTTGTACAGTGGTTAAGTCCAGGACCAAAAGATGGCAAAACTCTCGAACGGTTTATTCATGTGGTCCGGGTCCTTGTACATCTACCAAGTCCCGAACCAGAAACGGTGGGAACTCTCGGCCCTTTTTAATGGGGTGGTCCGGGTCCTTGTATGGGACCTAAGTCCCGGACCACCCAATTCTCCAATTCTCGGTCGTTTTAATGTGTTGGTCTAGGACTTAGTCCTGGACTTAAGTCCCGGACCCTGCTACCATTTTACCAGTTTTTTACATTTTCGAAATCTGTTACACTCCTTCCTTTGCCTAGTCAATTTCCCATTGTTCCTATACTTAATCCCACATGTTTAAGCACTTAATTAAACTTCTAAACATCCCTAAATCCATCACTAAACTCACTACTCCTTTTTATACTAATTCCCACATTGTTTTCTAACTTACATTTCAGCACTTGTAATCATTCTTCCTAGTTTTGCTATGCTACAGATTTTGGTTCTCACTTCTACCATTCATGGTTTCCTTTTCTAATGCCATTTCTAAGGTTCAAAATGCATTATCTATCACTCTTATTCTACCCACTACTTAGCTCCTTTTCTAATATGTTTTTTTGAAGTGTTTTTCTACTTATTTTAAGCTCTTAAGTCCTCTAGTTCCTAGGTAATCTTTGGCATAGTCTCCCCTAAAATTTAACATTCTCACCACATTATTTTGCTCACAATTTACCACTCATACAACCTGTTTATTCAATACACCAATACACAATTCTCTAACACATTTACAATTTACCTCACTTAACTCACAAGCATTTTATTCATTCCTGCTAAAGCTCCAAACTAGTTTAATTCTCTTTCACATTATACCATTACTCAAAACCATGTATGTAACACCCCTACTGCAAACTTAATGGTAAAACGATACTGCAGCGGAAATACATAACATAAACAATAACTAAACGATTGGGTGTTACACGCCGTTAGCCACCCACGTGGCTAACTAGGCAGAATACGTACAACAGTATCGGTCTGATGAACAGACTCCCGAGCATAAGACTAATAACCATAAATACATTAACGTTTACCGAGTATAAATACTTGCAAACCGTCACTGTAAACTGTCACTGTAAATTGTCACTGTAATTTAAGCGATATCCAAATTATAACGCCACGGGAGCACAGGCGCAACCCGGGACCAACATCCAAAATATACCAAAAGAAACCAACATCCTAGGATCTAAAGCCAATATGCTTCCTCGATCCTCATCCTGCAAATAAATATGGAGCCCCCAAAGGGGGTCAGCAACCCTTGGCTGGTATGGTTAATGTGCAGCCCATCGACTACCGGGATACACACAACCAATTGTCATGATAATATGGCATTGATTTTAACATACAACATACATAGCATAGCAAGAAATATTGCATAGCAACAATAACACATACATCGCAGGAACATTTCACTTTAGGAAACGACCCAACACAGTTAGTAAACTTGGTAAGCCTAGAGAATGATTTCACCCTCATCTCAAGCTTGTTACATAAACTCATTACAGTTCTGTTAGTCGAACAAATAACTTAACACATAGGTGTGACGGATATAGTGATCCGCACACACCAAGCACATATTTCCCCCTAACCCGATTGGAAGTCAGGTAGGTAAGCTTTGGCTAAGCTTGTGGGTGGTTGAAATCCAAAAAGGAAGGCAACCTTAACATAAGGAGAGAGCCGAATCTGATTCAGATGTCGACCCCCGTACATACACGCGTGACCGGAACGACCGGATTCCTCACTCCCTGGTTAACAACTTATTAGAAGTCCCATTGATGGAACTTGACACATTCAAGCACAAGCAAAGGTTTAGGTCCAGTTAGACACACAAGGGAGATGAGATATAGTTCAGTAACACAACCCATAACTAGTTCAAACATAGTCATAGTTAGAACGTTCCTTAGTTGCAAACGTTAACCGGGTACCGCTCTCTTACGTGACCTAGTATAATTTACTAATGGGTTAGTACGTATTCAAGGTTAACGGTACCGGTGCACTCACAACACAATAATAACAACGACTGTAAACTCGTTTCATTATTTAAGCCTTAATAAGTCATAAACACACTGAAAAACAAACAACACACAAGCCGGTGTAAACCGGTAGGCAACAGACTGCAAGAAAACCATACCTTGGTCCTTGCTGCTTTTGTGTTCCTCCGTATGTAGTTCCTATACATAATTGGTAACATCGGTTAATTTACCGTATTTAACTTCCAATTTTACTAAGTGTTTACATACTTACATGACATGTTTTACAACTAAACTTACACTTAGTTGTCCTCATTATACCCACTAGGGTTTACGACATAAGTCACATTCTTTTCTGTTTTTTTTTTAAGTTTTGGGTCGACCGACCCAACCCCTTGGGTTGGTCCATTCCAGTAACTTTCGGGTTCTCTGATTTTCGCCCGACCGACCCAAAGCCCTCTGGGTCGGTCCATTCTAGAAACATCTTTGTTCTTCGTTTTTAGCCCGACCGACCCAACCCCTTGGGTCAGTCGATTCCAGAAACATTACCATTATTTTCTTACAGTCCGACTGACCCAGCCAGGGTCGGTCCCTTGGGTCGGTCGACTGTAGGAACATCCCAAACATTGTCAAATTTTCTCCAAACTTGTCCTCAAGCCTCCTAGTGTGTTCTAACATCATTTGGCACACTTAAACCTCCATATAACATCCACCAAACTCATTTTCTAACTCCTTAAACACTTACTCATTTTCTCACAAAATTCCTAACACTTGTAATGTTTTCCTTAAGTCTCTAAGTGGTATTTCACACCTATGAAAATAACTATCCTAAGAATGTTTCCTCACCACTAACAACATCATCTCCCAAGCATCTTTTCTCACCAACACACCCTTTTCACAACTACTTAAAAATTCCCCTTCACAAGCTTTTACCTTCTCCTTTCCGAGACATTATTTCCTCCTTGTTTACCAATATTTGCATAAGTCCTAAACGCACTCTCACCATGACTTTGGTGTATCTGTAACACCCCTACAGCTAATCCTTTACTTACCGTCTAATCATCCTAATTATACTACTACTCACAGCGGAATTACTACTACTACGGCGGGTGATACAACGCCGCTAACCGCCCATACGGCTAGCTAGGCTTACACTACTTACAGTAACGGATTGATGTCTAGGAAATACCGAGCGACTACATTATTTACCAAATACAAAATATCATATACTTACATTACTGGATTACCGAGTATCAAAAGCATAGTTAATTACATCCCTTTTCAAGTCTACCAAAAATAAAGAGTTCCCACAACCTACTCATCTATACCAAATCACAATACTTTCATTATCCAAAAAGGTGTACCCCATGGTACACCGGCTAAACAAAAAAGGCCTATAGCCATGTACAACTTGGTACACCTTTCCAAAATCCACTAACTACATCTAAAAAGAAATCATCTTGTTCTCACCAAGTCTTCACCCTTCTCGAGCACCTATAAAATATTAAAAACGGTTCCCCAAGGGGCTCAGCAAAAAGCTGCATATAAACTTCGCATATACCGCATGCTAACTAGGGTACGCCGACTATTTAAGGTCGACTGTACATGTGGTTCATTATTATCATACATACATGCTTTACATATACCGTACAATCATACGCAATGCAATACACAAGCCAAAACAGCAATACATTAGCATACACAATACTTACCTTCACAAGGGTTAGCCAATTACACATCCGGGTTAATCGGATGTTTATTACTCTTTTACTCATTTCACCATACTTACACAACATACTCGTACTTTACTTACTTACTTTTCCATACTCATTTACTCATTCTTACTTACTTACTTTTACTCATGTTAAGTCGGTGTGACCTCCGGGCAGGGACTACACCGTCCCACCACCGGGCTTTAGGTGGCTCACTAATCCAGGATGCTACCCATTTAAGGGGTTTGGGCCGTGGAAAAGATTAAAGCCAGGAATTGGAGCCAACCTCTTTTGACTCTGCCTCCTCACGCGTGGCCGAAACTATATCGGACTTCTACTCATTCCAATTTACCAATTTATTACGTTAGATTGGTTAGCTTGTTAGGAATTAGTTAGAAGTCCAACATCATAACATTCGGTCACTACAATATAAGTCAAGCACACACACATTCATTATCATCCATACATTTCATGAATTATACAAACTATGATTTAAAGATAATATGCAAACAAGGAACAATACCATATAATCATAAGTAAGCATAATAGTTCTGATTTGTGCATTTATCTTGTTAGGTGATCAATTAGGACACAAGCACACAAATCAGAGTAGCCAAGGTAGTATACGGGGCATGAGAAGTTCATACCGTTCACCGTTGTACTTGCAACCGACTTTCCTTCGGTGTTCACAATTCAAGTCCTGTAACATACATGGAGTTGTATGGTTAATGATTTAGTATTGATCTAGCTCTTTATTCCATTACCTTTCCCTATGTATACCTACTAGTTCTTACTTGTTACAATTGATCAATAATCCATTTCATACTTTAAGTTTATTTCCTTACTCATCAATGATGTACTTATATATATATATATATATATACGTACATATGTATATGTGTGTATACAATACACATATACATATATATATACAATTATTATATATACATATATATATATATATATTTTGTATGACTCGACCGACCTTACCCAGGGTCGGACCCAAGGTCGGTCGAAGTCAGTAAGTTAACACGCTGGAAAATTCAGGCCCGACCGACCTTGCAAGTCCGGTCCCAAGGTCGGTCCATTCCAGTGAGTTACATTACGTGAAAATTTCAGGCCGGCCGACCTTGCAAGTCCGGTCCCAAGGTCGGTCCATTCTAGTGTGTTCTGGGTTCGAGATTCTGGACTCGACCAACCTTGGACAAGTTCGGTCCCAAGGTCTGTCCATTCCAGTAGACTCCCGTCTTTGCAAAACTGGGCTCGACCGACCTTGCCAAGGGCGGTCCCAAGGTCGGTCCAGTCCAGTAGTTTCATTTTTATTTCTGTTTCAGTTCTTCCTTTTACCCATTACATCCCCAATACTCCTACATGTAATCCCACATGTTTTAACACTAATTAAACCTTATAATCCACCTTAGTTCATCCATTAAATCATTACCCATCTCCATACTAATTCACACACATTATTTCCTAAGTTTTCATTCGAGCACTTACATTATTTTTCCTACTTGTGTTTTGCTACAGATTTTGATTCTCACTTTCTCCATCTATAGCCCCCACTTCTAATGCCATTCCTAAGGCTTATAATGCATTACTCCCCTCTCCTAACCTACCCACTAACTAGCTCCAATTAAGATCTGTTTCAAGGTATATTTTCTACCTAGTTTTCTAGTTCTTAAGTGTTCTAGTTCTAGGTAAAATTTGACATGGTCTCCCCTATATTTTTACATTCTCACCACATGTTTTATTCACACATTGTTATCCAATTTACCTGTTTATCAACAACATCAATATATAGGCTCTCCCTCACAAATACTAAACATTAAACACTCCTAAAATTCCTGCACATTCACCATTTCTTTCCTTAAGGTTTATACAAGTTTTTCATCAACTTTTGAAGCTTTAAAACAGTTTGGTTCTTCTTCCACAATCCACATTACACTACTAATCATTACCATCTATAATATACATTTTAAGCTACTAAAATCTGTTACACAATACATTACAAAAACTACACAAAGTAAGCATAATTTACCTTGTTCTTCTTCTAGTTTTTCTTTCCTTTTTCTTTCTTTCTTCCTCCTTCCTTTCCTTTCCTTTCTTCCCACCAGTTATGAAGATTCAAAGCTCTAACACTACAGCCCATTACATACCACCATTTTAATTCAAAACTAACCCTTAATCATCTTAAAGCTTTAAGGTAAATTTTAGGGTTTAAGAATTTGTTACCTTGAAAAGGAGTAGGTGAAGCTTAGAACAGCACAAGAGCAATATTTCTACTCCTCCAAAGAAGCCAAAATCGGCTGGGAACAAAAGGAATAGGAACTCAACACTTAGAAATATTTCTTTTGCAAATGAGAGCAAGAAAGGGTAGTATTTTTGGATTTCTTTTTACCTTAAACCAATGAGGTGATGAAGGGGCTTCTAATGGTGGTCTTTGTTCTCCATAGCAAGTACACCCATGGAGATGAAGTTGCTTGTTTTCGAATTTATAAAAGAGAGTAGTGTTCTCCTTGATGAGAGGAACATAAGGGTACAATTTTTGTAATTTTTGGAGAAGGTTTAAGTAGGTTAACAAGAGGAGAGAAGTGGGGGTTTGTGTTGGTTTCTTCAAATCTCCATTGTTGTCGCCCAAGGAGGAAGAAGTGAAATAGAGAAAGAAGAGAGGTGCAGTACATAAGTGAGGTGAGGAGAGTGAGGGAGTAGGAGAGAGAGAGGTAAAAAGGTAAGTTACTTTTGCTTTTTATTTGTTTTGTCTTTTGCATATAAGGAGAGAATTAAGAGAGTGTGAGAGAGGGCAGTAAAATCGGCCCACACAGCACACACAATCAGATTTACATTTTTATTTTCAATAGTGGACACACTAGTTTGGTTTATTTATGCTTTCACCCCACAACTTCCCGTTTTTGACAGTTTTTACTATTTTCTCGTTTTATTGATTTTATTGGCTCTAGACCTTCATAATGTTTATTAATGACTATTTGGTTGACCAAAATTATTACGAGTCTATTTGACCCGCTTAAAGTCGCATATTCCCGGTTTCCTCGAAAAACGCACTTTAAGGTTCGTTTGTGTTTTTAACCCGTTTTCTTCGGGATTTGTTCCCTCATGATTATTTAGACATAATTGAGCTTCTAAATTACTTATTAGCCTCACTAATCACTATTTTTAATTATGGGGTATTTCAATCTACCCCCCTTAAGGAACTTTGCCCTCAAAGTTGCTCAAGGTTAATGGTTTAATAATCCTACTCATTAGGCAAACTAATTGCCATAATGTGTCCTACTACCACCTATTAGGTGTTTACTTCCTCTGCATTACAGGCATACGCAAATCAAGCACCATACGTAATTCACATACACAATACACCATTTCCAATAGATACCATCACACAATACACAATTGCAATCCACAATATACATTACACCGATACATTACACATTGTACATACACACCCATGCATTCCACATTACACATACATACCAAATACACTTTGCAGTACATGTGCCATCAAAACATACTACAATACATACACACTAATGCAATGCTAACCCGAAGCAATGCAAAAGCAAAATGGCTCTACCCCCCATAAAAGGGGTACACCCCGTACCCGTACCCGCTAAATGCTAGACTATCTAGTCTATGAATAACTGTGGGTACTTCGCCTTCATGGCGTCTTCTAACTCCCATGTCGCTTCTTCGACATCATGGTTTGACCATAGGACCTTCACCATTCGTATGGACTTATGGCGAGTGTCTCTGGTCTTCCTGTCAAGGATTCTCACAGGGGTCTCGACATATCTCATGGTCGGCTTAATGGATAGTCGCTCGGGCTCTAGGATATGAGAAGGATCAGGAATATACTTCTTGAGTTGTGACACATGAAAGACATCCTGGACACGCCCCAAGTCCTCAGGTAAAGCTAACCTATAGGCTATAGATCCAACTCTCTCAGTGATAGTGTACGGTCCTACAAACTTTGGGCTCAGCTTGCCCTTCTGGCCAAAACGGAATACGCCCTTCATAGGTGAAACGCGTAAGAACACTTGGTCGCCAACGGCGAACTCAAGGTCACATCGTCACACATCCGCATAGGATTTTTGTCTATCTTGGGCTGCCTTCATATTGGCTCGGATTTGTTGTAGTTCCGCTTGGACTTGTTCTAAATACTCCGGTTCTATGATGACCGCTTCACTTGACTCATCCCAACACAAAGGTGTATGGCAAGGTCTACCGTATAGGGCTTGGAAAGGCGACATCTTAATCGAAGCGTGATAGCTATTATTGTACGAAAACTCGATAAGACGAAGCTTATCTAACTAACTCCCCTGAAAATCTAAGGCACGTGCTCTAAGCATGTCCTCCAGTGTCTGGATGGTCCTCTCTGTCTGACCGTCGGTTTGAGGATGGAAGGCGGTACTCAGCTTCAATTCTGTACCCAGCGCTTTCCGTGTAACTCTTCAGTATCTCGAAAGAAATCTGGTGTCGTGGTCGGATACTATGATCTTCGGGACTCCGTGGTGTCTGATAATCTCCTTGTCGAATAGCTCTGCGAGCTTCACTACCTTCCAAGTGTCCTTCATCAGTATGAATCGGGCAACCTTGGTGAGGCGATCGACTACTACCCAGATCATGTTGAGTCCTCCCCTAGCAGGTGGGAGTCCTACAACAAAATCCATGGAGATAACGTGAAATTTCCACTCCGGAATTGGCATCGATTGTACCATTCTGCCCGGTCTACGATGTTCAAACTTCACCTTCTGGCATGTTAAGTATCTCAATGCATACTCTGTCACATCTGATTTCATTCCTAACCACCAGAAGTACCTCTTCATGTCTTTGTACATCTTAGAGGCTTCTGGGTGAACTGACAATGTAGAACTGTGTGACTCTCGCAGGATGCGATCCCTTAGCTTAGCATTGCTTCAAGGGATGCATAGTGATAAGTGCGAAACATATAGACTTTTAGGGTTTAAATACCTTATAACTTGCAACACTTTAGGCAATGTTTCCCACTTGCTATGTGAATTTTCTTGGATTTATGTTTTGATATGAACTGATATATTTTATGTATGAAATGTAGAAAAAGGTCTTAGAATCACATAGTACACTTCACAAGCTTCACAACGCAACAAACGGGGATCAAATCGGAGTTCGGACGAAGATTTTAGAGGCAAAATAAGATGTGTCCAAACTTGCGTCCGAACATGCAAGTTCGGACACTTTACGAGAATTCCTTACGCGGTGTAATAGTACCTGTCCGAACCAGCAGATTCGGACGCTGGTTCAGACAGGTCGATTTCTGCAATTTTGAGCCCGCGTCGACATAGGTGAAAAGATAATCAAAATTATCTTTTCACACGCCTCCTCCACCGACTTACCCTTCCTTTTTACCCCATTATCACTATAAATATACCTATAACCCTCCATTAATACATATCAAATCCTTCCTCCATTTTCCACACAACATTCACTACCACATTACATATCTCATTCCACCCCAAACTTATGCCATTTTTCCTCCACAAAATCACCATCTCCTCTCCATTCACCAAGATATTAGATATCCATCTCACTCCATTTTCATCCACAAAAACCACTGCGTTATTATTCTGTCCAACCTCTGACCAACATATTACCAGTTAATATGTTAGGATAAGAGGATATACTCTGGGGTGAAGGTTAATTTATAGTCTATTTAATTATGTAATTATGTTTCTACTGGATTAATTAAATACAGTTTGTTACGATTAGAGCTTATCTCTCGCCTTTTTAATAAATTTCATGAATTTATTAAAATGCTTTACTAAATCTATTTTGATCAGATCCGTGATAAATAGACAGGTTAATTAAGGCGTAAATCTGTAGAAAGCTTATTATGATTTAATAAGTTAGTATTTTCAGACGCAAATATAATTTCTCATACTTAATCCGTTTACATGTGTTTTGCTCGAATCTGGATTAGACCGAGCATGTTCTGGTAAACGAGTTCTTTTGAGCCTATGATTTAGTCCTCAAGATAATAACAGGAATTTTGCCAAACTATTATAATAAAACCGGTAGACATAACATAAAAGAGCAGACTATATAAACCTGAACCCAGAGTCCCGTTTAATTTACCTTTTACTCAGTTTATTTTATCTTTCCTTTTTATTTATAAAAACAAGTCAATTAATCCCCCCCCTTTTTGTGACACAGCTTAGGAATTAGATAATCCCCTTTAGTCCCACGGTTCGATATCAGGTCGCCTCCACTGTACTATACTACTGCGACCGGGATCTTGTTTGCAGCTCATAAGGTATTTTGAGTTTTTAATTTCTTTTTCATTTGTTTTAAATACGTCAGTTCCAACCACTCACATTATCTTGTCTACAAAATGGCGCCGTTGCCGGGGACTTGATTTATTCTAGTCCCTAAAGCCCTGGATAATTCACTTGCTATATTATAATATTCTATTTATACTATTTTTGTTGTTTGTTTATTTTATTTCTACTAATTTCTGTCATTTAATTATTCCAGCAATTTAAATATTGTATTAAATACAGTTATTTACTTTTCCAATCATTTAAAATTCCTGTAATTTATTTTCCAGTTATTTAAGTTTCCATTGTCCTTTAAATTTCAGTAATTTAATTTCTGTCATTTAAATTCTGTCATTTAAATTTTTTGTCATTTAATTTCCAGTTCTTTATTTTCTAGTCATTTAAATTACTGTCATTTAAATTCCCTTGTTATTTAAATTCCAGAAATTTAATTCTGTCCTTTTTCTTTATTTTTTTTACTATTTTCATTTACTTAACTGCATTTATTGCTATTTCTCTTAAGTTTATTTAATTTCGGTTTATTTAATCTGTTAAAAAAAATAATAGAAAGAAAAAAATATAAATCTAAAAATCTAAAAAAAAAGAGATTTCATTAACTGTTGAGCTGTTTCAAATTCCCAGTTTCTTTTGCTGTTTTGAGTGGGGAATGCCTATTACCAGGTCACACAGTCTGCCGGTCAATATTAATAATCATACGGTTAGCTACATCCCTGAGATCGAGAGAACTTTTATGCGCACTTTAAGGCAGAAACGATCTCAACAAAACACAACCACCACGGTGATAGAGGCTAACCAGGAAGCAGACATGACATCTTCACCAGCTACAGTTCATAACATCAACAGGTCATCTAATCAAGGACAACAGCCCCCCATCATCCTTCCCCACCTTACCCAATCCGAATACGATGAGTGGCAAAAGTTGAAGCCATATCATCAGATCCGATGCGTAAAGGAGTTAGGCATGTTCGATGGCTCTAGTCCTGACGAAGCTCTATTGCATGTTACCAAGTTTCTGTAGCATGCCAACAGTCTAACCGCGACTAACGCAGTACTCCAGTACGCGAGACTGTCTTTGTTCCCTCACAGCCTGACGGGAAATGCGAGTAAATGGTACCACAACCTTACACCAAGTACCATTGGTACTTGGGATGATATGGCCACCAAGTTCTACGACAAGTTTCTGCCCCCGAGCCGAATGTTAGAAATGATTGCTGAGATCTACAATTTCAAGCAGCCAGGGTCAGAAAACATCTGTGAAAGTTGGGACCGTTTCAAAGGACTGCTGCTGACATGTCCTCACCATGGTCTCACAAAAGAACAGTTATCTCAATTGTTCTACAAAGGCTTAATCAATCAATGCAAAACGATGGTACTGTCTTCCTAAGGTGCCGACATTTTGAAAAAGCCAGGTGAACAATTCCTGAATGGGATAGAATCCCTCTGTGAAGAAATCACAGACTGGGCTACGGGCAGATCAAGAGGCGGCACTCCAGGCTTATACCACGTAGGAGAAAGTAACAACAAGTTCGACCAGCTGATGAGAAGCCACGAGCAACTCATGGAGAGCAATGCGCAGCAGGCGATGAAGGTAAGCACCCTGCAGAAAGTAGTTGAGCAGATGGCCATGAACTCCTACCCCCAACAAGCAAAGTCGATGACTTCCCAATCATCTACAACCCCTCTAGGTTACGCTCCTCTATCCTTATTATCTTCTGATATATCTTGTACACAGTGTGGTGGGCCACATGATTATGAACAATGCCCCCAATTACAAGAATTAAAAGTAGCAGAGGAAGCAAACTTTGTTGGCAATAATTTAGGGTACAGACAACCATGGCAGCGCAACATGCACCCCAATTTTCAAGGAGGCCAAAGGCAGTATCAGCAACCGCCTTATGGCAATGATGCTTCTTCAAACCGACTGACTCAACAACCTTCAAATCCTGACTCTGGAATGTCCCAAATGCAGGAGATGTTTAAAGCAATGATGAGTAAGACCCGAGACACGCAAGATGAAGTCACAGCCCTTCGTAAAGACCAAAAAGCCTTGCAATCCCAAATTCAACAACTTCTCATCCAACAAAGACCTCCTGGCCAACTCCCCTCACAAACCAATCCAAATCCAAAATAGTATGTGTAACACCCCCGAATAAACGTCCAATAGTACAAAGTCAAGCTCCTAGTCATATTACATAATAACTACGCAGCGGATTCTCGATATCATCCGGGTGCTACAGATGCCAACCACCCGTGTGGTTGACAGACCACAATACCAACTCCAAGTTACGGTCTGAATGACTGGAAGTCCCACTTAACGAAATCCACATACAATATAAAGTACAACTCAAGTACCGAGCATCTACAGTTTAGTTAACAACTTAAACAACATAACTCATACATAAGTAAGCATACTACTTAAAGTCTTGCCATGTGGACTACCCCTATGGTAGCCATCCCGCCTACGCTCCGTTCGTCCGGCATAATACCTGTAAAAATTTGGTTTGGGAAGGACTCAGCAAACTACGCTGAGTATGAACGTGTGAAGCCCGCATGTTACCGGGCCACACGACTACTTGGTCGAATATTATTAAGTCAATTTACATGCTATATTAAAGCAGTAAAGCACACATCACAATACATCAGAACATCAAACACACTTTTAAGGTAGCATAGCAATATCAACAAACATCCAAGCATAACAGGCTGGCATCATAGCCCATCAAACACGCAACCAAGCACAACAAGCTGCTAATATAGCAACAACAATCATGTAAGTCATCAGACGTGTGCGTAGGTATGTTTACCAATGATCCTCCCTATGGGATAGTTCGAGTGTTGTGTGTTTTCATTTCTTTTCTCTTGTTCTCATAATGTGTATTTTCTTTCTCTTCCTTTGCACCAGGTCGGGGGTATAGCTTAGATCCCGTGACCATATCAAGTAGGTGCCAACCTTTCCTTGTTTCTTAAATGGTTACTTGTGAATTCTCTTATCACCACAATTTGGAGTACATCCTGTCCATAGCTAATCCTTCATTCCCGGATAGCTCTTTCTCTCTCTGTTGTTTCTAAATGTTACTGGCCATTGCCCCGGATACCAAGGGTCCGTCTCCCTATTCCTTTTCCATGTTACTAGCCTCCGCTCCGGATTCAAAGGGTCCGTCTCCCTATTCCTTCTCAATGTTATTAGCCTCTGCTCCGGATTCTAAGGGTCCGTCTCCCTATTCCTTCTCAATGTTACTAGCCTCTGCTCCGGATTCTAAGGGTCCGTCTCCCTATTCCTTCTCAATGTTACTAGCCTCTGCTCCGGATTCTAAGGGTCCGTCTCCCTATTCCTTCTCAATGTTACTAGCCTCTGCTCCGGATTCTAAGGGTCCGTCTCCCTATTCCTTCTCAATGTTACTAGCCTCTGCTCCGGATTCTAAGGGTCCGTCTCCCTATTCCTTTTCCATGTTACTAGCCTCTGCTCCGGATTCTAAGGGTCCGTCTCCCTATTCCTTCTCAATGTTATGGTCCTTACCCCGGATACAAAGGGTCTGGTGCAGAATGTTTTGGAACAGGAGCAGGCTCCGTCCTTCAACAGAATCCAAGAAGGTGCAGTGGGTGTTTGTGGTCTTGTAGAGATTATTATACTTGTGTCTCGGTGCTGCAGAGAATAGAAGTGGGGAACCGAAAATAATACTGAGTATTGAAGTGCTGGTTTCTGATTACCATGTTTGGCGTGATGCCTGTTGTCATCCCTTCATTTTTTTTTGATCCAGGGTGTGACAGGGGGACCGAGAGGCGTGGCATTCAGAAGGGAATGGTGCTGGGTGATCTCAGGTTACGAGGGAAACATGGGCGTTGGAGTAATGGGGACTGTCGCCCAAGATTCCTCTTATTTCAATTGTTTCTGTTCGATCTGGTTATAGTGAGGCAGAAGAAGAATTTGATGTTGCCACAGGGATACGTTTGGTACTTCTTTCTTTTTTTTGTAGTTGGCTTACTAGACTCGACAATAGTATTAAGTGGTTGGTATAGGTTACTGAAATCGAGCATAGCTCAATCGGTTAAGCATTCGGGGAAGGTACGAGAGGTCTTGTGTTCGAGCCTCAGCGGGAGCGTCTTTGCTCCTTTTCCCTCTCTTTTTTTGTATAAGTTATACTTGCTTATTTGTATATGTAATATCGTATAATATACCACGTTATATTTATTTATTTATTTGTTACAAGGTTACGCGACGTTAACATTTTTATTACGACGTTACGATATCGTAACATTACACCCATGTAGTTTTCGTATTAGTACATATTTAAGTATGCGACTTTATTAGTATGTAACGTCGTCACGCGTTCGGACATATGTATATACTAGATGTACGTTATTTTATGTCCGAATAACAAAACGCGTTATGATTTTATGCGTTTAATGTTCAGGGGTATTTCAGTATGCAAACACAATTTATGTAGTGGACCAGCCCATCACACTAGCTCAAAGGGAGCAACAACCAGAGTGTGAAATGGTCCATGAAGTGGAGCAGCGGGCTGAGGAAGAATACCTCGACATGAACCAACTGAAGCTCTATGCAAAATTAGTTGAGATAAATGAAATGATGGAAGGTCCACTAAACCTTGCATCGCAGAAACCGGATAGCGAAATGGTTCATATAGTGGACAACTTTACTGAGGATTTGAGTTACTCTCTATCACCACCCCCGTTTGAACCTGAGCAAACGACATCAAACCTTCTGCTTAAGCTTAAAGACAAGCCATCAGATGACAGCTTCTACCTCAACTTCATGGAGTCTCCTCCCTCTGAAGTCAACTACCGTTATTTTCCCTCCTTCTCTGTGCTATACCCAGAAAATGAGGATAGTTACATCCTCAAAAATGAAGAGGAGGAAATGCTCGCTCCCGCCAGGACATCCAAACAAAACGCTACAATGAACTTCGAGGAGCCACCTCCCTCTGAAGTTGAATTCAATCAGGGCTCTTCCTATGAGCCTCTCCAAGAAGATGAGGATATATACATCCTCTAATTTGAGGAGGAGGAGCCATCCAACTTTGATCTTCATCTGGAGGATCACGGCCTTCCCCTCTTGTGCACCATAAAAGTAGGGTGGAAACTCGAAGTCAACTCACTAAGTGAGAAGGCCACCTTCCCATTTGATCCAGGATCAGAATTTGAAGATACAATTCTCCCCGGAGTTCTCCCTGCACCGTTCAACACAGTTAAGGATTCATTTATCCTTAAAATTAAAGAGGCGTCTCCACAACTAGATGATCCTCGCACCAAGGGTCATCCATTGAAAAATCTGGGCCCTTCTTCAAAGAAAAATAATGCCCGCCCAACCCACCCATTGAAGCCTACTTCCACCTTCATTTTTGATCCAAGGGAGGTTATTTACACCCTCGACTCTAAGCGAGGAACACCACTACCACCTTGCCTCCATCCAGCTCAACAACAGGAGGATAATGTTTACATTCTCCAGTTTAAGGAAGAAAAACAACCATCACCCGGTTTTCTGTTAGAGATTTCTTGCAGCAAACACCTCCTTCAAAACCAGGTTTTGTGGAGTTTGTATTTTCCTAATTTAATTGCTGCAGTAATACTTTGTTTTGATCCAGGTGGTACGATCCTACTTGTTGGCCATTTCATATTCCCGTTAACACCGTTGTCCACTTTCATTTTGGATCCGGGATAATGAAGAACATGTGTCTAGCTAGAGACATTAAACCAGAGCGGCTTGAAGGGAGGCAACCCACTATCTATACTTGCCTTTCCTTTTATTTTGTTTTCTCTTTTGTACTATATTTCCCTTTTATATGTTATAATAAAATGCGGATTTTACTTGAGTTCTTCTGGCTGTGTAGAATATTCTTTACAGGTACATTTCATGTAATTCTACAGCTGCACTCAAGTGTGGGGGAGCTTTGCACACTCTGCGAACTCTAGGGAGTACACTCTTTCTCTTCTGATATTTCATATTCCCTTTTGCTTTGATTTGTATAATTTTCTTGTACAGATTGCATGCTCTTAGTCATTTAATTCTTTCTACGCAATGAGGTCATTGCTTGAGCTTAAGTGTGGGGGAGTACTCGTACCCTCGTAGATTGTTCTTAAATTATTCTCTTTTGACAATTTGTTTAAATTTGTTAAGTTTGAAATAGTCAAAAAGGGAGCCATAGAGGAAATATTGCAAACCGACAAACATTATGGGGTACTAAAAATTTTCAACCATTTTAAAATTTATTCTGATTAGAAATTGCTTAAAGTTTAAGAATAATTATCATTTGAGCCCTGTTTTTATCTTTGAGCCTAGATTTGAATTGGAATGAAAAGGTGGAAAAAGAACAAGGCAAGGTACTCCTCTGATCCAAACAGACATATTCTAAACCTAAGCAGGCCTCGTCCACTCGGTTATTAAGTTCTTTGGGGTGCTTTATCACCTAGCTACCTAAGGTATTTTATATCTGGGATAGTTGACCCAAAACCGCTACAAGGGTGGAGAGAAAAGTCTGAGGTGAAAGGAGATTAAACTTCAATCGAAGTATCTTTGCATTATGTACTTAAATGATGAAAACTTCTTATTTATGGATCATGAGTACGTGGTATTGAAAGGTATAATGGAATATGATTTTACTTCATGCCCCTTGTCGTTTCAGGAAATGTGAAAGAAAATAATGGATTGGCTAAGGGTTAAAAACTGGATTCTTATGGTTCTACTTTTCCTTCTTAATAGTTGTTTGTATGATTTTAAGGTTCTTTTCAAAAACTAAAAAAAAAGTAAGTTTCTAGTACCCTTTAATCTAGAAGTTTTGTAGCAAACTTTTTTGTGCTCTCCCTGTTTGGTTATTTTAAATTTAACTTGTTTAAAGATTCTGTCATAAGGATTTGCTTGAGGACAAGCAAAAGATAAGTATGGGGGAATTTGATAAGTGTGAAACATATAGACTTTTAGGGTTTAAATACCTTATAACTTGCAACACTTTAGGCAATGTTTCCCACTTGCTATGTGAATTTTATTGGATTTATGTTTTGATATGAACTGATATATTTTATGTATGAAATGCAGAAAAAGGTCTTGGAATCACATAGTACACTTCACAAGCTTCGCAACGCAACAAACGGGGATCAAATCGGAGTTCGGACGAAGATTTTAGAGGCAAAATAAGATGTGTCTGAACTTGCGTCCGAACATGCAAGTTCGGACACTTTACGAGAATTCCTTACGCGGTGTAATAGTACCTATCCGAACCAGCAGATTCGGACGCTGGTTCGGACAGGTCAATTTCTGCAATTTTGAGCCCGCGTCGACATAGGTGAAAAGATAATCAAAATTATCTTTTCACACGCCTCCTCCACCGACTTACCCTTCCTTTTTACCCCATTATCACTATAAATATACCTATAACCCTCCATTAATACATATCAAATCCTTCCTCCATTTTCCACACACCATTCACTACCACATTACATATCTCATTCCATGTAACACCCCTACTACGCACATAAAATTACTTGGAATCGCAGCGGAATATAAAGAACTAAACAGTAACTAAACGATTGGTGCTACAACGCCGTCAACCACCCACGTGGTTAACAAGGCTGAATAAATACAAGTGTACCGGTCTGATGATCAGACTCCCGAGCATAGAACTAATAACCATATATATACATCAACAAAATACCGAGTGTTTACATAAATCCTTCACTGTATACTGTCACTGTAAACCGTCATAACCAAATATATAACACGCCACGGGAGCACAGGCGCATCCCGGGCCAACATCCAAAAGTACTCAAAGTAAACTACAACCTAGGATCTAGAGCCACTCCGCTTCTTCGATCCTCATCCTGCAGTAAAAGAAATATGGATCCCCGAGGGGGTCAGCAACCCTTGGCTGGTATGGTTAACGCGCAGCCCATCGGCTACCGGGATGCGCGCAAACTATTTGTCATGATGACATGGCATTTATTTTAAAACACACAACTTATATATAACATAACATGGGTATTGTACACAACATCACATACATCACACAAGAATAATTCCTTATAGGAAGAGAACCAACATAGTTAGATCCCATTGAGAGCCTAGAGAATGTTGCCATGCTCATAACTTAGCTCGTTACTAACTCGTTACCGTCCGGTTAGATTGAACGGTTAACTTAACACAAGGTGCCTCGGATATAGTGATCCAAGCGCACCGAATAACACATAGTATGCCCCTGTGGCCCGAGTGAGTCAGTAAAATAGCCTTGGTTAGCTAAAGGGAAGGTTGGAAACCAAATGGAAAACACAACCATAACATACAGAGAGAATCGAACCGGTTATGACATCGACTCCCATACTCACACGCGTGGCCGGAACAGACTGGACTCCTCACTTCCCCCGTTAGCCCTTGTTAGTAGTTCACCATTTAACTCAACAAACAATTCACAATAATAGGTCAGGTCTTGTTAGACACACACAAGGGAAGAGAGAGTCATACTTAACAACATAATAATATTTAACGACGGTAAACTCTTTACATGGTTTAATCTTACAAAGTCATAACACACAGAAAAACAAACAACACACAAGCCGGTGTAAACCGGTAGGCAACAGACTGCAAGAAAACCATACCTCGGTCCTTGCCTCGTTTGGTTTCCTCCGTAGGTCACTCCTATACATAGTTAATAATGTCCGTTAATTATTTATTTAACTTCAAACTTGCTAAGTATTTAACATGATTGTATGACATGTTTTAATGTCTATCTTACCCTAGGTTACCTTCATTATACACCCTAGGGTTAACTACTTAAGTCACATTCTTTTCTGTTTTTTTTTTAAATTTTGGTATGTCCGACCCACCGTTCGACCCACAACTGGGTCGGACCCTTCCAGTGGTTTTCGGGTCTGAAGAACCTTACCTTGTCCGACCCATGTCCGACCCAACCTTCTGGGTCGGACCATTCCAGAGACATGTCCGACCCATGTCCGACTCACAAGACTGGGTCGGACCATTACAGAGAATTTCATCGACCTCAGAACATGCATGTCCGACCTATGTCCGACCCACCCTTCTGGGTCGGACCATTACAGAACATTTTACCGCCTTTCAAACATGCCCGTCCGACCCACGTCCGACTCACTCGACTGGGTCGGACCATTCCAGAACATTTTCCCTCCTTTGAAACTTGACCGTCCGACCCATGTCCGACCCACCCTTCTGGGTCGGACCATTCCAGAACAATTTCCAGACGTCTAACAGAGGCTGTCCGACCCAAACTTGGGTCGGACCCCTGGGTCGGACGTCCTCTAAACTTACCCAAACTTTGTCAAATCTTCACCAAACTTTTCCTAAAGCCTCTTAATGTTCCCTAACAACATTTGGTACCCTTATATCCACATACAACATCCATGAAACTCATTTTCTAATTCCTTAAGTCTTTACTTATTTCCTTGTAAAATTCCTTAACACTTATGACATTTTATACTAGGTTTCTAAATGGTGTTTCTCATCTATGATGGCTACTTCCCAAAATGCTTTCTCCTCATCTTAACATCTTCTTTTAAGTATTATTTCTCACAACTAACTCCTTATGTCATTCTTGAAATCCTTTTCCAAGTTTACACTTTCTCCTTATTTTACCAAAGTTTGCCTAAGTCTTTACCTAAGTCCAAAATGACTTTGGTACATACTAAAACTTCAAGATCATGCCTAAGTCCTTGTTACACTCTAGAACGCTTCCTAGTTCATCAAAATTCCTTTAAAACATCTTGAACTCTTTATTCATTTCCTAAATTTCGACATAGGTTCTCCTAGCATTTTGTTACACCAAAGCACATTGTATTCACCAACAAATAACCAAGAATACTAACAATCCATCAAACACTTTATTATACACAAACTTCACTCATAAAGCACTACATCACAATATAGTGCATAATTTAAATTGCATGGCACTTAGGCCCTTAAAATGCATGGCTCTTAGGCCCTTAAAGTGCATAACCCTTAAACACTGAATTTCCACAATATATTTGCCTTTGACCTGCAAATACACTCAACACACATATGCCTTTTACTAATCTCTTGAGAACACTTTACTAAGTCATTCACCATTTGCTCTTTAGGTAGTTTTAATAAGCATTTATAAGCTCATTTCTCCTAAGGCATTAAACAACATTAGGTTAGTAGATTTACCTCTTTTCCAAACAACTTCTTTCTTGTTTCCTTATAAAAACCGGTAGGGTATTTGATTCCTTGTCAAGTTCTAAACAATATACAAACATTATAATGAGTATTCAAGCTATAAGCTTCATCTCATTGCAAACCCTAATTTTACATTGTTTCAAAAACATTAATGTAGTTGTTTTACCTTGATCTTTGAAGAGAGTTTGAATATATATCAAGAGAGGACTCCACCTAGTCCATGAAGAGTTGAAATGGAGCTAGAACAAAGTCACACAAAGAGCTCCATCAATGGGTATTTTCGGTCATAACAAAAACATGGAGGAAATGTAGTTTTTATTTGAGATTCCTTACCTAGAAGCAAAGGAGAGTAATAATATGTCAAAATACAAGCTCAAGCTCCTTCAATGGAGGAACTCCTTGGCACCGAAATGGTGGTCTTGGAATTTTAAGAAGATAGGAATGAAGAGCTTGATGAGAGGAAGAGATTGGTGGTGTTTGTTTTTTGATTTGGACAAGTGAGCTAGATTTTACAAGTGGTCAAAGCTAGAGTTTTAATGGTGGTGGTGGTATTACCGTGAGAGAACAGCAAGAAGGGAGGAAGAAGAAGTTGGAACCATGTGAAATGAAGAGAAATGAGAGAATGAAGATAGAACTTACTTTTAGGAGATATTTGTAGTAATAAAGTAAAAGTAAGTTTAATTAGTTTTCTTTACTTACTTATTATATCAACTAGAGAGTGGTGAGTCACCACACTTAGAAAACCGGCCCCCTATAATATAATGAGGGTATTTTAGTCTTTGTTTGTCAATTTAATTACTTAACACAACATATGTTACAAACTAGCTTATAAAAATCACTATTCACCAAAACAAGGCACTTAGAAGTGAAATTTTTGATTTCCCATTAATATAGCCACCCAAATGTGATACTATATAGTACACATATATATTTAAGAGTAATGATGGACATTTAGCCATTCAAAACTCATTTACAAGACAATTTTTCAAAAATGTGCTTTAAGACTCCTTAAAGCACATTTTGTGTTTAAACTTGTTTTCAAGCTTGGTTTTCTTTGGTAATTGGTTTAATAAGTTCATTAGTATATAAATGAGGTCTTGGTAAGTTCATTAGGTCTTAACTAAGTTTATCCCAAGCTTAGAGCACATTTTGGCTCTTATTGACTTTAAAGCACATTTTGTGTTTTCTTTTGTTTAAATTTGTTTACTATTGTTTCTAAGACTCTGTTTAGTCTTTATATACCGTATTTAGGTGTTTAAACAACATAACTAGGTTTGGGGTATTTAAATCTACCCCCCTTAAAAGAACTTTGTCCCCAAAGTTCATACTTCCACATATCCTAAATATTAGAACATGAGAACACATATCAACAACACTTCCATATCACATTAATAACATCTTTACATCACATCGGACACATGGTCCAAACAACCAAAACATCACAACATCATTCAGACTCAGCGGTCTGTAACATTAACAACATAACAACACAACACAGACAATGTATTCAAATACATGTCATACACATAACCGAAATGGCTCTACCCCCCTTAAATAGGGGTACGCCCCGTACCCTATACATACAAACACTAAGAAGTAAACAATGGCGGGTACTTCGCCTTCATCTTATCTTCCAGCTCCCAAGTGGCCTCCTCAACGTCCTGGTTAGACCAGAGAACCTTCACCAGTCTCACAGACTTATGGCGAGTGTCTCGAGTCTTAGTATCCAGAATCTGTACGGGAGTCTCCACTGATCGCATGGTCGGCTCTAAGGTTAGCCTTTCAGGCTGAAGCACATGAGACGGATGAGACATATATTTCTTCAACTGGGACACATGAAATACATCATGTACCTTGCCCAGCTCGGCGGGTAAATCAAGTCTATAAGCTACCGGGCCGATCCGCTCCGTCACAACATAAGGCCCCACATATTTTGGGCTCAACTTGCCTTTCTGGCCAAAACAAAATACTCCCTTCATGGGGGATACTCTCAAAAATACCTGATCGCCCACGGCGAACTCCAGGTCGCGTCGGCGCACATCTGCGTACGACTTCTGTCTATCCTGAGCTGCTTTCATATTAGCCCGGATCTGGCGAACTTCTGCCTGAACTTGCTCAAGATACTCTGGTCCTATAATGACCGTCTCACTCGACTCATCCCAGCATAATGGCGTGCGGCATGGTCTACCGTACAATGCCTGGAAGGGAGACATCTTGATCGAAGCATGATAACTGTTGTTGTAACTAAACTCGATCAGATGTAACTTATCAATCCAGCTGGTCTGAAAGTCAAGTGCACATGCACGTAGCATATCCTCAAGTGTCTGAATGGTGCGCTCACTCTGACCATCGGTCTGTGGGTGAAACGCTGTACTCAATTTTAGTTCAGTACCTAGTGCCTCTCGCGTAGACTTCCAATATCTGGATAGGAATCTGGTATCTCTGTCAGATACAATCTTTTTCGGAACCCCATGATGTCTTACAATCTCTCTGTCGAAGAGCTCTGCAAGCTTAGCCACTTTCCAGGTGTCCTTCATCGGTATGAATCTAGCCACCTTGGTCAGTCGGTCTACAACAACCCAAATCATATTCAGACCTCCCCTTGCAGGTGGAAGCCCTACTACGAAGTCCATAGATATGTCATGGAACTTCCACTCCGGCACTGGCATTGGCTGCACCATACCACCAGGCCGTCGGTGCTCAAACTTGACCTTCTGACAAGTGAGACACCTCAACACATAGTCATTCACATCCTTTTTCATTCCAGTCCACCAAAAATATCTTTTCATACCCTTATACATCTTTGAAGCTTCGGGGTGAATCGAAGTAGTAGAACAATGGGATTCACTCAATATGCGCTCCTTCAACTCAGCGCTACTCCTGGGTATACACAGTCGGCCATTAAGCCTAATCAGGTCATCATCGTGGAGTCTGAAGTCGTACTTCTGACCCTCGAATGTGCCATCAATAAGCTTCTGTCTAATCTCCATCATGTACTGATCCGTCATCTGAGCACTCTGCACCTCTTCAACCAAGCCAGTATGAGAGACTAGCGAATGGAGAGAGTGTGCTCGGCGACTCAATGCGTCAGCTACCACGTTTGCCTTACCTTCCTTGTACTGTAAATTGATGTCATAGTCATTCAGAAATTCAACCCACCTTCTTTGCCTCATGTTCAACTCCTTCTAAGTGAACAAGTACTTTAAACTCTTGTGGTCAGAATAAATTGTCACACTTACCCCATACAAGTGATGTCGCCATATCTTCAGTGCGAAGACAATGGCCCCCAATTCTAAGTCGTGGGTAGGGTAGTTCTCCTCATGCTTCTTCAGCTGTCGGGAGGCGTAAGCTACGACCTTCCCGTGTTGCATCAACACACAACCCATACCCCTGCCTGATGCGTCGCAATAGACCTCAAAACCATCTGGACCGTCTGGTAAAGTCAAAACCGGTGCAGATGTCAGAGCATCCTTGAGACTCGCGAAAGAACTCTCACAGTCGACTGTCCACTCGAATGGTGCATCCTTTTTCATCAAGGAAGTCATCGGCTTCGAGACACTGGAGAAGTTCTTCACAAACCTCCTATAGTAACCTGCCAGACCGAGGAAGCTCCTGATATTGGTAACTGTCTTCGGCCTAGGCCAGGTGCGCACTGCATCTATCTTTGCCGGATCAACAGCGATCCCGGCCTCAAAAATCACATGTCCAAGAAATGATACTTGGTTCAACCAAAATTCACACTTAGAAAAATTAGCATACAGCTGATTCCTTCTCAATGTTTGCAATACATCTCTGAGGTGGCTTTCATGCTCACCCCTCGATTTCGAATACACAAGTATGTCATCGATGAAGACTACCACTGATTTGTCCAACTGATCTTGGAACAAACGGTTCATTAAGTCCATGAACTTTGCTGGTGCATTTGACAAGCCAAACGGCATAACTGTGAACTCATAATGCCCATACCTAGTTCTGAAAGCTGTCTTTTCGATATCCCTGTCACGGATGGCAATCTGATGGTATCCGGAGCGTAGGTCTATCTTGGAGAATACTGATGCTCCCCTCTGCTGATCAAATAGATCGTCGATGCGTGGTAAAGGGTAACGGTTTTTCACCGTAACAACATTCAGCTCCCTATAATCAATACACAGGCGGAGGCTACCGTCCTTCTTCTTCACGAAGAGGACCGGCGCTCCCCATGGTGAAACACTAGGGCGGATAAAGCCCATGTCGAGTAGGTCTCTCAGCTGCTCCTTGAGCTCTGTCATCTCTGCTGGAGCCATACGATAAGGTGCTTTCGCAATGGGTCCGGTGCCCGAAACTAAATCAATCTCAAACTCAACCTCTCGTGCTGGCGGCATGCCCGGCAGTTCCTTAGGAAATACATCAGGAAACTCCGACACTACCGGCACATCTGGGCTAAACTCAGGGTCTCTCTCTATGTCCTGGACATAGCAGAGGTATACATCATTTCCTCGTCGCAACTCACGGTACATGGCCATGGCGGTGATGATCTGTGTCGAAGGCTCCCTGGGCCTCTGGCGGTATGATATAGTAACCCCAGATGGACTCCGAAGAAGCAGTCGATGCTCGGCACATAGGATTCTACCCTTGTACCGCTCCAACCAGTTCATCCCGACAATCACATCAAAACCTAGTCCGTCGAACTCTATCAAGTCGATCGGGAACTCCTCATCCCTGATTCGAACAATAGCATCTCGGTAGTAGCGGGTACACCTGATCTGCTCTTTCGACGGGAGAGTGACCACGAAGTCTGGCATCTCTTCACCGTCTAACCCCAGCCTCTTCGCAAATGATAGCGAAATGAATGTGTGTGAGGCTCCAGAGTCGAACAAGATCGATGCATCCACGCCATTCACTGGAAAGGTACCGGTGAGGATTATGCCGCTCTTGCCGGCTTCTGCCTTATTGCAGACGCTCAGTATACCTCCCGTTCCGAGTGCACAGCCTAATTCATTGGCAAACTAATAAGTATTGGGTAACAACACGGTTTATATGCTTCAAACAACTCCACTTTATTCATTAACACACTCTTTTTACAACATTCATTGGCTTATACTGTCGCCATGATTTACACTTACAACATCCTTAATACACACTGGTTTATCACATCACATAATTATACAGGGCTTAAAACTGTCTGAAGGTCAAATTCAAACGTCCGGGTTTCATGTGTGTGGCATTGATCACTGCCGACGGTGCGGTATTCAGTTTGATCTTTCTGATGCCATGGTATAGCATCCTTGATTGCCCACCCATGATTAATACATCTCCCGATTTCAACAGTAGCTTCTTTGCGAGGTCAGCACGCTTCTGCTCGCCATACACAAACACTGCGGTATCACCAATGGACCAAGACACCACGGGTACTCCCTTACTTAGAGACTCGGGTGACTCGTCCTTGTCTTGGTGTATACCTAACCGTCCACCTTTCTGGTAGAAGTTCACAATACATAAATCTGCTTTCACACTTGGAATTGAATCCGTTTCAACTTGTTGAGCAATTCCCACGGCGTGGTTAACGACTGCATGGAACTCCTCTGGTATACTTGGTACTGTTGCTCCGTCTTCGGCTCGCATTTCTTGATATGTCTTGGTGTAAGGGTTCCAGTCCTTACCCATGCACATCATCTTTAATTGCATTCTTGATCCGTTCGGGTATTCGGGTGTGTAGAAACCTCCTGGTTTTGCTCCAAGTTCGTCACATCGCCTGATGATATGGATTTGTGCTTCCGGTGTCAGGTATCCATTTAAGAGTATCATACCTGGCTGGATAACCTGACATTGCTCCAATGGAAAGTCGGTGATGTTGATGGTGGTTTCTTCAGGGTTTGGTGTGGGGGATTGGATGATAACATATATTGAAGGTTCCTTTAAGTTTAGAGTACTCTAATTAGGTAAATCTCACACTATACTTTACTCATTTACTCACATGGTTGTTTACTTAAACTCACTCACACACATGCATGAAATGCGGTATGCAGACACTTATTACATTCAACAGTTTAGGCGGTACCTGGTCTAGAAGAGGGCCCTGGCGCCTCAGACCGGTCCACCACATTCAGGGTGGCCTTGTTGGACCCCGACCCCTTCCCCTTCTGGGACTCTGTGTACCTCTGATCTGGGGGTGGCTGGTTTGCCGTCTTCTGGCCATCGGTGGTCGCAGTGGCCTTACCCTTCCATTGCCCCTTGGGCCTGTAGTTCCTACTGTTCGGGTTCTGCCAGCATTCGTGATCGCGGTGACCCATCTTCTTACAATATCGGCACTGAACATCGTTACCCTTGCAGTCCTTGCCGGGGTGGTCGCCGTTGCACCACTTGCAGTAATAGTGGCGCTCCGGTCCAGAGCCCGTGCTAGCTGCTATCACAACACACAATCAATACTTGTCTCTCAACTTATCAACATATATTCTAACTTATCACACAGGATTAGATCATTACCCTTAGGTGGGTAAGAACGTAGGGGCTTGGCCGCATACGCATAGGTGAGCTGCAGAGGCTCCTCAGCAGTGGTGGTCTGGGTCTGGCCCTTGCCACCCTGTTGCTGTCCTTTCTGGGACTGGGGGTATGACTTCTTTTTCTTCCCTCCCCACTGCCCTTGCGTGCCTTGGCCCTCATTCAAAGCCTTGCGCTTGAGCGCACTCTCCTCGTCCCTCAGACGGACGGTGATCTCCACAATTGCAGCGGCATGATAACACTCCTATATTTAGGGTGTCAGTTATGCCCCGCCAAATAAATTCACAACACATTAACACGTCGTACACACTTATTCACATTACACTGTAGTTCCATTACCTGCAAAGTGGTATATCCAGTAGGCCCCATGCCGTAGCGTAGGCGATAGTTCAGTCCGTTGTAGAAACGGTTCACAAGGATCCGGTCTGAGTAACCCAGATCCGGTAGCAGGTGGATAAGTCCGATGAAGGCTGAGTAGTACTCATCTACCGTCATCTTATCCCCTTGCCTCAAACTGTCCAGCTCCAGGCGCTTCGCTCTTGCACGTATAGGGTAGTACTTGGCTCGCAGCAGAGCGTGTACTCCCCCATAGAAAAGTCGGGTCAGAAACTCTGCCCTCTCGCACAAGCTTCCACCAGCTCTGTGCCAGCCCTTCAAGTAATAAGCAGCAAGTCGTACCTTGACCTGCTCAGGTACTGCTAGGGTTTCGAAGGCGGTCTCCATTTCGGAGATGTACGCCTCGAGCTTACGGGGATCGGTCTCCCCACTGAATGAGGGTGGCCTCAAATCTGCCAACGCCTTGACCCAGTTGGTCTCTCGTGGCGGTGGCGGTGGTGGTAGTTGAACTTCGGGCGTCTGCCCGTGCTGAATAGCTGCCACAAGTTGGGGTACCATTTGGGCTACGGCGACTGCTACTGCCTCAGCCATAACCTGAGCCGTAGGGTTCTCGCCCTGGTCACCCACATTACCAGTACTACTTCCGCGGCCTCTACCTCGCGGTCTACCTGCCATCTGAATTCACATGAATATTTATTAGCAATATGCTTACACACTTATCGGTCCAACGATTGTAACGCTTCCCGATAATAAGGTATCTCCACACTTAGTTAGTGGTTAACCTTTCCACAACTGTTCACTTAGGTAACTGTAGTTAGGTTTCCTAACTCGGTATATCCCTAAGCTCGGTATTCTAGTCATCAGAGCGATACTTCGCTCTGATACCACTTTTTGTAACACCCCTACTACGCACATAAAATTACTTGGAATCGCAGCGGAATATAAAGAACTAAACAGTAACTAAACGATTGGTGCTACAACGCCGTCAACCACCCACGTGGTTAACAAGGCTGAATAAATACAAGTGTACCGGTCTGATGATCAGACTCCCGAGCATAGAACTAATAACCATATATACATCAACAAAATACCGAGTGTTTTAAATCCTTCACTGTATACTGTCACTGTAAACCGTCATAACCAATATATAACACGCCACGGGAGCACAGGCGCATCCCGGGCCAACATCCAAAAGTACTCAAAGTAAACTACAACCTAGGATCTAGAGCCACTCCGCTTCTTCGATCCTCATCCTGCAGTAAAAGAAATATGGATCCTCCGAGGGGGTCAGCAACCCTTGGCTGGTATGGTTAACGCGCAGCCCATCGGCTACCGGATGCGCGCAAACTATTTGTCATGATGACATGGCATTTATTTTAAAACACACAACTTATACTATATAACATAACATGGGTATTGTACACAACATCACATACATCACACAAGAATAATTCCTTATAGGAAGAGAACCAACATAGTTAGTCCCCATTGAGAGCCTAGAGAATGTTGCCATGCTCATACTTAGCTCGTTACATAACTCGTTACCGTCCGGTTAGATTGAACGGTTAACTTAACACAAGGTGCCTCGGATATAGTGATCCAAGCGCACCGAAATAACACATAGTATGCCCCTGTGGCCCGACGTGAGTCAGTAAAATAGCCTTGGTTAAGCTAAAGGGAAGGTTGGAAACCAAATTGGAAACACAACCATAACATACAGAAGAATCGACCGGTTATGACATCGACTCCCATACTCACACGCGTGGCCGGAACAGACCGGACTCCTCACTTCCCCCGTTAGCCCTTGTTAGTAGTTCACCATTTAACTCAACAAACAATTCACAAAAAGGTCAGGTCTTGTTAGACACACACAAGGGAAGAGAGAGTCATACTTAACAACATAATAATATTTAACGACGGTAAACTCTTTACATGGTTTAATCTTACAAAGTCATAACACACAGAAAAACAACAACACAAAGCCGGTGTAAACCGGTAGGCAACAGACTGCAAGAAAACCATACCTCGGTCCTTGCCTCGTTTGGTTTCCTCCGTAGGTCACTCCTATACATAGTTAATAATGTCCGTTAATTATTTATTTAACTTCAAACTTGCTAAGTATTTAACATGATTGTATGACATGTTTTAATGTCTATCTTACCCTAGGTTACCTTCATTATACACCCTAGGGTTAACTACTTAAGTCACATTCTTTTCTGTTTTTTTTTAAAAAAAAAATTGGTATGTCCGACCCACCGTCCGACCCACAACTGGGTCGGACCCTTCCAGTGGTTTTCGGGTCTGAAGAACCTTACCTTGTCCGACCCGTGTCCGACCCAACCTTCTGGGTCGGACCATTCCAGAGACATGTCCGACTCACAAGACTGGGTCGGACCATTACAGAGAATTTCATCGACCTCAGAACATGCATGTCCGACCCATGTCCGACCCACCCTTCTGGGTCGGACCATTACAGAACATTTTACCGCCTTTCAAACATGCCCGTCCGACCCACGTCCGACTCACTCGACTGGGTCGGACCATTCCAGAACATTTTCCCTCCTTTGAAACTAGACCGTCCGACCCATGTCCGACCCACCCTTCTGGGTCGGACCATTCCAGAACAATTTCCAGACGTCTAACAGAGGCTGTCCGACCCAAACTTGGGTCGGACCCCTGGGTCGGACGTCCTCTAAACTTACCCAAACTTTGTCAAATCTTCACCAAACTTCTCCTAAAGCCTCTTAATGTTCCCTAACAACATTTGGTACCCTTATATCCACATACAACATCCATGAAACTCATTTTATAATTCCTTAAGTCTTTACTTATTTCCTTGTAAAATTCCTTAACACTTATGACATTTTATACTAGGTTTCTAAATGGTGTTTCTCACCTATGATGGCTACTTCCCAAAATGCTTTCTCCTCATCTTAACATCTTCTTTTAAGTATTATTTCTCACAACTAACTCCTTATGTCATTCTTGAAATCCTTTTCCAAGTTTACACTTTCTCCTTATTTTACCAAAGTTTGCCTAAGTCTTTACCTAAGTCCAAAATGACTTTGGTACATACTAAAACTTCAAGATCATGCCTAAGTCCTTGTTACACTCTAGAACGCTTCCCAGTTCATCAAAATTCCTTTAAAAACATCTTGAACTCTTTATTCATTTCCTAAATTTCGACATAGGTTCTCCTAGCATTTTGTTACACCAAAGCACATTGTATTCACCAACAATAACCAAGAATAAACAATCCATCAAACACTTTATTATACACAAACTTCACTCATAAAGCACTACATCACAATATAGTGCATAATTTAAATTGCATGGCACTTAGGCCCTTAAAATGCATGGCTCTTAGGCCCTTAAAGTGCATAACCCTTAAACACTGAATTTCCACAATATATTTGCCTTTGACCTGCAAATACACTAACAACACATATGCCTTTTACTAATCTCTTGAGAACACTTTACTAAGTCATTCACCATTTGCTCTTTAGGTAGTTTTAATAAGCATTTATAAGCTCATTTCTCCTAAGGCATTAAACAACATTAGGTTAGTAGATTTACCTCTTTTCCAAACAACTTCTTTCTTGTTTCCTTATAAAAACCGGTAGGGTATTTGATTCCTTGTCAAGTTCTAAACAATATAAAAACATTATAATGAGTATTCAAGCTATAAGCTTCATCTCATTGCAAACCCTAATTTACATTGTTTCAAAAACATTAATGTAGTTGTTTTACCTTGATCTTTGAAGAGAGTTTGAATATATATCAAGAGAGGACTCCACCTAGTCCATGAAGAGTTGATATGGAGCTAGAACAAAGTCACACAAAGAGCTCCATCAATGGGTATTTTCGGTCACAACAAAAACATGGAGGAAATGTAGTTTTTATTTGAGATTCCTTACCTAGAAGCAAAGGAGAGTAATAATATGTCAAAATACAAGCTCAAGCTCCTTCAATGGAGGAACTCCTTGGCACCGAAATGGTGGTCTTGGAATTTTAAGAAGATAGGAATGAAGAGCTTGATGAGAGGAAGAGATTGGTGGTGTTTGTTTTTGATTTGGACAAGTGAGCTAGATTTTACAAGTGGTCAAAGCTAGAGTTTTAATGGTGGTGGTGGTATTACCGTGAGAGAACAGCAAGAAGGGAGGAAGAAGAAGTTGGAACCGTGTGAAATGAAGAGAAATGAGAGAATGAAGATAGAACTTACTTTTAGGAGATATTTGTAGTAATAAAGTAAAAGTAAGTTTAATTAGTTTTCTTTACTTACTTAATATATCAACTAGAGAGTGGTGAGTCACCACACTTAGAAAACCGGCCCCCTATAATATAATGAGGGTATTTTAGTCTTTTTTGTCAATTTAATTACTTAACACAACATATGTTACAAACTAGCTTATAAAAATCACTATTCACCAAAACAAGGCACTTAGAAGTGAAATTTTTGATTTCCCATTAATATAGCCACCCAAATGTGATACTATATAGTACACATATATATTTAAGAGTAATGATGGACATTTAGCCATTCAAAACTCATTTACAAGACAATTTTTCAAAAATGTGCTTTAAGACTCCTTAAAGCACATTTTGTGTTTAAACTTGTTTTCAAGCTTGGTTTTCTTTGGTAATTGGTTTAATAAGTTCATTAGTATATAAATGAGGTCTTGGTAAGTTCATTAGGTCTTAACCAAGTTTATCCCAAGCTTAGAGCACATTTTGGCTCTTATTGACTTTAAAGCACATTTTGTGTTTTCTTTTGTTTAAATTTGTTTACTATTGTTTCTAAGACTCTGTTTAGTCTTTATATACCGTATTTAGGTGTTTAAACAACATAACTAGGTTTGGGGTATTTCATTCCACCCCCAAACTTATGCCATTTTTCCTCCACAAAATCACTATCTCCTCTCCATTCACCTAGATATTAGATATCCATCTCACTCCATTTTCATCCACAAAAACCACTGCGTTATTATTCTGTCCAACCTCTGACCAACATATTACCAGTTAATATGTCAGGCTAAGAGGATATACTCTGGGTGAAGGTTAATTTATAGTCTGTTTAATTATGTAATTGTGTTTCTACCGGTTTAATTAAATACAGTTTGTTACGATTAAAGCTTATCTCTCGCCTTTTTAATAAATTTCATGAATTTATTAAAATGCTTTACTAAATCTATTTTGATCAGATCCGTGATAAATAGACAGGTTAATTAAGGCGTAAATCTATAGAAAGCTTATTATGATTTAATAAGTTAGTATTTTCAAATGCAAATATAATTTCTCATACTTAATCCGTTTACATGTGTTTTGCTCGAATCTGGATTAGACCGAGCATGTTTTGGTAAACGAGTTCTTTTGAGCCTATGATTTAGTCCTCAAGATAATAACCAGAATTTTGCCAAACTATTATAATAAAACCGTAGACATAGCATAAAAGAGCAGACTATATAAACCTGAACCTAGAGTCCCATTTAATTTACCTTTTTCTCAGTTTATTTTATCTTTCTTTATTATTTATAAAAACAAGTCAATTAATCCCCCCTTTTTGTGACTAGCTTAGGAATTAAATAATCCCCTTTAGTCCCACGGTTCGATATCCGATCGCCTCCACTGTACTATACTACTGCGACCGGGATCTTGTTTACAGCCCGTAAGGTATTTTGAGTTTTTAATTTCTTTTTCATTTGTTTTCAATACGTCAGTTCCAACCACTCACATTATCTTGTCTGCACATTGCCTGCCATTCAGCCGAATCAGACCATCTTCATGTAACTTAAAATCATATTTCTTCTTCTCAAATGTACCATCTGTGATCTTCTGTCTGATTTCGGTCAGGTAAGGGTCACTCAATTGAGCGTCTCGCACCTCGTCAACCAAGCTAGAAGAAGCGAGTAGCGAATGGAGCGGGTGTGCTCGACGACTCAGGGCGTCGGCTATAACGTTTGCCTTCCCTTCCTTATACTGCAGGTTGATGTCGTAGTCTGAGAGAAACTCCACCCACCTTCTCTGTCTCAAATTCAACTCTTTCTGCGTGAATACATACTGTAAGCTCTTGTGGTTGGAGTAGATGGTGATGCTTACCCCATAGAGATAGTGTCGCCATATCTTCAAGGTGAACACAATGGCTCCTTGCTCTAAGTGGTGAGTCGGGTAATTCTCCTCATGCTTTTTCAGCTGGCGGGAGGCATAAGCTACAACCTTGTCATACTGCATGAGTATGCATCCCATTCCCTTGCCGATGCATCACAATATACCTTAAATTCCTCTATGCCCTCTGGAAGTGTGAGAATCAGCGCTGAGGTCAATGAGTCTTTTAGGCTCTGGAATGATACTTCACACTCGTCTGTCCATACAAACGGTGTATCTTTCTTCATCAGTGTAGTCATGGGCTTAGCGACTTTCGAGAAGTCCTTTACAAATCTCCGGTAGTAACCGGCTAGACCAAGAAAGCTCCTAATGTCGGTAACAGTCTTGGGTCTAGGCCATGATCGTACAGCTTCTATCTTAGAAGGGTCAATTGAAATACCTGCGCTCGAGATGACATGACCGAGGAATGATACCTGATCTAGCCAAAACTCGCATTTGGAGAACTTCGCATAAAGCTGGTTCTCGCGCAGTGTCTCAAGTACTTTCCTCAATTGAATTTCATGCTCTTCCGCTGACTTGGAGTACATAAGGATATCGTCGATAAATACTACAACTGAAGTGTCTAACTGCTCACTAAATAGTCGCTTCATTAAATCCATGAATTTTACTGGTGCATTTGATAAACCGAATGGCATGACGGTGAATTCGTAGTGGCCATATCTGGTACGGAATGTCGTTTTCTCTATGTCTTGCTCTCTGATAGCAATCTGATGATACCCAGAACGGAGGTCGATCTTGGAGAAGACTGGGGCTCCTTTCAGCTAGTCGAATAGGTCGTCGATGCGTGGTAATGGGTATTTATTTTTGACGGTGACCGCATTCAACTCGCGGTAGTCGATACAAAGTCGGAGGCGACCGTCCTTCTTCTTCACGAAGAGGACCGGTGCTCCCCAGGGTGATACGCTCGGGCGTATAAACCCTTTGTCGAGTAGGTCACGTAACTGTTCTTTCAACTCTGACATTTCTGCAGGTGTCATACGGTACGGTGCCCTAGTAATGGGACCAGTACCTGGCAAGAGGTCAATCTCAAACTCCACTGCTCTTCGAGGTGGCATACCAGGCAGCTCCTTAGGGAATACGTCGGGGAATTCAGATACAATTAGTACTTTGGGGTTGAACTCTAGATCTCTCTCCAGGTCTTGAACATAACATAAATACACTTCATGACCCTTTCTAAGCTCCAGGTACATAGCCATAGCGGAGATGACTGTGGTCGAAGGCTCTCTCGGTCTCTGGCGGTAAGATACAGTAACCCCAGAAGGGCTCTTGAGCAACAATCTATGCTCGGCGCAGAGGATTCGCCCCTTGTGCCGCTCCAACCAGTTCATTCCGACTATTACGTCGAATCCCAACCCATTAAATTCGATTAAGAAGATGGGAAACGCTTCGCCTTTGATTCGGATCATGGCTGTCTTGTAGTATTTGGTACATCGTATTCGCTCCTTCGATGGGAGAGTAACCAGGAAGTTCGGTAGCTCATCCGCATCTAGCCCCAACCTCTTCACAAAAGATGGTGATACGAAGGTGTAAGAGGCGCCGGAGTCGAATAACACTGAGGCTTCAATGCCGTTCACTGGGAAGGTTCCCGTTAAGATGGTGCCGCTTTTACCGGCTTGTGCTTCGGTGAGGATACTCGGGTTACCTTCGGTACCAAGTCCACAACCTATTGAAGTCACAAGTTCATGAGTAATGATGGTGGACACAAGTGGAATTTAAATCAACACTGCTCTTTATTGATAAACCAACCATCATACATATCGTGCCTCTAATACACGTTACTAACACTTTACATGATACTACAAATTTAATACTTCCTAAAGGTAAGGTTCAGGCGTCCTGGTTTCATGTGTGTGGCATTGATTATTGTCGGTGGTGTTGTATTCAGCTTGATCTTGTTGATCCCATGATACAGCAACCTAGATTTCCCACCCATGATTAGGACATCTCCTGATCTCAATACCAATTTCTATGCACGGTCCACACGCTTGTGCTCGCTATACAAAAATACGGCGTCATCACCAATGGACCAAGACACTACGGGAACTCCTTGTTCAAGAGATTCCGCTGTCTCATCCTTGTCTTGGTGTAACCCAAGTCGTCCTTCTTTCTCATAGAAGTTGACGATACAAAGGCCCGCTTCAATTGCGGGGATCGGATCATTTTCGCATTGTTGTGCAAGTTCTACTACTTGTGTAACAAGTGTCTGAAATTCTGGGGGTATTGTCGGTGGCGTCGCTCCGTCGTGCATCCGTGTCTCTTGGTATGTCTTGGTACAAGGATTCCAATCCTTTCCTAAGCACATCATCTTCAGCTTCATCTTCGCTCCACTGGGGAATTCGGGTGTATAAAATCCTCCTGGACCCGTTCCTAGTTCGTTGCATCGTCGGATGATTGTAATTTGGGCTTCGGGTGTCAGGTATCCCTTTAACAAAATCATACCTGGTCGGATGACCTGACACTGCTCACTGAAGTAGTGGTATCTGGTGATATCGGTCTCTTCTTGATTTGGGTTTGAAGGTATCGGGTAGCAGATATTAAAACTATTTATGGTTGTAAATTTCATCTACGGTGAGTACTAGTCTCAACTACTTCGTTTCATGCTCAATACATACTTCAATTCATTAACTCATGCATTCATTCAAACAATGACTCCATTACTTAGGCATGCTTCTCAAGGATTCAAGGTTGAGTTAATTACCTAGGCCGGACTTAGAACCGGTCCCATCTCGGTCAATAATGTGCAAGGCGGGATCCTCTGGGGTGCGCCCTACTGAGGACCTCGGGATCCCTGTCCCTGTGGGGCCTGCTGGGCTGGTGCATCGCCAGATGCAACTTCCTTGCCTTCCCTTTGCTTGTAGCTCTGGAAGTTCCCTTTGGGCTTGGCATTCTCTGGGCACATATTGGCTCGATGTCCCAGTTTCTGACAGTTGTAGCACCGGATTTCTCTCCCTTGGCAATCCATGCCGGGATGGTCTTGGTTACACTTTCTGCATACGTAGCTGCGGCCGTCGGAGTAGTTCTTGGTGTAACCGGAGCCAGAACCTAAGGCTTAGAGTGTTAGCACATTGGTGCGGAAATACTAGCTACGATACTTATACAAATACGAATTTGGATTAGAAGTTTACCCTTAGGTAGGTGTGGTCTCAGTGGCTTCGCAGCCACCGGCGCAGAAGAACCTAGCTGAAGAAGCTCAACTGGTTTGCCCTTCTCATGGGCACTGCTCTCACTAGGGGTCTTTTGGGATTGCTGAAAGAACTTCCCCTTCTTCTTTTTCCAGCTCTTGCCCTGGTTCTGCTCCTCAGCACTGGTGTTTTTGTTGTTGGCCTTGCGCTTAAGCGTTGTTTCTTCATCCCTCAGTTGACAAGTGATCTCAACGCGAGATGCTGGGTGATAGCACTCCTAAAGTTTCAGGTATTAGCTAGGATTCTTACTTAGAAGATAAAGGTAAAGTATTTATGTAACACCCCTACTACGCGCCTGACAATAAATACAGTCGCAGCGGAAATAACCAACTAAACAACCACTAACAATTTGGTGTTACAACGCCGTTAACCACCCACGTGGTTAACTAGGCTGAATAAATACAAACGTATCGGTCTAATGATCAGACTCCCGAGCATTAGGACCCAACATCCAACATAACCATAACCATTAATACCGAGTATTTAATTTACAAACCGTCTACAACGTAAACATCCTCCACCGTCAATTAACAATACCAAAATATAACGCCACGGGAGCACAGGCGCATCCCGGGCCAACATCCAAAATAAACAAAAGTATCATGGCCTAAAACCTACAACCATTCCGCCTCTTCGAGTCTCATCCTGCAATAAAAATATGGAGCCCCCGAGGGGGTCAGCACCTTTGCTGGTATGGCTAACGCGCAGCCCATCGGCTACCGGGATACGCGCAAACCACTTGTCATGATAACATGGAGTTCATTTTTAAAACAGCCAACACATATATATGTTTATACACCATAGCATAGCAAGGGAAATTGCATAGCACAACAATAATTCATAATACCACAAATCGGTTCTCACAAGGAACCTTCCACCATAGTTAGTATAGCAAGTGAGCCTAGGGATTTTCATTAATCCCATGTTAAGCTCATTACATACCTCGTTACCATCCCGTTACTTGAATGGTTAACTTAATCCCAAGGTGTGTCGGATATAGTGATCCCAAGCACACCGAAATAACATTTGTATGCCCCTTTGTCCCGACGTGAGTCAGTAAATTAGCTTTGGATAAGCTAAGGGAAGGTAGAAACCAAATTGGAATACCACCTATACATACACCAAGAGAGTCGAACCAGATATGATATCAACCCCCGTCCTCACACGCGTGGCCGGAACAGACCGGACTCCTCACTCCCCCGGTTAGCACATTTTAGTGATTCCACCAAGCACTTGTTAAGTTAACACTCAACAAGCATTAAGGTCTTGTTAGACACACCAAGGGAAGGGAGTCACAACATTACATCATCATAATATGAATGACCGTAGACTCTTTTCATGCATTAATCTTACAAGGTTGTAAACACACAGAAAAGCAAACAGCACACAGGCCGGTGTAAACCGGTAGGCAACAGACTGCAAGAAAACCATACCTTGGTCTTTGCTCCGATTGATTTCCACCGTATGCCACTCCTATACATCATTGGTAACGTTGGTTAATTAACTTACTTAACTTCAAATTCTACTAAGTATTTACATGATTTTATGACATGTTTTAATGCCTAAACTCATCATTGATTACCTTCATTATAACCCCTAGACTTAACCACTTAAGTCACATTCTTTTCTGTTTTTTTTTACAAGTTTTGGTCCGACCGACCCACCGTCCGACCCACAACTGGGTCGGACCCTCCCAGTGGTTTTCGGGTCTGAAGAACCTTACCTTGACCGACCCATGTCCGACCCAACCTTCTGGGTCGGTCCATTACAGAACCCTTTTACTTCCTTATAATCATGCCCGTCCGACCCACGTCCGACTCACTCGACTGGGTCGGACCATGTGCGAACATTTCCTTCCTTTGAAACTTGACCGACCGACCCATGTCCGACCCACCCTTTTGGGTCGGACCATCACCGAACATTTTCCCAACATCTAACAGAGGCTCGACCGACCCAAAAACTGGGTCGGCCCCTGGGTCGGTCGCCTTCTAATCTTACCCAAACTTTGCCAATTCTTCACCAACCTTCTCCTAAGGCCTCTTAATGCTTCCTAGCAACATTTGGTAACTTTATATCCACATACAACATCCATGAAACTCATTTTCTAACTCCTTAAGCCTTTACTTATTTCCTTGTAAAAATTTCTTAACACTTATGTTATTTCATACTAGGTTTCCTAGTTGGTGTTTCATACCTAAGACAACTGCTATCCCAAAATGCTTTCTTCTTAACTTAACATCATCTCCCAAGCATCATCTCTCACCACTAATTCCTTATCTCCTTCTTGAAACTCTTTTCCTAGTGTACACTTCTCCTTAATTTACCAAAGTTTGCCTAGGTATTTACCTAAGTCCCAAAGTGACTTTGGTACCTACTAAATCTCAAGATCATGCCTAAGTCCTTATTACATTCTAGAGTACTTCCTAGTTCATCAAAATTCCTTTAAAACATCATGAACTCCTTATTCATTTCCTACATTTTCTAACTTACTAAACCTTATGTAAACACTTAGAACTTCTTACTTCCTACCCAAATTTTGACATGGGTTCCCCTAGAACATTACCAAGTCTAAACACTTTACTTCTCCTTTAAACACACAAGATCGCCTAAAATCATCAAGAACACTCTCATACATAATTCACCAAATTTACACCACATTACAACATAGTGCACAATATAATTTGCATGGCACTTAGGCCCTTAAAATGCATGGCTCTTAGGCCCTTAAAGTGCTTAAATCATAAACACTGAATTTCCACAATATATATGCCTTTAACCTGCGAATACACTCAACACACATATGCCCTTACTAGTCTCTTGAGAACATTTTACTAAGTCATTCACCATTTGCTCTTTAGGTAGTTTTAATAAGCATTTATAAGCTCATTTCTCCTAAGGCATTAAACAACATTTAAGTTAGTAGATTTACCTCTTTTCCCAAAACACTTCCTTCTTGATCCCTTACAAAACCGTATGACAATTTGATTCCTTGTCAAGTTCTAGACAATATATAAACACCATAATGAGTATTCAAGCTTTGAGCTTCATCTCATTGTAAACCCTAATTTGACATTGTTTCAAAAACATTAATGTAGTTGTTTACCTTGATCTTTGAAGGGAGTTTGAATATCTAACAAGAGAGGACTCCACCTAGTCCATGAAGAGTTGAAATGAAGCTAGAACAAAGACACACAATGAGCTATATCAATGTGTTCTCGGACATGACAAAAACAAGGAGGAAACTTGATTTTTGTTTGAGATTCCTTACCTAGAAGTAAAGGAGAGTAATAATATGTAGAAATCCAAGCTCAAGCTCCTTCAATGGTGGAACACCTTGGCACTGAAATGGAGCTAGGAGTTTTGAGAAGATAGGAATGAAGAGCTTGATGAGAGGAAGAGATTGGTGGTATTGTTTTTGATTTGGACAAGTGAGCTAGGTTTAACAAGTGGTCAAAGGTGGAGCTCTAATGGTGATAGTGGTATTACCGTGAGAGAGCAATGAAGAAGGGAGGAGATGAGTGGGAAACCGTGTGAGCAAGGAAGGGAAATGAGAGAATGAAGATAGAATTTGCTTTTAAGAGATATTTATACTTATAAAGTAAAAAGGTAGCTTATTTACTTATCTTTACTTACTTAATGCATTAATAAGAGAGTGGTGAGTCACACCCTTATAAAAACCGGCCCCTTATATTAGTGGGGGTGTTTTAGTCTTTGTTTGTCAATTTAATCACTTATACCACATATGTTACAAAATAGCTTGTAAAATCACTATTCACCTATACAAGGCACTTAGAAGTGAAATTTTGATTTCCCATTAATATAGCCACCAAATGTGATACTATAGTACACTAGATATTTAAGAGTAATGATGGACATTTAGCCACTAAAACTCATTTACAAGACAATTTTTCAAAAAAGGCTTTAAGACTTCTTAAAGCACATTTTGAGTTTTAACTTGTTTTCAAGCTTGGTTTTCTTTGGTAATTGTTTAATATGTTCATTATATATAAATGAAGTCTTGGTAAGCATTATCTTAACCAAGCTTATCCCAAGCTTAGAGCATTTTCGCCTATAACCTTTAAGTACATTTGTGTTTTTTTGTTTAAATTGTTTACTAATGTTTCTAAGACTCTTTTTAGTCTTAATAATCATGTTTTAATGTTTAAATAACATTTTAAGGTTTGGGGTATTTCAATCTACCCCCCTTAAAAGAACTTTGTCCCCAAAGTTCACACTTCCCACAAATCCTAAATGTTAGAACACGGGGAATATTTATGAAGCAATGCTTCCCAATACCACATTATACTTTATGAAGCAATGCTTCCCAATATCACATTATACTTTATGAAGCAATGCTTCCCAATATCACATTATACTTTATGAAGCAATGCTTCCCAATATCACATTACCAACATCAACAATATTCACATAACAACGGACTCAAGGTCCAAACCATATAATACCATTCAGACACAATGGTCTGTAACATAACATAGACAATGTATGCAAATACATGTCGTACACATATCCAAACCGAAACGGCTCTACCCCCCTTAAAAGGGGTACGCCCCGTACCCTATACATACAAGCACTAAGAAGTAAACAATGACGGGTACTTCGCCTTCATCTTATCTTCCAGCTCCCAGGTGGCCTCCTCGACGTCCTGGTTAGACCAGAGAACCTTCACCAGTCTCACGGACTTATGGCGAGTGTCTCGAGTCTTAGTGTCCAGAATCGTACGGGAGCCTCCACTGATCGCATGGTCGGCTCTAGGTTAGCCTCTCAGGCTGAAGCACATGAGACGGATGAGATATATACTTCTTCAACTGGGACACATGAAAAACATCATGTACCTTGCCCAGCTCGGCGGGTAAGTCAAGTCTATAAGCTACCGGGCCGATCCGCTCCGTCACAACATAAGGACCCACATACTTCGGGCTCAATTTGCCCTTCTGGCCAAAACGAAATACTCCCTTCATGGGGGATACCCTCAAAAATACCTGATCGCCTACAGCGAACTCCAGGTCACGTCTGCGTACATCAGCGTACGACTTCTGTCTATCCTGAGCTGCTTTCATTAGCCCTGATCTGGCGAACTTCTGCCTGAACTTGCTCAAGATACTCTGGTCCTATAATGACCGTCTCACTCGACTCATCCCAGCATAAAGGCGTGCGGCATGGTCTACCGTACAATGCCTGGAAGGGAGACATCTTGATCGAAGCGTGATAACTGTTGTTGTAACTAAACTCGATCAGATGTAACTTATCAATCCAGCTGGTCTGAAAGTCAAGTGCACATGCACGTAGCATATCCTCAAGTGTCTGTATAGTGCGCTCACTCTGACCATCTGTCTGCGGGTGAAACGCCGTACTCAATTTCAGTTCGGTACCCAATGCCTCTCGTGTGGATCTCCAATATCTGGATAAGAATCGGGTATCTCTGTCAGATACAATCGTCTTGGGTACCCCATGATGTCTTACTATCTCTCTGTCAAAGAGCTCTGCAAGCTTAGCCACTTTCCAGGTGTCCTTCATCGGAATGAATCGGGCCACCTTGGTCAGTCGGTCTACAACTACCCAAATCATATTCAGACCTCCCCTTGTAGGCGGAAGCCCACTACGAATCCATGGATATGTCATGAACTTCCACTCTGGCACTGGCATTGGCTGCACCATACCACCAGGCCGTCGGTGCTCAAACTTGACTTTCTGACAAGTGAGACACCTCAACACATAATCATTAATATCCTTTTTCATACCAGTCCACCAAAAATAACGTTTCATACCCTTATACATCTTTGAAGCTCCGGGGTGAATCGAAGTCGTAGAACTATGGGATTCACTGAGTATGCGCTCCTTCAGCTCAGCGCTACTCCTCGGTATACACAACCGGCCATTAAGCCTAATCAGGTCATCATCGTGGAGTCTGAAGTCGTACTTCTGACCCTCGAATGTGCCGTCAATAAGCTTCTGTCTAATCTCCATCATATACTGATCTGCCATCTGAGCACTCCGCACCTCTTCAACCAAGCTAGTATGAGAGACTAGCGAATGGAGAGAGTGAGCTCGGCGACTCAGTGCGTCAGCTACCACATTCGCCTTACCCTCCTTGTACTGTAAATTGATGTCATAATCATTCAAGAATTCAACCCACCTTCTCTGCCTCATGTTCAACTCTTTCTGAGTGAACAAGTATTTCAAACTCTTGTGGTCGGAATAGATTGTCACACTTACCCCATACAAATGATGTCGCCATATCTTCAGTGCGAAGACAATGGCCCCCAATTCTAAATCGTGGGTAGGATAGTTCTCCTCATGCTTCTTCAGCTGTCGGGAGGCGTATGCTACGACCTTCCCGTGCTGCATCAACACACAACCCATACCTCTGCCTGATGCGTCGCAATAGACCTCAAAACCATCTGGACCGTCTGGTAATGTCAGGACCGGTGCAGATGTCAGAGCATCCTTGAGTCTCTGAAAAGAACTCTCGCAGTCGTCTGTCCACTCAAATGGTGCATCCTTCTTCATCAAGGAAGTCATCGGCTTCGAGACACTGGAGAAGTCCTTCACAAATCTCCTATAATAACCTGCCAGACCGAGGAAGCTCCTGATATCGGTAACTGTCTTCGGCCTTGGCCAGGTGCGCACAGCATCTATCTTTGCCGGATCTACAGCGATCCCGGCCTCAGAAATGACATGTCCAAGGAAGGACACTTGATTCAACCAAAACTCACACTTTGAAAACTTTGCATACAACTGATTTTTCCTCAATGTCTGTAACACATCTCTCAGGTGGCTTTCATGCTCACCTCTCGATTTCGAATATATAAGTATGTCGTCAATGAAGACTACCACAGATTTGTCCAACTGATCTTGGAACAAACGGTTCATTAAGTCCATGAACTTCGCTGGTGCATTTGACAAGCCAAACGGCATAACTGTGAACTCATAATGCCCATACCTAGTTCTGAATGCTGTTTCTCAATGTCACTGTCACGGATGGCAATCTGATGATATCCTGACCGTAGGTCTATCTTAGAGAATACTGATGCTCCCCTAAGCTGATCAAATAGATCGTCGATGCGTGGTAAGGGGTAACGGTTCTTCACCGTAACAGCATTCAGCTCCCGATAATCAATACATAGGCGGAGGCTACCGTCCTTCTTCTTCACGAAGAGGACCGGCGCTCCCCATGGTGAAACACTAGGGCGGATGAAGCCCTTGTCCAGTAGGTCTCTCAGCTGCTCCTTGAGCTCTGTCATTTCTGCTGGAGCCATACGATATGGTGCTTTCGCAATTGGTCCGGTGCCCGGAACCAAGTCGATCTCAAACTCAACCTCTCGTGGTGGCGGCATGCCCGGCAGTTCCTTAGGAAATACATCAGGAAACTCCGAGACTACCGGCACATCTGTGCTAAACTCTGGATCTCTCTCTATGTCCTGGACATAGCAGAGGTATACATCACTTCCTCGTCGTATCTCACGATACATGGCCATGGCGGTGATGATCTGAGTCGAAGGCTCCCTGGGCCTCTGGCGGTATGATATAGTAACCCCAGATGGACTCCTAAGAAGCAGTCGATGCTCGGCACATAGGATTCTACCCTTGTACCGCTCCAACCAGTTCATCCCGATAATCACATCAAAACCAAGTCCGTCGAACTCTATCAAGTCGATCGGAAACTCCTCCTCTCTGATTCGCACACAACACCTCGGTGGTAGCGGGTACACCTGATCCGCTCTCTCGACGGGAGAGTGACTAAAAAGTCTGGCATCTCTTCACCGTCTAACCCCAGCCTCTTCGCAAAAGATAGCGAAATAAATGTGTGCGAGGCTCCGGAGTCGAACAAAATCGAGGCGTCCACGCCATTCACTGGAAAGGTACCGGTGAGGATTGTGCCGCTCTTGCCGGCTTCTGCCTCATTGCAGACACTCAATGTACCTCCCGTTCCGAGTGCACAGCCTAATTAATTGGCAAACGTATAAGTATACGGTAGTAACACGATTGCTATACTCCAAAACACATCCCTTATTTATTAACATACTTCCTTACACCATAAGTTGGTTACATTGTGGATATTGCTACGTATAGCATCCTTAACACATAACTGGATTAATAGATTACATGTTACACAAGGCTTAAAACTGCCTGAAAGTCAAATTCAAACGTCCGGGTTTCATATGTGTAGCATTGATCACTGCCGATGGTGCGGTATTCAGTTTGATCTTCTTGATACCGTGGTATAACATCCTTGATTGTCCTCCCATTATTAACACATCACCTGATTCAACACTAGCTTCTTTGCGAGATCACCACGCTTCTGCTCGCCATAGATAAATACTGCTGTGTCACCAATGGACCAAGACACCACGGGTACTCCCTTACTTAGAGACTCGGGTGACTCGTCCTTATCTTGGTGCAATCCTAGTCTTCCACCTTTCTGGTAGAAGTTCACAATACATAGGTCCGCTTTAACACTTGGAATTGAATCCTTTTCACTTGCTGAGCAATTCCCACGGTGTGGTTAACAACCGCAAGGAACTCCTCAGGTATACCTGGTACAGTTGCTCCATCTTCAGCTCGCACGTCTTGATATGACTTGGTGTAAGGATTCCAGTCCTTACCCATGCACATCATTCAGCTTCATCTTCGATCCGCTTGCGTATTCGGGTGTGTAGAATCCTCCTGATGCTGCTCCGAGTTCGTTGCATCGTCTGATGATGTGGATTTGTGCTTCGGGTGTCAGGTATCCATTTAAGAGTATCATACCTGGCTGGATAACCTGACATTGCTCCATTGGAAAGTCGGTGATGCTGATAGTGGTTTCTCAGGGTTTGGTGTGGGCGGGATTGGATAACAGATATTGAAGTTCCTAAGGTTTCAACATTGTCTAGTTTAGGTGTCTTTTATATTATTCCCTAACTCATTAGTTAGGTGGTTGTACATTTAGACCCTCTACTACACTCATGCATGAAATGCGGTAAGCAATCACTTTTTCATGTAACAGTTTAGGCGGTACCTGGTCTAGAAGAGGAGCCTGGCGCCTCAGACCGGTCCACCACATTCAGGGCGGCCTTGCCGGACCCCGACCCCTTCCCCTTCTGGGCATCCGTGTATTTCCTGTCAGAGGGCTGCTGGGTGATCGCCTTCGGGCTATCAGTGGTCGCGGTAGTCTTACCCTTCCACTGACCCTTTGGCCTGTAGTTCCTACTGTTGGGGTTGTTCCAGCATTCGAACTCGCGGTGCCCCATCTTCTGGCAATAACGGCACTGCACGTCGTTGCCCTTGCAGTCTTTGCCGGGGTGGTCGCCGTTGCACCACTTACAGTAAAAGTGGCGCTCCGGTCCAGAACCCGCGCTAGCTGCGATCACAATACATCATCAATACTCACTTCCAACTCAAGAACATATATTTCCACTTGTTACACATGATTAGGTAATTACCCTTAGGCGGGTGAGAGCGTAAAGGCTTCGCCGCATACGCGTACGTAAGCTTCAGAGGCTCCTCAGCTGTGGTGGTCTGGGCTTGGCCCTTATCACCCTGATGCTGATTCTTCTGGGGCTGAGGGTAGTGCTTCTTCTTCTTTCCTCCCCCGTATCCTTGCTGGACCTGGCCCTCGTTTGTGGCCTTGCGCTTATGCGCATTTTCCTCGTCCCTCAGACGGACGGTAATCTCCACCTTAGCAGCGGCATGATAGCACTCCTGAATTTAGGATGTCAGTCATGCCCCGCAAAACAAAACTCACCAACTCACATTAACATTCACCAACGATAAACTGATTCACATTATTGCATTCTAATTACCTGCAAGGTAGTACTCAGCTGGTCCCATCCCATAGCGAAGACGGTAGTTGAGACCATTGTAGAACCGGTTCACCAACACCCGGTTCGAATATCCCAAGTCCGGTAACAGGTGGATAAGACCGGTGAACGCAGAATAGTAGTCATCGACCGACATCTTATCCCCCTGCTTCAAACTGTCTAGCTCGAGGCGCTTGGCCTCCTGCACATGTACCGGGTAGTACTTGGCTCGCAGTAGAGCCGTGTACTCCCTCCATCCAAACTCAGGATCAGCTATCCTGTCCTCCCTCACCAATTTCCACCAACTCTGTGCCGACCCCTTCAAGTAGTAGGCGGCAAGTCGGACCTTAGCCTCAGCAGGTACGGCCAAAGTCTCGTAGGCGGTCTCCAGCTCGGAGATGTACGCCTCTAGCTTACGGGGATCGGTCTCCCCATGGAATGATGGCGGCCTAGTCAGCCAACGCCTTGACCCAGTTGGTCTCTCTCGGCGGTGGTGGTGGTGGCTGAACTTCGGGCTGATGCCCCTGCTGCACCGCAGCTACAATCTGGGGAACCATCTGGGCTACGGCGGCTGCAACTGCCTCAGCCATAGTCTGTGCCGTAGGGTTCTCGCCCTGGTCACCCATATCTCCGGTACCGCGTCCGCGGCCTCGACCTCGCGGTCTACCTGACATCTGAATTCATATGAACATTCATTAGCAACATGCTTGCACACTTATCGGTCCAACGGTAGTAACGTCTCCCGATTATAAGGTATTCCCACACTTAGTTAGTGGTTAACCTATCCATAACTGCTCACTCCATAAGTATAGTTAGATTTCCTAACTCGGTTTACTCCTATGCTCGGTATTCTAGTCATCAGAGCGATACTTCGCTCTGATACCACTTTTTGTAACACCCCTACTACGCGCCTAACAATAAATACAGTCGCAGCGGAAATAACCAACTAAACAACACTAACAATTGGTGTTACAACGCCGTTAACCACCCACGTGGTTAACTAGGCTGAATAAATACAACGTATCGGTCTGATGATCAGACTCCCGAATAGGACCCAACATCCAACATAACCATAACCATTAATACCGAGTATTTAATTTACAACCGTCTACAATAAACATCCTCCACCGTCAACTAACATACCAAAATATAACGCCACGGGAGCACAGGCGCATCCCGGGCCAACATCCAAAATAAACAAAAGTATCATGGTAAAACCTACAACCATTCCGCCTCTTCGAGTCTCATCCTGCAATAAAAATATGGAGCCCCCGAGGGGGTCAGCACCTTTGCTGGTATGGCTAACGCGCAGCCCATCGGCTACCGGGATACGCGCAAACCACTTGTCATGATAACATGGAGTTCATTTTTAAAACAACACATATATATGTTTATACACCATAGCATAGCAAAATTGCATAGCACAACAATAATTCATAATACCACAAATCGGTTCTCACAAGGAACTTCCACCATAGTTAGTATACCAAGTGAGCCTAGGGATTTTCATTAATCCCATGTTAAGCTCGTTACATACCTCGTTACCATCCCGTTACTTGAATGGTTAACTTAATCCCAAGGTGTGTCGGATATAGTGATCCCAAGCACACCGAAATAACATTTGTATGCCCCTTTGTCCCGACGTGAGTCAGTAAATTAGCTTTGGATAAGCTAAGGGAAGGTGAAACCAAATTGGAAACACCTATACATACACCAAGAGAGTCGAACCAGATATGATATCGACCCCCGTCCTCACACGCGTGGCCGGAACAGACCGGACTCCTCACTCCCCCGGTTAGCACTTTTAGTGATCACAAGACTTGTTAAGTAACACACAACAAGCATTAAGGTCTTGTTAGACACACCAAGGGAAGGAGTCACACATTACATCATCATAATATGAAACCGTAAACTCTTTTCATGCCTTAATCTTACAAGGTGTAAACACACAGAAAAGCAAACAGCACACAGGCCGGTGTAAACCGGTAGGCAACAGACTGCAAGAAAACCATACCTTGGTCTTGCTCCGATTGATTTCCACCTTGAATCCTATACACATTAGTAACGTGGTTAATTAACTTACTTAACTTCAATTCTACTAAGTATTACATGATTTTATGACATGTTTTAATGCCTAAACTCATCATTGATTACCTTCATTATAACCCCTAGGGTTAACTACTTAAGTCACATTCTTTTCTGTTTTTTTTTTACAAGTTTTGGTCCGACCGACCCACCGTCCGACCCACAACTGGGTCGGACCCTCCCAGTGGTTTTCGGGTCTGAAGAACCTTACCTTGACCGACCCATGTCCGACCCAACCTTCTGGGTCGGTCCATTACAGAACCCTTTTACTTCCTTTAATCATGCCCGTCCGACCCACGTCCGACTCACTCGACTGGGTCGGACCATGTGCGAACATTTCCTTCCTTTGAAACTTGACCGACCGACCCATGTCCGACCCACCCTTTTGGGTCGGACCATCACCGAACATTTTCCAACATCTAACAGAGGCTCGACCGACCCAAAAACTGGGTCGGCCCCTGGGTCGGTCGCCTTCTAATCTTACCCAAACTTTGCCAATTCTTCACCAACCTTCTCCTAAGGCCTCTTAATGCTTCCTAGCAACATTTGGTAACTTTATATCCACATACAACATCCATGAAACTCATTTTCTAACTCCTTAAGCCTTTACTTATTTCCTTGTAAAAATTCCTTAACACTTATGTTATTTCATACTAGGTTTCCTAGTTGGTGTTTCATACCTAAGACAACTGCTATCCCAAAATGCTTTCTTCTTAACTTAACATCATCTCCCAAGCATCATCTCTCACCACTAATTCCTTATCTCCTTCTTGAAACTCTTTTCCTAGTGTACACTTCTCCTTATTTTACCAAAGTTTGCCTAGGTATTTACCTAAGTCCCAAAGTGACTTTGGTACCTACTAAATCTCAAGATCATGCCTAAGTCCTTATTACATTCTAGAGTACTTCCTAGTTCATCAAAATTCCTTTAAAACATCATGAACTCCTTATTCATTTCCTACATTTTCTAACTTACTAAACCTTATGTAAACACTTAGAACTTCTTACTTCCTACCTAAATTTTGACATGGGTTCCCCTAGAACATTACCAAGTCTAAACACTTTACCTTCTCCTTTAAACACACAAGATCACCTAAAATCATCAAGAACACTCTCATACATAATTTCACCAAATTTACACCACATTACAACATAGTGCACAATATAATTTGCATGGCACTTAGGCCCTTAAAATGCATGGCTCTTAGGCCCTTAAAGTGCTTAAATCATAAACACTGAATTTCCACAATATATATGCCTTTAACCTGCGAATACACTCAACACACATATGCCCTTACTAGTCTCTTGAGAACATTTTACTAAGTCATTCACCATTTGCTCTTTAGGTAGTTTTAATAAGCATTTATAAGCTCATTTCTCCTAAGGCATTAAACAACATTTAAGTTAGTAGATTTACCTCTTTTCCCAAACACTTCCTTCTTGATCCTTACAAAACCGTATGACAATTTGATTCTTGTCAAGTTCTAGACAATATATAAACACCATAATGAGTATTCAAGCTTTGAGCTTCATCTCATTGTAAACCCTAATTTGACATTGTTTCAAAAACATTAATGTAGTTGTTTTACCTTGATCTTTGAAGGGAGTTTGAATATCTAACAAGAGAGGACTCCACCTAGTCCATGAAGAGTTGAAATGAAGCTAGAACAAAGACACACAATGAGCTATATCAATGTGTATTTTCGGACATGACAAAAACAAGGAGGAAACTTGATTTTTGTTTGAGATTCCTTACCTAGAAGTAAAGGAGAGTAATAATATGTAGAAATCCAAGCTCAAGCTCCTTCAATGGTGGAACACCTTGGCACCGAAATGGAGCTCTAGGAGTTTTGAGAAGATAGGAATGAAGAGCTTGATGAGAGGAAGAGATTGGTGGTATTTGTTTTTGATTTGGACAAGTGAGCTAGGTTTAACAAGTGGTCAAAGGTGGAGCTCTAATGGTGATAGTGGTATTACCGTGAGAGAGCAATGAAGAAGGGAGGAGATGAGTGGGAAACCGTGTGAGCAAGGAAGGGAAATGAGAGAATGAAGATAGAATTTGCTTTTAAGAGATATTTATACTTATAAAGTAAAAAGGTAGCTTATTTACTTATCTTTACTTACTTAATACATTAATAAGAGAGTGGTGAGTCACACCCTTATAAAAACCGGCCCCTTATATTAGTGTGGGGGTGTTTTAGTCTTTGTTTGTCAATTTAATCACTTATACCACATATGTTACAAAATAGCTTGTAAAAATCACTATTCACCTATACAAGGCACTTAGAAGTGAAATTTTTGATTTCCCATTAATATAGCCACCCAAATGTGATACTATATAGTACACATATATATTTAAGAGTAATGATGGACATTTAGCCACTCAAAACTCATTTACAAGACAATTTTTCAAAAACGTGCTTTAAGACTTCTTAAAGCACATTTTGAGTTTTAACTTGTTTTCAAGCTTGGTTTTCTTTGGTAATTGGTTTAATATGTTCATTAGTATATAAATGAAGTCTTGGTAAGCTCATTAGGTCTTAACCAAGTTTATCCCGAGCTTAGAGCACATTTTGGCTCTTATTGACTTTAAAGCACATTTGTGTTTCCTTTTTGTTTAAATTTGTTTACTAAGGTTTCTAAGACTCTTTTTAGTCTTAATATATCATGTTTTAATGTTTAAATAACATTTTAAGGTTTGGGGTATTTCAATTTACAATGGTACTAAGGGTTCAACCGATATTTACCTGAAGGGAGGTAAATCTGGTGTAGCCCATGCCATACCGAAGGCGATGGCTCAGACCGCCATAGAAGCGATCGACCAACACCTGGCCGGTGTACCCAAGGTCGGGTAGAAGACGTAGGAGGGAGGTGAAGGTGCGATAGTACTCATCGACAAACATCTTCTCTGTCATCTTCAAGGCATCAAGCTCTAGTCTTTTCTTGGTTTTGACATGTTCCGGGTAGTATTTGGATCGGAGGAGGGCTGTGAAGGATTCCCAGTCGAATGTAGGATCATTGACATGCTCGTTCTTGACTAACTTCCACCAATCCATAGCTGCATCCTTAAGGTAATAAGCTGCTACTCTAACTTGAATTCTCGCAGGAGCTTTGAGGGTTTCAAATGCCGTCTCCATCTCGAAGATGTAGGCTTCCAACTTAGCCGGATTACTCTCGCCTCGAAAGCATGGAGGTCGAAGTTCCACTACAGATTTTACCCAGTTCGCTTCTCTGGGTAGAGGGGGAGGGATTGGTCCCGTTTGGTTTTGTTGGGTTTGTTGCAATGTTGTGATTACTTGAGGTAACATCTGCGCTACCGTGGAGGCGACGATCTCTGCTATCGTCTGCGCGCCTGGTCCGTTAGAGGTCTCTCCCCTAGATCGGCCTCGACCTCGTCCTAACATCTAAACATTTAACATTTACATTAGGCTTTGTAACATGTGACCAACGGGTCTTGGAATTAAGCAAAGGTATCGTCCCTAAGGACGTCAAGGGTATCCGTTGTTAACAACAGTAATTCCTAGTTAAGTTTCTAAATATCCATTTTAAAACGGTTAAAATCCTAACTCGGTAATCCCTATGCTCGGTAACTTAGGACATCAGAGCGTAACTACGCTCTGATACCACTTTTTGTAACACCCATACCGCTAATCCTTTATTTACCGTCTAATCATCCTAATCTTACTACTACTCGCAGCGGAATTACTACTACTACGGCGGGTGATACAACGCCGCTAACCGCCCATACGGCTAGCTAGGCTTACTCTACTTACAATAACGGTCTGATGTCTAGGAAATACCGAGCGACTACATTACTTACCAAATACAAAATATCATATACTTACATTACTAGATTACCGAGTATCAAAAGCATAGTTAATTACATCCCTTTTCAAGTCTACCAAAAATAATGAGTTCCCACAACCTACTCATCTATACCAAATCACAATACTTTCATTATTCAAAAGGGTGTACCCCATGGTACACCGGCTAAACAAAAAAAAAGCCTATAGCCATGTACAACTTGGTACACCTTTCCAAAATCCACTAACTACATCCAAAAAGAAATCATCTTGTTCTCACCAAGTCTTCACCCTTCTCGTGCACCTGTAAAATATTAAAAACGGTGCCAAGGGGCTCAGCAAAAAACTGCATATAAACTTCGCATATACCAAGTGCTAACTAGGGTACGCCGACTATTTAAGGTCGACTATACATGTGGTTCATTATTATCATACATACATGCTTTACATATACCATACAATCATACGCAATGCAATACACAAGCCAAAACAGCAATACATTAGCATACACAATACTTACCTTCACAAGGGTTAGCCAATTACACATCCGGGTTAATCGGATGTTTATTACTCTTTTACTCATTTCACCATACTTACACAACATACTCGCACTTTACTTACTTACTTTTCCATACTCATTTACTCATTCATACTTACTTACTTTTACTCGTGTTAAGTCGGTGTGACCTCCGGGTAGGGACTACACCGTCCCACCACCGGGCTTTAGGTGGCTCACTAATCCAGGATGCTACCCATTTAAGGGGTTTGGGCCGTGGAAAAATTAAAGCTAGGAATTGGAGCCAACCTGTAACACCCCACTCGCTAATCTTGTAATAATCACTCTCGTATAATCACTCACGTAGCATAATTAGGGACGTCTCACAGCGGAAGTTAAACTACATTAATCTCACCTGGGTGTCACATGTCATTACTCACCCATGCGAGTAAAGAAGTATAACCGTAATCTAACAATGAACAACAACAACTAACCTTTGTGATGAACGAGATATTTATTACATTATCCTATATACAAACCATTACCTATGACAAGTGAGCATTTAAACAGTTCCCAAAATTTCAACGTGCTAACCAATTTAATATTAAGCATGCTAAAGTGTAATCCTAGACCCTTTAGGTCACTTAGGTCGTTTTAGCCATCTTGATTAACATGGGGTTCGTTTCATGCTGTACCGTTTACATGCTTACAACATAACTGCAAATACGGGATTAAAACACACAACAGGTATTCAAACATTAACACATCAAGACATGCTATTACGACCTTTATGATTGAACAATTAAATTCAAATCGATGGTAAGGTAAGAGTTAGCTGAAGTCCAGTTAGTCTCACTTGTTTATTTCCATCGCATGAAGCCCCGCTTCCAACAGTCTCACATAAATATACGGGTGTCATGTTAAGGACAATTCCCCGTTTAACCTCACACATTAATATTTTGGACAGTAGTCCGGTGCCATCTACAGTGGGTAGATGGACTGACTTATCTACAGTGGTAGAGGTCCATTAGGCCGAAGCCATGGTATGGTGCCAACGGTAGCACACTTCGACTAATGATCATATCCGACTCGTTAGATAAACAAGAGTGGACCCTAAATAGGTGTTAGAACTCTAGTGATCACTATGCGCAACCTGCTGGAACGAATGCAGACCAGGATTTATTAGACATTGTTTCATTAATTATTTATCACACTCTCATAAGTTAGCGTATTTTAATTAGTCTCCTGGAGATTCAATCTCGTTATTGGAGAGAACACATTTTTATTGGATGCCCTATCGGGTCTTACACGCAACCTAGAAGTCTGCTAGGTGGTGTTCAATGGTCGAGTCATCGCTCTAGAGATGGTTAATACCGGGTCTCTAAACTAAGTTCCTCACTTAGTGTGTTAGGAGTTGTTTACTCTCACAAGGTAGTATCCAGAGTCTCTCCCGAAAGTTCATACACAGTTAGGGTGATAATCAGTATCACATGTCCGAATGATGTACGCGCACGATTAATGAACGTTTTGGCGATTGGGAAAACGTGAACACATACAATCACATGCATAACATTATTTATCTGACATGCAAGCACACAGTTACATCCGGAACCCAAGGAAACCCTTAGAGTTTTCAGACCACACATTCACATACCGTACACCGATGAGCAAAGCTAGTGAAATGAGCGCACGTCTATCCTCTACGTTCCCGGAGCTCGAATCCCGCAACCCGATCTACTGAGATATGTAATTACTATTAGTATTCATGTTTCAGATTTACCTAACTAACCATAGTCATTCTTGATGCGTAACCCGTAACTAACCCCTTAATCGGTTGGTTGTTTAGTTCGGGTTTTCGTGAGTCTTTGGGATTTATATTTCCGTCGTACGGTTTAACTTATGAATATGCATTATTCATTGCCGTATTTTATTCACTACGTGGAGGTTATATTCCCGGTTGTCATGATACCCGACGCGGTCATTCGTTCTCGTATAATTACGTATATTTACATTTACGTGTATGTATTAACACTCCTGTGTTTATATATATATATATATATATCTATATTCATGTACGTTTTTAGATTCTTACGTACGTATATGTAATACTCGTCATCATTTTGTTGCACGTTACATGACGGTAGTTATTTAACGGTCAACGTTATCCATTCCTCGTACGTTTATACATGTGTATACCTACATATAACATTTATATGTTTCCGTATTTACTTGCATCATATTTCATGTCACTTATCTCATAAATCTCTAGATATATTACACTTGCACACATTATATGCTAACTATATATATATCTTACAAAGTCATGCGATATTTTCCATCCCATTCTAAAATTTTGTATTAATCTCATTTCGTCATTTCATATAGAATGTATATTGTTCATTTGTACCATTTATCCATATGTGTCTTATTTAAAACTTGATTTCACAGTTTTACAATATACGGTTATACATTGTTATGTATCTTACAATGTAAGGCTCCTGGTATATAATATACTATCTAGTAATTTCCAACTTAACTTATCATTTTGCGTAATTGTTTACAAGGTATAATTGTATCATGCTAATCCCTTAACGATATACTTCTATAATTTAGCAAAATGTCACATTATAACATTGTAACTTTATTTTACAATCTGTCTACTAACTCCCAACCAATCATTATAGCTTTCAGAAATCTTAGTACTTTCCCCCCTTAATTTTGATTAATTGTTGTTCCAACCCGAATGTAACATTTGCTACATTCAACACTTTATTTAATTATCAAATAAATTTACTTAGTTTTCTAATTTTGTTAAATGTCATATGCCCAAATGATTCCTTTGACCCATATTTACTATAATTATGACAATACCCTTTTTATTTCTCTATTTTTATATTTAACTCTTTAATTTATTAAAATTGTATTTTTACACTTTTCTAAAATTCTTAAAACATTTCTCTTCGGTTTTATATTAGTTCAACACCCCAAATTTCATTTGACTCCATAAATGATCTTTTATTTATTTACATACGTATAAATTTTGTTTAAAATGTATTGTAACATTATATTTAATTTAAGCAATACCTTAATTCATTAATATTCACCTACAATACTCCTAGGTGGTTATATTTATTAAAATTATATCCTTGTACCAGAATCTTTATATAATTCCTTTAATCACTTTGAAAATTAATAATCAATATTTAAGGCTCAAAATAAGCATAATAAAGATGGCTTAAAATGTATGGCTTTATACATAACATAAAATTATTTATAAAATGACATTACAATGCCTTACTATGTAAACTCTCTCACGGTTTTTTTTTTGGTACAATTGATTTTTTCAATGTTTCCACTTATTTTCCTTTCCATTACTAATTTACATAATTTATTTCAACAATGCATTAATACTTAATTAAACTAACTCCTTAATTTCCTACACTCACTCAAAGTTCAAAATTATATATCCACCATATACCTTCTCTCGGTTTTCTTCAGATTTGTGTATAGCCTTTTTAAACATTTTCTTCCTACATTGTAGGCTTATAATTTTGACTTAAACAAGTCTTAACCTTGCACATTTTTCCTTCCTTAATTAATTTATACAGCTTACTTAAATAGTCCATTAATATTTAGTTACATTGAATCCCTGATTTTCTACGCATAGTTAAGATTTAACAGAATTGTATACTCCACATATATATATACTCTCGTTTTTTTTTTTGTTCCAGATTTACACATAACACTTTTAAAATATTTTACTTACATTGTTAGCTCATAACTTGGCTTAAATAAGTCATAATTATTTCAGCTTATTAACCACACATATATCCACTATATTTCCCACATTATACACTCATAATTTGACTAAAACAAGTCATAACCAGCAAGGTTCAATACCCAACCGTACACCCATTATTCCACACATCCCTACGGTTTAGTAATACATACTGCGCATATATGCTTGCGGTTGTGTACAGATTGTACATGGCATTCCTCCTAAATGGAAATTTCCTCTTTATCATCAACTCATCAACGTGACTTAACAATTCACTAATTACTAAGCTCATCAGCTAATATGCACGGATTCTTTTCCAACCCATTACCACCGTCTAAACACACCTATTATACATACTAGTTTTTTTTCTGTTGCATATATAGATGATGAATTTAGCACATAAGGTAAGGTAAGTAATGGGTTTACCTTGTCTAATTGCCAGAGGCCTTTTCCACCGCCTTCCAGCCACTCTACCTTGTGATTCTTAAGGCTCTGTATAGTTATACATGTCCAGGTAAGTGTAATCTGTTTCTGTAATTTTCTTCCTTACTAACTTGAGCAGTTTCTGTTAAATTGGTGATGAAAGAAAGGTAACGATGTATTTCATTGAACTGAGAAAGCAAGCTTTACAGTATGATCGCGAGAGACAATGCTCTCTTTCTTATCGGTATGTAAAACACATATGGACTATAAGTAGTCCGAGACCGAAGGGAGAGTATGTGACGGGTTGGTCAAACAGACCATAGGGAGAAAAGGGAATAATAGAAAATACAAGATAAGCCTAATACAACCTATAAACGTACATGATATAGGTTCCTAAGTACAAACTATATAACCTGCATATCCATATTCTCTCATCCCCCCTCAAAGAGTACTTCGTTGTGCTTGTAAGGAAAAACAACAAGTGCTCTTTGTGCTGAAATGCTGATGTGTACAGAAAGAGAATACCTGTTGCTTTTAGCTTACCTTACTGCTGCGCTGCTGGTGCAATCCCAGGGGAGCAAAAGAGTTTTTGTAACTCTTTCCCGTCAGAGGCTTTGTCATTAGATCAGCTAGTTGGTGTGTGCTGGGGACGTATTGTACCTGTATAAGACCACCCTGCAATTTCTCCCTAACAAAATGACAATCTAATTCTACATGTTTAGTTCTTTCGTGGGATACTGGATTTCTAGCTATGTGAATAGCAGCTAGATTGTCACATTTTATGGGTATAGGAGTTATGTTAGGGACTCCTATCTCTTCTAAGAGCCTACTTAACCAGCTAAGTTCTCCCGTTACTTGACGCATTGCCTTGTACTCCGCTTCAGCAGAAGATAAGGCAATGGATGTTTGCTTTTTGGATTTCCAGCTCAAGGGGGAATCTCCAAGAAGAATATAGTAACCAGAAACTGATTTGCGTGTGATTGGGCAGGAGGCCCAATCAGAATCGCAATAGGCTTTAAGGTCAAAGTTTTGTCTGTTGTTGAAGAGAAGACCGAAAGTAGAGGTTCCCTTTATGTAGGAGAGAGTGTGGAGGGCAGCCTTAAGGTGATCTGATGTGGGAGACTGTAAAAATTGGCTGAGGAATTGGACGGCAAAAGCTATATCGGGTCGAGTGTTTGTGAGGAAATTTAATTTTCCGACAAGACACCGGTATTCGGTAGGATTTTGCAGTTTAGAGCCAGAATCTTTGTAGAGTTTGAGGTTAAGAGGGAGAGGAGAAACTGATGGTTTGCAGTCTTGCATGTTGAATTCATGGAGGATTTGGTTAACGTAACGTTGTTGAGACATAATGATTCCATTGTCGGTTTCTAGGAATTCCATCCCAAGGAAAAAGTTTAATCTGCCCAAATCTTTTATTTTGAATTGTTTGTCAAGTTGTGTTTTCAAGTAGTTGACCTCCTTTTCATTGTTGCCGACAACAAGGATGTCGTCAACATAGATTCCTAAAAGAGTTATGGTATTTTTGTTTTTCTTGACAAACAAAGAATAATCGTTTTGGGAATGGTGAAAGCCGAGATGTTTGAGGAAAGTAGCAAGCTTTTCATACCACTGACGGGAGGCTTGCTTAAGTCCATAAAGGGACTTATGAAGTTTACAGACTTTGTTGGTTCCTTCTACTTTCAACCCTTGGGGTATGCTCATGTATACATCCTCGTGCAGATCACCATGCAAAAAGGCGTTGTTAACGTCTAATTGATCTAGGATCCATCCTCGTTTTATTGCTGTAATAACGAGGGCACGAACTGTGGTGAGTTTTACTACTGGTGAAAAAGTTTCGTCAAAATCAAGACCTTGTTTTTGTGTGAATCCTCTAACAACAAGGCGAGCCTTATACCTCTCCAAACTGCCATCTGGTTTGAGTTTTATTTTGTAGACCCACTTGCAACTTATTGGTCTCTTTCCTTTTGGAAGATCTACTATTGACCAAGTTTTGTTTTGTTTAAGGGCTTCAAATTCTTGGGCCATGGCGTGGGTCCAATTTGGATCCTGGCTGGCTATATGATAATTTGGAGGCTCGCTTAAATTGTTAATGTGGTTAATGATCTTGTTTGTGTCTTGATGGATAGAGCAAGAAAGGATGGTGTTTGATGGCAAGTGGTCGGTTAGGGTGTTTATGGCAAGTAGTAGGGTGAAGATTGGAATTTGTGGGATCAAGCCTTTGAGTAAGAATAGATGAAAACAAGTCTCCCTGATCTATGTTTGTAGAACAGATGTAATCATTATACTTGGATGGGAAGATGTGAGGTCGAGTGGACCTCCTAGGTGGAGGTAGATCAGGTGTTTGGTCTTGAGGAGGTGTTTCTTCATGAGAAGTTTCTTGACTTTGGGTGTTGTCTGGTTGGGAGGATGTTTCTCTTACCTCAGAAAGCTGAGGCGTGCAAACATCATCTTCCAAGATAGGAGGAGAGTAAGGGAATATGTCAAAGACTTGATGGTCTGGTTGGATTTTGTTTTTCCAGTTTTCATTGTTTAATGGGTAGATACTTTCAAAGAAAGTGAGGTCACGTGTGGTTTTGACTTTTCTTTCTTCAAGAGTGAGGATTTTATGTCCTTTTGTGTTTGGGCAATTTCCAATATACACACATGTGGAGGATCGTGGATCAAGCTTCCCTCTGTCGGGGTTAATGTTGGTCATATAACAGAGACAGCCGAAACTTCTTATGTCATTGTAGTTGGGTTTAGATCCATACATTTTTTCATATGGGGTCATGTGATCTATTGGTTTACTGGACATCCTATTTATCAGAAAAGCCGCGTGTTCCACACAGTACCCCCAGAATTTATTATCTAACCCAGATTGAAACAAAAGAGCTCTGGTGATTTCCATTAAGTGACCTTGTTTACGCTCAACGACTCCATTTTGTTGTGGAGTGTGAGGACATGAGGTTTGATGTATGATCCCCTTATGTGAGTAAAGTTTCATCCCTTCAAGAGATTTTCCTAGTTCTAAAGCATTATCGCTTCTAATGATTTTAACAGATTTGTTCATTTGTTTCTCAACTAGGTTAATGAAGGTTTTGATGCTTTCTGTAGCTTGGGATTTGTGTTTAAGAAGGGTGACCCATGTGACCCTAGTGTAGTCATCAACAATGGTCAAAAAATATTTATGCCCGTTTATATCTTGTGTTCTCATGGGACCACAGATGTCGATGTGAATCAGGTCAAAGGGATTCAGGGTTTTAATGCTAGATCTGGGGAACTTTAGGCGTTTTCCTCTGGCCTTGTAGCAGATGGCACAAGGTAAAGGCGCATTTTTCAGATTATTAGGGATTTTTATGTTTATCATCTTAGCAAGCTTATTTAGCGGGATGTGACCTAGCCTATGGTGCCATAGAAGATAATTACTAGCATTATCAATATCAGAAACATCATTGCAGGAGTTTGAAACAGAAGGATAAGAATCAGGCATATTATTGCTCAAAACAGAATGATGTAGCACATTTACAGAAGCACCAGCACTACTTCTATTTTTCAAAATGAAATCATGCAGTACATTCATGTTTACTATGTATAAACCACACACAAGCTTTCCTATTTCTTGGTATTTACCAGTCTCAAAGTCCTGCAAAGCACAAGAATTTTGATTGAAAATTATAGGCATGTTCAAGCTCTTTATCAACTTAGCAGCGGAAATGATATTAAACATGAAACTTTCGACATATAGAACCCCTTCCAGACATGTAAAACCATCAAGATTTAATTTGCCAATACAACTAACATGTTTCTTGTTCCCATCAGGCAAGGTAATATCTCTGTTTTCACTCAAAGGTTCACAATCAGACAGTAACTTTCTGTTCCCACAGATATGTTCCGTAGCCCCAGAGTCAAGAATCCATAATCTTTGCAACATGCTTAGCATAGCAGGCGAATTGGAATTAGAATTTAAACAGGGCAAGGAGTTGATTAAGTTACCTGTGAAATCTCCGAAGTCCGGTTGTTTAGTGGCCACTGAATTATCTTTCTGGTTCTGCAAAAACGAGACCAATTGTTGGAGTTGTTCAGCAGAGAAACCTTTCACCGGCGATTCTTGGTTTTGTTCACCTTGTTGCGTGACAACCGACCCGACGTGCGCCTCCTTTGACTGTCTAGCCTCGCCGGAAGGAAAGCCCACCAGCCACCAGCAATCGCTGCGCATATGTCCCACCTTGCCACAATTTTGACATTTTGGTAGATCCTTTCTCGCAGAGGTACTAGAGGAAGAGTTGGAGCTTTTAGTCGGATTTTTCTTGAATGTCGTCTTGTAACCCGAGGGATTAGGGTTAGAATTGTAGGTTGTCTTCTTCCCAGAGGAAAAAGTACCTCCTGCTCCTCCTCGCGCAGCTAGAGCTAGGCTTGGTTCGCCCTCCTCTCGGGATTCAGCAGATTGTCGGGTCTGTTCTTCTTGCGCAATTACCGAAAAGATGTCGTCGAGGCTAGGTAATTCGCTCATCGCCAGCAACTGACCACGAAGGTGAGAGTAGGTCTTGTTTAGACCTAGCAAGAAATGTATTGCCTCCTCCTCATCTCGCTTCTCTCTGCTTCTCCAAAGATGTGCAAGAATCGCAACAGGCACATGCATCAAAGGGTCTTGCCAGATCATACTGCGCCCAGATCTCCTTCGACCTCGTCAAATATTCAGTTACGGAGTCGTCCCCTTGCTTCAAATTGGCGATCTGAATCTTGACGCTGTGGAGCGACGCCACGTTTTTCTTCTCGTAACGTCGACAAAGCCAATTCCAGATTTCTCTGGGGTCATCCGTATACATTACACCTCTGGCAATGTTAGGGGAGAGCGAGGATATGATCCAGGTCACAACCAATGACCTAGCTCTCTTCCATGCCGCCGTTCGGAGAGTATCGTTCGAATCGGGTCGATTTATCGTTCCGTCAACGAACCCTATTTTGTTCTTTGCTCCCAACGCCTGTTGCATTGTCCACTTCCAGCCGATGAATCCATCGCCTGTGAATTTTGGTGCCAACGCTTGTCCTGTTTGTTCCGTCGCCGCGACGTAGAGGGGATCGTTGGGGTCTATTGTCATCGTTCCCTTCGACGGTGTATTCTCCATCTTCTTCCCGTCGACAGGCGGATCTTCTACCTTTTCGTCGTTGCTCATTCTTGGTTGGATCGAAGAGGGTGCTCTGGTACCATGTTAAATTGGTGATGAAAGAAAGGTAACGATGTATTTCATTGAACTGAGAAAGCAAGCTTTACAGTATGATCGCGAGAGACAATGCTCTCTTTCTTATCGGTATGTAAAACACATATGGCCTATAAGTAGTCCGAGACCGAAGGGAGAGTATGTGACGGGTTGGTCAAACAGACCATAGGGAGAAAAGGGAATAATAGAAAATACAAGATAAGCCTAATACAACCTATAAACGTACATGATATAGGTTCCTAAGTACAAACTATATAACCTGCATATCCATATTCTCTCAGTTTCTTAGGAGTTAGAGGTATAGTTACCGATTAAACTTGCTTTACCCTTGGAGATTAGTCCTTAAGCTCTTGGAACTTCAGGTAGAGGAATGAGCCTCTCTACTGTCACATGTATACAGAAGAGAAGGCTATAAAATAAACTGGATTGTCGCTAATTAAAGGAGTTGGTAAGTGCAGTTTTCTTAGCACTTTACAACATGCTATTACCGTGGCATCTTGGAGATTGTCAACTCTGTTTTCCTACATCATTCATGGTAGTCTGTTGCAAGGGCAACTGGTTCAGCTTGGTGTAGAAAAGAAAGACAAAGAAACAAGGAGGAAGTCATGTTCTTTGGCACTAACTTGTAAGTTTTATGCGTGCAGTTTTTTTTTTTGAATCTTACAGCGTGTCGTTACCTTGGTGAGTTGGAGAGATTTTCTAACAGCTTCCGGTGGTCTACAACAGGAGAAGTTGGTTCCAGTTTTGTGCAGAAACAGGAACAATAGGAGGTGTGAGGTTGTCACATTTTGTCAAGCAATGAACAAGGAAAAATAGCTTCAAAACAGAGCCGGTTTTTTACCTTGAAGTTGGCTTCTTCAATGGGGTTTTGGAGCAGCCTGTCTAAGTGTCTTCAAGGAGAATTCTTGGCTCAGTGAGGGATGTTAACAGCTTCTCTTTGAGTGCAGAAAAGGGCAGGAATAGTAAGGTGAGACGGATGAGCATATGCACAACAAGGAGGATGCAGTTTTTTTTTTGTTCGGTGCATTTTACTTACCTTGTTTATGCGGTTTTGTCTTCTGTTTTGCAGGTCCTTAAGGACCCATGTCCATGGGGATTCTCCATTTAGTTGCAGGGAACAGAAGATGGTGTTCCATGATAAAAGAAGTGGTGTTTGGTGGTGGGGAAATGCGGTAGAATTCCCTGCTGTTTGTTAATGTTAGAGTCACCGAAACAGGAGAATAGTATGGTGGTTTTTATGCGGTAAATGAGAGGTCTTTTCGTAGGGGAAATGGGGGTGGAAGAGTGGTGATGCTGGTGAGTTTAGTTGTAGTTGACAGAAATGCAAGAAGGGAAGAGAAAGGTGCCGAGAGAGCTGGGCATCGGAGGAGGAAGGAGATTGTGCTATAGTGTATTTGAAGAAGAAAATAAAAAGCAAGTTGGTATGACTAGTTGTACTAGTCTAGTGTTCTAATTGTTCCAGCTAAGTCCTTCCTTCTCTTTGCAGCATGGACAAAGCGTGACTGATGGAAGAGGCTTGTCAGCCGGAAGTGGGAGGAAAGGAAAGGTGGGAAATGATGGTTTGGAGTAGGCTTTTGCTTATTTACATTTTAGCTTGTACTTAGTCTAATATACTTTCTTGTTTTTTTTGTTCTTCTTTCTTACGTACAGCAACTGGATAAATGGAGGAAGATGTGACTTCTTGTTTACCGAGAGGCAAGGGAAAGTAATAGGTAAGTACAATTTTTTTTTTTTATTATTAATTTCTTTACCTATTAAGTGTAACCGGTAAGGAGAAAAGAGAGGGGTATTTGAATTTCTCTCCTCTCTTAATATTGTAATATGAATTGTACATATGTAGTTATGATTATGTGTTAATTAGTGTTTTGTGATATTATTATATTTTTTTGTTTAAGATGTATATATATGTGGACATGTATATATTGGATTTGTGAATTGTTTAGAGCATGTATAATGTATTTATGTAATTTACAGGGTGATATTGATGGTATTTAGCACATGTACTAACATGTTACATGTATTATTAAATTCAGGAGTTAATTTCTCCTCAATGATGTTGTCTCTTTTATTAGAGATTTAATTTATGTTTTAATGTCCATTTGGACTATATATTTATATCATACTATTTATGGTAAGTATTATCCATCATGTGGATAATTATTCTTTTATTTATATTATTCCCTTAATAATTAAGGTAATAATTATGTGAGGTATTTCACAACCTCTTGTGACTCCGCCTCCTCACGCGTGGCCAAAACTATATCGGACTTCTACTCATTCCAATTTATCAATTTATTACGTTAGATTGGTTAGCTTGTTAGGAATTAGTTAGAAGTCCCACATCATAACATTCGGTCACTACAATATAAGTCAAGCACACACACATTCATTATCATCCATACATTTTATGAATTATACAAACTATGATTTAAAGATAATATCCAAACAAGGAACAATACCGTATAATCACAAGTAAGCATAATAGTTCCGATTCGTGCATTTATCTTGTTAGGTGATCAATTAGCACACAAATCAGAGTAGCCAACGTAGCATACGGGCCATGAGAAGTTCATACCGTTCACCGTTGTACTTGCAACCGACTTTCCTTCGGTGTTCACAATTCAAGTCCTATAACATACATGGAGTTGTATGGTTAATGATTTAGTATTGATCTAGCTCTTTATTCCATTACATTTCCCTATGTATACCTACTAGTTCTTACTTGTTACAATTGATCAATAATCCATTTCATACTTTAAGTTTATTTCCTTAATCATCAATGATGTACTTCTATATATATATGTACATATGTATTTGTGTGTATACATATATATACAATTATTATTATTTATATATATATATATATATATATTTTGTATGACTCGACCGACCTTACCCATGGTCGGACCCAAGGTCGGTCCAAGTCAGTAAGTTAATACGCTAGAAAATTCAGGCCCGACCGACCTTGCAAGTCCGGTCCCAAGGTCGGTCCATTCCAGTGAGTTACATTACGTGAAAATTTCAGGCCCGACCGACATTGCAAGTCCGGTCCCAAGGTCGGTCCATTCTAGTGTGTTCTGGGTTCGAGATTCTGGACTCGACCAACCTTGGACAAGTTCGGTCCCAAGGTCTGTCCATTCCAGTAGACTCCCGTCTTTGCAAAACTGGGCTCGACCGACCTTGCCAAGGGCGGTCCCAAGGTCGGTCCAGTCCAGTAGTTTCATTTTTATTTTTGTTTCAGTTCTTCCTTTTACCCATTACTTCCCCAATACTCCTACATGTAATCCCACATGTTTTAACACTAATTAAACCTTCTAATCCACCTTAGTTTATCCATTAACTCATTACCCATCTCCATACTAATTCACACACATTATTTCCGAAGTTTCCATTCCAGCACTTACATTATTTTTCCTAGTTGTGTTTTGCTACAGATTTTGATTCTCACTTTCTCCATCTATAGCCCCCTCTTCTAATGTCATTCCTAAGGCTTATAATGCATTACTCCCCTCTCCTAACCTACCCACTAACTAGCTCCAATTAAGATCTGTTTCAAGGTATATTTTCTACCTAGTTTTCTAGTTCTTAAGTGTTCTAGTTCTAGGTAAAATTTGACATGGTCTTCCCTATATTTTTACATTCTCACCACATGTTTTATTCACACATTGTTATCCAATTTACCTGTTTATCAACAACATCAATATATAGGCTCTCCCTCACAAATACTAAACATTAAACACTCCTAAAATTCCTGCACTTTCACCATTTCTTTCTTTAAGGTTTATACAAGTTTTTCATCAACTTTTGAAGCTTTAAAACAGTTTGGTTCTTCTTCCACATTACACTACTACTCATTACCATCTATAATATACATTTTAAGCTACTAAAATCTATTACATAATACATTACAAAACTACACAAAGTGAGCATAATTTACCTTGTTCTTCTTCTAGTTTTTCTTTCCTTCATCTTTCTTTCTTCCTTCTTCCTTTCCTTTCCTTTCTTCCCACCAGTTATGAAGATTCAAAGCTCTAACACTACAGCCCATTACATACCACCATTTTAATTCAAAACTAACCCTTAATCATCTTAAAGCTTTAAGGTAAATTTTAGGGTTTAAGAATTTGTTACCTTGCAAAGGAGTGGGTGAAGCTTAGAACAGCACAAGAGCAATATTTCTACTCCTCCAAAGAAGCCAAAATCGGCTGGGAACAAAATGAATAGGAACTCAACACTTAGAAATCTTTTATTTTGCAAATGAGAGCAAGAAAGGGTAGTATTTTTGGATTTCTTTTTACCTTAAACCAATGAGGTGATGAAGGGGCTTCTAATGGTGGTCTTTGTTCTCCAAAGCAAGAACACCCATGGAGATGAAGTTGCTTGTTTTCGAATTTAGAAAAGAGAGTAGTGTTCTCCTTGATGAGAGGAACACAATGGTACAATTTTTGTAATTTTTGGAGAAGGTTTAAGTGGTTAACAAGAGGAGAGAAGTGGGGGTTTGTGTTGGTTACTTCAAATCTCCATTGCTGTCGCCCAAGGAGGAAGAAGAGAAATAGAGAAAGAAGAGAGGTGCAGTACGTGAGTGAGGTGAGGAAATGAGGGAGTGGAGTAGGAGAGAGAGGTAAAAAGGTAAGTTACTTTTGCTTTTTATTTGTTTTGTCTTTTGCATATAAGGAGAGAATTAAGAGAGTGTGAGAGAGGGCATTAAAATCGGCCCACACAGCACACACAATCAGATTTACATTTTTATTTTCAATAGTGGACACACTAGTTTGGTTTATTTATGCTTTCACCCCACAACTTCCCGTTTTTGACAGTTTTTACTATTTTCTCGGTTTATTGATTTTATTGGCTCTAGACCTTCACTAATGTTTATTAATGACTATTTGGTTGACCAAAATTATTACGAGTCTATTTGACCCGCTTAAAGTCATGTTTTACCGGTTTCCTCGAAAAACGCGCTTTAAGGTTCGTTTGTGTTTTTAACCTGTTTTAAGGATCCATTTTCTTCGGGATTTGTTCCCTCATAATTATTTAGACATAATCAACCTTCTAAATTACTTATTAGCCTCACTAATCACTATTTTTAATTACGGGGTATTTTAGTATCCCAAATCACTCATTTGATTCCTAAATCCTCCAAGATAATGCCTAATTCATCTTTAACACTCAAGAACTCCTTAAGCTATTTTCTCTCTCCAATAGAACACCTAGTCATTTCCTTGCACTTAATAGTTCCCCAAACCTCACCTAAACACCTAAGATTGCTTGTACATTAACCGAATCTTGACATGGGTTTCTCTAGCACATTGTTACAACAAAACACATAGTTTTCACCTTTAAACATTCAAGAACATTCATCCACACATGAAATGTTCTTTACACACAACTAGGCCCTTAAATAACATGGTTCTTAGGCCTTTAAATTGCATAAATCTTAAACACTGAATTTCCACATTATAATTGCCTTTGACCTGCAAATACACTCAACATCACATATGTCCTTACTAATCTCCTTGTGAGTATTTTACTAACTCATTTACCATTGGCTATTTAGGTAGTTTTGATAAGCAATTCAAGCTCATTTTCCTTAAGGCATTAAAACTACGTTAGATTAGTTTATTTACCTCTTTTCTCCAAGGTTTCGTTCCTTGTATTCTTGGACCGAAAATTAGCAAGGAAGCTTGATCACTTGTCAACCTTCTATCCAATACACAAGTAAGGGTAATGAGCATTCAAGCTTCATGCTTAAACTCACTTATAAACTCTAAGTTAAATAATGTCTTAAAACACTTAAATGCTTGTTTTACCTTGGAAATGGAAGAGAGTTGGATTAACTAGCAAGAGAGAACTCCACCAAGCAATTTGAAGATTGGAATTAAGCTATGAATGATCAAAAGAAAACACTATGAAGAGGTGATTTTCGGTCAAGCACAAAAATGAAAGGAAATGTTGTTTTTCTTTGGTTTTCCTTACCTTGAAGCAAAGATGATCAACAAGGCATGAAAAGATGAACTCAAGCTCCTTCCATGGTGATTCCTCTTGGCACCGAAATGGAGCTTTTGGAAGTTTGAGAAGACAAAGTGAAGAGCTTGATGAGACTAAGAGAATGGTGGTCTTGGAATTTAATTTGGTATATGGAGCTAGGAGATAATGGCAATGGAAGATGGAGATGGTGTGTGAGCTGTAGCAAAACCGAAATGGAGAAGGGAGGAGAGGATGAAGACGGTGGGAAAACAAGAGGGAAATGAAGAATGAAGTGAGAGGTTACTTTTGAAAGATATTTGTACAAAAAGTAAATAGTACTTTACTTAGTCATCTTTATTTACTTATTAAACTAACAAGAGTGGTGACTCACCACATAAAAACCGGCCCCCTTTTGTACTTAGGAGGTTTTTATGGTCTTTTTTGACCAATTTAAATACTTATATTGACTTATGTCTTAAACTAGTACTATTTGGGTACTATTCACTAATTAGAGCACATAATTGTGAAAATTTTTATTTCCCATTGATTTAGACTTCCTAATGTGATACTAAGTAGTACACATGTTGATTAAAGAGTATTGATGGTCATTTAGCCACTCAAAACTCATTTACAAGACAATTTTTCAAAAATGTGCTTTAAGACTCCTTAAAGCACAATTGGTGTTTTAGCTTGTTTTCAAGCTTGGTTTTCCTTGGTAATTGATTTAACATGTTCATTAAAATGTAAATAAGGTCTTGGTAGGCTCTTAGAGTCTCAGCCAAGATTATCCCAAGCTTAGAGCACATTTTTGCTCTAATTGCCTTTATGGTACTTTATAGTGTTTTCCACGGTTTAAATTTGTAACACCCCATCCAAAGCCTATCGTGGTTATCGCAGTCTGAACACTTAATCGAATACGTCGCAGCGGAAATAAACAACACTTGGACCTTGCCACGGTCTGATCGTTAGAATATACCGGCTTAACATTTACAATACTTAACCAAAATACTTATCCAACTCGAAACATCAACATTCACAATCCCACAACCAACCGAGTACTAGTATCTCAAACGTAATCTCAAACTTACAATAGTTTAATATAAGCAGTCGGGTGCACAGGCGCAACCCGAACTCAAAATAAATGTCCCAACCTAAGTCTAACCACTCCTACTCTCGTAGTGCGTCCTCATGGGCCTCTTACCTGCAAGTGTAAAAATAGCCCCCGAGGGGGTCAGCACGAATGCTGGTACACCCTCTCATGGCCCCCAAGCTAACGGGGCTACGACGACTAATTGTCGATAGCATGGAAATTGATTACATACACAAGCATAATATGAAGTGCAATAACAATAACCACAGATGAACATGTATAGTTCACAAACAATGAACGACTCAGACGTTCCCTTATCAAGTGGGTTAGTAACCCCCTCCTTAGTCCTCATTTCCTTAATCTCAGTTCCTTACCTTACCTTACTCTTAATCTCAGTCTCAATCTTAATCTCAGTATACAAACCTTTCCTGGAAGGGATTGGTTGTAGCTTAATTCGAACCTGGGATTTAGGTGATCCCACCGCACCATCTTAATGCCACCTACTCTGGACGGGAGTCCAGCGTAGCTGAGCCGGCAACCGGCCCTAGGCTACAAGTCCGAAGACAAGTCCTTAAGCGGAGGGCGGATCTGATTCAGATACCGTCCCCCTTTTTCCTTAGCATGCATGACCGGAGATCGGTCCCGGGTTTCCTCACTCAAGTTCCAGTTAGTAGACATCTTAAACACCATGTGCTAGCTAAGCCTTAACGGGCATTAACCAACAATCATCAAACTTCTTCTTAACTCAGTAAGTACTAAACTTGGTTAGTAACAATCTCAAGTCTCGCGGGTTAGTGTAAATATAACACAATCACAACGAGAACAATATAGCCGGTTGCATGCTTTATCTTGTTTTAGTCATAACAATTAAACAGATAGCACACAAGCCGAGGGACACCTCGTTAGCAAGCAGGTCACAAGAAGGATTGTACCGTTCACCGTCGACGATCGTTTGGTTTATCTCCTTCCAAGTCCCAATTCACAAAGCCTAGAACATTGATTCAGTTTTAGGTTATTATCAATCCAACTCAATAGAATTACTTAACTTTCCTAGACATCAACTTTTACCCATTGTTTTTCACTAAGTCTTATGGTTTTTAACTTGACTCCTAAGTACATCATTTCCTCATTATTTATTACACTTACTCTCCCACTTAATGACCATCACACCCACCAAACAAGTCCTAACAATCTCATAACATCCATACTTAATTATCCCCATCATTTCCTAACCTTAAACAAGGTTTTTTTTTGGTCCATACAGTGGCCTGTCCGAACTTGTGTCCGGACTTCCCAAGTTCGGACACAAGTCGAGACTCAAAACTGAAAACAGACGCCTGTCCGAACTTGTGTCCGGACTTCGGAAGTTCGGACATGGGTCGAGGAAAATTCAAAGTAGAAGCAGACACGTCCGAACTTGTGTCCGGACTTCCAAAGGTCGGACACAAGTCGAGACTCTGAAAATTTCACGCAACAGGGCCTGTCCGAACGTCCATGTCCGGACGGATGTTCGGACAAGGCAAAACACTCATTTTCTAAGCCTTCAAACACTTAACCAATTTTCACCAAACTTCTCCTAAACCCTCATAATGTCTCCTAACATCATTTGGTACTCTTATACCCTCATACAACATCCACAAAACTCATTTTCTATCTCCTTAACACATTAAATCATTCATCAAGATCCACCTTAATCATTATACATTTTCCTTGTAATAATGCTAACACTTGTAATGTTTTCCTCTAGGTTTCTAGGTGGTGGTTCATACCTAATGTAACCACTAGGCCAAATGTTTTCTTCACCACTATAACATCATCTCCCAAGCATCTCTCACTATCTAAAACTCTTTTAAGCATTTACTTAAAGTTCCTTAACAAGTTTAAACTTCCATCATCATCACATTATTTCCTTCCTAGTTGTGCACCAACATTTGCCTAAGTCCTAAATACTCAAATACATTCTCTTGATTCCTAAATCTTCCATGGTGATACCTAAGTCATTATAAACCATTAAAACACCTTAACTTCACCCTTTTTCATCAAGACAACCTATAGAACATTCTTAGTGCTTTCTTAGTCATTAAATTCCCTTAGGATATCTCAAACACTTAAGCTCTCCTTTAAATTTTGCCATAGGTTCTCTAGTATATAATACCACCTAATACATGGTTTTTCTCCATCAAACAACCAACATCACCCAAATTCTCACCACAACACCTTAACACCCAATTTACACCAAAACCACACCACATCATCATATAGTGCTTAAACTTAAAATGCTTGGCACGTAGGCCCTTAAATAACAATAATCTTAACCACTGAATTTCCACATATATATGCCTTCAACCTGCGAATACACTCAACAAGGCTCCCATTGAAATAAAATGCTTCTTGTACTTCACCTTTATATTCTTAAACTATCTCTTTTCTCATTTGCTCCTTAGTCACAAGTTCACAAGAATAGTCATTGTTTCTCCTAGGTTTTATAGCACCTTCCCAATATAAACTCTACACTAAACTCATCATATACCCACATCTCATTCCCTTAAACAACAAAACACCTTAAGGTAAGTAATTTACCTTGTTCTCTCACAAGCTTAAAAGCTTTTCTCCTTAGGTTTTCTTTGTTCAATCTCGGTCACCAATGTAATTCTCCTTGCCAATGTTCTAACCAATATCCAATGACTCCAATGAGTACTAGATAACACATTAACCCTAAGGAACAAACCCTAGGTTAAAAATATGCTTTAAGGTATTAATGTGATTATTTTACCTTGGTTTTCTCAAGACAACTTGGGTATGAAGCAAGAAGGACCTCCTCTCTCCTTTGAAGAGTAGAAACAAGCTAGAAAAAGGCATAAACATGGAGTCCCATGAGCACTAATTTTCGGACATGTGAAGAAAATGGTGGAAACCTAGATTTTCTTACACTTTCTTTACCTTAAGAGAATGGAGATGCCAATGGAGTCTCCAAACTTGAATTTCCTCCTCTAATGGTGGTTTGACTTGGCACCAAAATGAAGCTCTTGAAGTTTTGAAAAGATAGAAAGAAGGAGCTTGAGCTAACTAAGAAGAATATGTATTTTGTTTTGGATTTGGAGCTTAAATGAGCAAGTAGTGTGCAAGAGAAGGTGGAGCTTTCATGGAGGTTGAGCTCTACGTGAATGGAGAAGAGAAAGAGAGCAAGAAATCGTGTGAACAAGGGAGAATGAAGAAGTGAGGAGAGAGGTGAGTAAATGTGATAATTATCTTAAAAAGGTGAATAGTGTTTTTACTTTATAACTTACTTATTTTTGCTTTCTCTTTACTTAGCTAGATAAGTGTGGTGAGTCACACTAAAAAAACCGGCCCCCTTTAATGAATGAGGGTAGTTTAGTCTTTGTTGACCAAATGTCTCACTTATATAGACTTATGTTATAAACTAGCTTAATTAATTCACTATTCATCAAAACAAGACACATTGTTGTGAAATTTTTGATTTCCCATTGATATAGACCTCCAAATGTGATACTATATAGTACACATATTAATTAAAGAGTAATGATGGACATTTAGCCATTCAAAACACATTTACAAGACAATTTTTCAAAAACGTGCTTTAAGACTCCTTAAAGCACATTTTGTGTTTTAACTTGTTTTCAAGCTTGGTTTTCTTTGGTAATTGACTTAAAATGACCATTAGGATATTACTAAGGTCTTAGAACAATATTTGGGTACTCTCCCATGTCTCTCCAAGCTTAGAGCACGTTTTTGCTTAAACTGCTCTTTTTGGTGTTTCCTTATATTTTCTTTGATTAGAAATGTTTCTTAATGTTTCTAAGGCATTATTTAGCCTCCTTGTATCTTAGTTTATCATTTAAACACCATATCTAAGTTTGGGGTATTTCAATCTACCCCCCTTAAAAGAACTTTGTCCTCAAAGTTCACACATGTGCTTAACCATTCACGGTACACATTTCTCTTAATCTTAATACCACATCTTATATTCACATTCATACATCTCAAGACTCAAAGGTCAATCTCAAATACAATACATGAGTATCATACATAACTCAAACTTACACCGAAGTGTAGCAACTTACACAAATCCACATCTTAAACAACCAAACAAACGACAAACATGGTCGTTTCCTAACTCAAAAGCGAGGAAGCTCTACCCCCCCTTAAAAAGGGGTACGCCCCGTACCCTATACAGACGATCTAGTCAGTAAATAAAGAAGGGTACTTCGCCCTCATCTTATCCTCTAATTCCCACGTGGCCTCTTCGACATCCTGGTTAGACCAGAGAACCTTCACCAGTCGCACTGACTTGTGGCGAGTGTCCCTAGTCTTACTGTCCAAGATTCTCTGAGGAGTCTCCACGGACCTCATGTTTGGTTCTAAAGTCAACCTCTCAGGTTCTAACACATGGGAGGGGTGGTGCATGTATTTCTTTAGCTGTGAAACATGAAAAACATCATGCACTTTACCCAGCTCAGCAGGTAAATTCAACCTGTAAGCAACCGGGCCCACCCGCTCCGTAATCTCATAAGGACCAACAAATTTCGGGCTTAACTTGCCCTTCTGCCCAAACCTGAATACACCCTTCATCGGTGATACTCGCAGAAATACCCGGTCGCCCACTGCGAACTCCAGGTCCCGTCGTCGAACATCAGCATACGACTTCTGCCTATCTTGAGCAGCTTTCATGTTCTCCCTGATTTGCTGAACTTCAGCCTTAACTTGTTCTAAGTACTCTGGTCCTATAATGACCGTCTCACTCGATTCATCCCAGCAGAGCGGTGTGCGACATGGTCTACCGTACAACGCTTGAAAAGGTGCCATCTTGATCGAAGCGTGATAGCTGTTGTTGTATGAAAACTCGATCAGATGCAATCTGTCAATCCAACTGCCCTGGAAGTCTAAGGCACATGCTCTCAGCATGTCCTCGAGTGTCTGAATAGTACGCTCAGTCTGACCATCTGTCTGGGGATGGAACGCGGTACTCAGTTTGAGTTCTGTACCCAACGCTTCTCTGGTAGCTCTCCAGTACCTCGAAAGGAATCTGGTATCTCTATCTGACACTATGGTCTTCGGTGTGCCATGATGCCTCATGATTTCTTTCTCAAATAACTCAGCTAATTTGGTCACCTTCCAAGTATCCTTCATCGGTATGAATCGGGCTACTTTGGTAAGGCGATCCACCACCACCCATATCATGTTGAGACCTCCCCTAGCAGGTGGAAGCCCAACTACGAAGTCCATGGAGATATCATGGAACTTCCACTCCGGAACTGGCATCGACTGTACCATTCCGCCCGGTCGTCTGTGCTCGAATTTCACCTTCTGGCATGTGAGACACCTCAAGACGAACTCGGTAACATCTGTCTTCATCCCCGACCACCAGAAGTATCTCTTCATGTCTTTATACATTTTAGAGGCTCCCGGATGGATGGAAACTGAAGAACAGTGTGATTCTCTAAGTATACGGTCTTTTAGATCCGTGCTACCTCGTGGTATGCATAATCGGCCCTTAAGTCTGATCAGATCATCATCATGAAGTCTGAAGTCGTATTTCTGACTCTCAAAGGTACCATCTGTCAGCTTCTGTCTGACCTTTCTCATATACTCATCAGTCCTCTGAGCCTCTTGCACCTCATCAACCAAGCTGGAGAAAGAAACTAGCGAATGGAGTGAGTGTGCTCGACGGCTCAGGGCATCTGCTACAACATTGGCCTTCCCTTCTTTGTATTGGAGGTCAATGTCATAGTCTTTCAGAAATTCTAACCATCTCCTCTGTCGAAGATTTAACTCCTTCTGAGTGAATATGTATTTCAAACTTTTATGATCGGTGTAGATCGTGACACTAACCCCGTATAAGTAGTGGCGCCATATCTTCAAAGCGAAGACTACAGCTCCCAGCTCTAAATCATGTGTGGGGTAGTTCTCCTCATGTTTCTTCAACTGGCGTGAGGCATATGCCACCACCTTGCCATGTTGCATGAGCACGCAACCCAGCCCTCTGCCGGATGCATCACAATAAACCTCAAAGCCCTCTGTACCGTCTGGAATGGTCAGTACCGGTGCAGTGGTCAGTGAGTCCTTCAAGCGCTGAAAAGATCTCTCACAGTCAACTGTCCATAGAAATGGTGCATCTTTCTTCATCAGACTGGTCATCGGCTTCGCGGCCTTGCTGAAATCTCTAACAAACCTCCTGTAGTAACCTGCCAGACCGAGAAAGCTCCGGATGTCGGTAACAGTCTTCGGCCTTGGCCAGGTACGTACGGCATCAACCTTTGCTGGATCCACTGCGATTCCAGCATCTGAGATGACATGACCTAGGAAAGAGACCTGGTCAAGCCAAAACTCACACTTGGAGAACTTAGCATACAGCTGGTTCTCCCTTAATATTTCCAACACCCTCCTCAAATGTTCCTCATGCTCAACCTTAGACTTTGAATATATCAGAATATCATCAATAAAAACCACAACCGACTTGTCCAGCTGCTCCCGGAACAAGCGGTTCATCAGATCCATAAACTTCGCCGGTGCGTTCGACAAACCGAACGGCATCACTGTAAACTCATAGTGGCCGTATCGTGTCCGGAATGCCGTCTTCTCAATGTCTCCCTCCTTAATGGCTATCTGATGATACCCCGATCTGAGATCAATCTTGGAAAACACAGATGCTCCCTTCAACTGATCGAACAGATCGTCAATGCGGGGTAGTGGGTACTTATTCTTCACTGTTACTGCATTCAGCTCTCTGTAGTCGATGCAGAGGCGGAGACTACCATCCTTCTTCTTCACGAAGAGGCTGGCGCCCCCATGGTGACACACTTGGTCTAATGAATCCTTTATCCAACAAATCTTTCAGTTGTTCTTTTAACTCAGTCATTTCTGCCGGAGCCATACGGTATGGTGCTTTGGCTATCGGTCCGGTACCAGGTAGCAGCTCAATGGTGAACTCTACCTCCCGAGTGGGTGGCATGCCGGGCAGTTCCCGTGGAAATAAGTCGGGGAACCGACACTACCGGTAAGTCAGGGTCGAACTCAGGGTCTCTCTCTATGTCCTGTACATAGCAGAGGTATACTTCTTCCTTTCTCCTTAATTCTCTATGCATTGCCATGGCGGTGATGATCTTAGTCGAAGGCTCTCAGGGCCTCTGGCGGTATGATATGGTTACCCCAGACGGACTCCTGAGCAGCAATCTATGCTCGGCGCAGAGGATACGTCCCTTGTGCCGCTCCAACCAGTTCATCCCGAAGATAACATCAAATCCTAGCTTACTGAACTCAATGAAACTGACTGGGAAGTCTTCCCCCTTAATTCTGATGGTGGCTCCTCGGTAGTAACGAGTGCAACGAACCTTCTCTTTAGACGGGAGCGTAACCGTGAAGTCGGGTAGCTCATCAGCGTCTAGCCCCAACCTGCTCGCAAATGATGCAGAGACAAAGGTATGCGAGGCCCCTGAGTCGAAGAGAACTGATGCCTCAATCCCATTGATCGGAAAGGTGCCGGTGAGGATAGTACCGCTAGCGTCGGCCTGTGCCTCTGTGAGTATGCTTAGTGCACCTTCCGTACCGAGTCCATAACCTAATTGTGTTCACAAGCTTCATGAGTATTGATGGTATAACAAGAGTCGTAACAATTTATATGAACAACACTGTTATTTTATTCATGACCATCCTGTTTACAACATGTTCTTCAATCTTACATCTCATTTCTCATCTCATTCCAACATTACATGGCTAATATTGTCTAAAGGTTAGGTTTAATCTTCCTGGTCTCATATGCGTCGCATTGATTACTGCTGACGGTGCTGTATTCAGCTTGATTCTCTTAATCCCATGGTACAACATCCTTGATTCTCCTCCCAAAATTAATACATCACCTGACTTAAGTACTATCTTATCTGCACGGTCCGCACGCTTCTGCTCGCCGTATAAAAACTCCGCATCGTCTCCAATGGACCAAGACACTACGGGTATCCCTCTTTCGAGAGACTCCGTTGTCTCGTCCTTATCCTGGTGTAGTCCCAGTTTCCCATCTTTTTCGTAGAAGTTTACAATGCAAATGTCTGGCTGGATGTCTGGAATCGGTTCAGCTTCCAACTGCTGAGCGATTTCCATGACTTGTGTAATAACTGGATGGAACTCTTCGGGTATTCCCGGTGGTGAGACTCCATCTTGCTCCCTTGTGGTTTGGTAATTCTTGGCATACGGATTCCAATCCTTGCCCAAGCTCATCATCTTTAATTTCATCTTTGCTCCCCCTGGGTACTCCGGTGTGTAAAAACCTCCCGGTCCCATTCCTAGTTGATTGCATCTCCTGATGATGGCTATTTGTGCGTCAGGTGTCAGGTATCCCCTTAATAAAATCATACCTGGGCGGATAACCTGACATTGTTCGGTTGGAAAGTCCATAGTTTTGATGTCGGTGTGCTCCGGGTTAGATGAAGATGGTATTGGGTAGCAAATGTTGAATCTTCCTAAAGTGGTAGTAGGTTATGTCTTACTTATATTCTAATCTCATCTTATTCTTACTTAACTCATTTATTCACCAAACATGCATGATAATGCGGTAAGCAGGTAGTTTTACTACTAAATGGTTATAGTGGTACCTGGCCTCGATGAGGGCTCAGGCTCATCGTCCCGGTCCACCATGTGTAGAGTGGGCCCCGTCTTCTGGGTCGCCCGTGGGTTCTTGTCCGCCGGCTGCTGCACTTTCCTCTGACCGTCAGATCCAGCTCCCTGATCGGTCTTGCCCTTGCCCCTGGTATCGGGCCTGTAGGCTCTGCTAGCAGGGTTCCGGTAACACTCATAAGCTCGATGCCCGTAGACACCACAGAAGTTGCACTCCACCTTATTCCCCTTACAGTCGAGCCCGGGGTGGTCCTTGTGACACCATCTACAGATGAAGCGTCGCTGGTAGCCACCACCGGCTCCCCTGTCAGTCTCAGATCCTGATGATTCACATTGTCAATTCTCATATCTCAAACGGTTACTAATTTATTTCTTAACTCATTCAATATCAATTTTTCTCACCCTTTGGCGCCTTAGAGCGCAGTGGTGTAGCTGCAATAGCATAGGTCAGCTTCAATGGCTCTTCCGAAGCCTTCTCCTTTTCCTCCTTCCCTTTCGGGTTCTGATTCTTCTGGGCCTGAGGCTGGTACTTTTGTTTCTTGTACCCTCCTTGCCCTTGACTCTCTGAGCTCTTCCCAGCACTCTTCCTCTTTGCATTCTCCTCGTCCCTCAGCTGGACGGTAATCTCCACCTTAGCAGCGGCATGATAGCACTCCTGCTTTTCCTTAGCATTAGTCACACTTATTTCTCATAATCTAAATCTTATTCACCACTTACTCAAATTTCAATCGTTCTTATTACCTGCAAGGTAGTGTAACTCGTCGGCCCCATGCCGTAGCGGAGTCGATGGCTAAGCCCGCCATAAAGCGGTCCACCAAGATCTGGTCAGAATAACCTAGACCTGGCAGAAGACGGAGCAAGGCAGTGAACTCTGAGTAATACTCGTCCACTGTCATCTTGTCCGACTGCTTGAGCGCATCCAACTGCAAGCGCTTCTTCGTCTGGACATGGGCGGGGTAGTACTTTGCCCGCAGCAAGGCGGTGTACTGCTCCCAGCCGAACTCTGGATTGGCCACATGCTCGGCCCTCACCAGCTTCCACCAATCACCTGCCGCCCCCTTCAGATAGAAAGCAGCTAGGCGCACCTTGATCCCAGCAGGGACATCAAGGGTCTCGAAGGCGGTCTCCAGCTCGGAGATGTACGCCTCAAGCTTGGCGGGATCGGTCTCCCCCTTGAAGTGCGCGGGTCGAAGATCAGCAAGACTCTTCACCCAGTTTGGTGCCCTAGGTTGTGGCGGTGGAGGTGGTGCACCCACACCAGGCTGATAGCCCATATGCCCTAAAGCGGCAGCTACGATCTCAGCGATCGTCTGCCCTCCAGGTATCCCTGGAATATCCTCACCCCGGCCGCGACCTCGGCCTCCTCTAGGGCGTCCTGCCATCTGAACAAGCATAACTTACATTAGATTCGTACTCACCATTGTTTTGGTTAGTAAATTTATAACGCCCGTAGACGGTAAAGACAATCCACACTTATTAGTGGTCATCTGACTCTACTCACTCTAACTTCTCACACCCTTAACCCAATACTTACTCCTTAACTTATATCCTAGCTCGGTGGTTACTTATATCCGGTATTTCTTGATCAGAGCGTAACTACGCTCTGATACCACTTTTGTAACACCCCATCCAAAGCCTATCGTGGTTATCGCAGTCTGAACACTTAATCGAATACGTCGCAGCGGAAATAAACAACACTTGGACCTTGCCACGGTCTGATCGTTAGAATATACCGGCTTAACATTTACAATACTTAACCAAAATACTTATCCAACTCGAAACATCAACATTCACAATCCCACAACCAACGGAGTACTAGTATCTCAAACGTAATCTCAAACTTACAATAGTTTAATATAAGCAGTCGGGTGCACAGGCGCAACCCGAACTCAAAATAAATGTCCCAACCTAAGTCTAACCACTCCTACTCTCGTAGTGCGTCCTCATGGGCCTCTTACCTGCAAGTGTAAAAATAGCCCCCGAGGGGGTCAGCACGAATGCTGGTACACCCTCTCATGGCCCCCAAGCTAACGGGGCTACGACGACTAATTGTCGATAGCATGGAAATTGATTACATACACAAGCATAATATGAAGTGCAATAACAATAACCACAGATGAACATGTATAGTTCACAAACAATGAACGACTCAGGCGTTCCCTTATCAAGTGGGTTAGTAACCCCCTCCTTAGTCCTCATTTCCTTAATCTCAGTTCCTTACCTTACCTTACTCTTAATCTCAGTCTCAATCTTAATCTCAGTATACAAACCTTTCCTGGAAGGGATTGGTTGTAGCTTAATTCGAACCTGGGATTTAGGTGATCCCACCGCACCATCTTAATGCCACCTACTCTGGACGGGAGTCCAGCGTAGTTGAGCCGGCAACCGGCCCTAGGCTACAAGTCCGAAGACAAGTCCTTAAGCGGAGGGCGGATCTGATTCAGATACCGTCCCCCTTTTTCCTTAGCATGCATGACCGGAGATCGGTCCCGGGTTTCCTCACTCAAGTTCCAGTTAGTAGACATCTTAAACACCATGTGCTAGCTAAGCCTTAACGGGCATTAACCAACAACCATCAACTTAACTCTTATTCTTAACTCAGTAAGTACTAAACTTGGTTAGTAACAATCTCAAGTCTCGCGGGTTAGTGTAAATATAACACAATCACAACGAGAACAATATAACCGGTTGCATGCTTTATCTTGTTTTAGTCATAGCAATTAAACAGATAGCACACAAGCCGAGGGACACCTCGTTAGCAAGCAGGTCACAAGAAGGATTGTACCGTTCACCGTCGACGATCGTTTGGTTTATCTCCTTCCAAGTCCCAATTCACAAAGCCTAGAACATTGATTCAGTTTTAGGTTATTATCAATCCAACTCAATAGAATTACTTAACTTTCCTAGACATCAACTTTTACCCATTGTTTTTCACTAAGTCTTATGGTTTTTAACTTGACTCCTAAGTACATCATTTCCTCATTATTTATTACACTTACTCTCCCACTTAATGACCATCACACCCACCAAACAAGTCCTTAACAATCTCATAACATCCATACTTAATTATCCCCATCATTTCCTAACCTTAAACAAGGTTTTTGGTCCATACAGTGGCCTGTCCGAACTTGTGTCCGGACTTCCCAAGTTCGGACACAAGTCGAGACTCAAAACTGAAAACAGACGCCTGTCCGAACTTGTGTCCGGACTTCGGAAGTTCGGACATGGGTCGAGGAAAATTCAAAGTAGAAGCAGACACGTCCGAACTTGTGTCCGGACTTCCAAAGGTCGGACACAAGTCGAGACTCTGAAAATTTCACGCAACAGGGCCTGTCCGAACGTCCATGTCCGGACGGATGTTCGGACAAGGCAAACACTCATTTCTAAGCCTTCAAACACTTAACCAATTTTCACCAAACTTCTCCTAAACCCTCATAATGTCTCCTAACATCATTTGGTACTCTTATACCCTCATACAACATCCACAAAACTCATTTTCTATCTCCTTAACACATTAAATCATTCATCAAGATCCACCTTAATCATTATACATTTTCCTTGTAATAATGCTAACACTTGTAATGTTTTCCTCTAGGTTTCTAGGTGGTGGTTCATACCTAATGTAACCACTATGCCAAATGTTTTCTTCACCACTATAACATCATCTCCCAAGCATCTCTCACTATCTAAAACTCTTTTAAGCATTTACTTAAAGTTCCTTAACAAGTTTAAACTTCCATCATCATCACATTATTTCCTTCCTAGTTGTGCACCAACATTTGCCTAAGTCCTAAATACTCAAATACATTCTCTTGATTCCTAAATCTTCCATGGTGATACCTAAGTCATTATAAACCATTAAAACACCTTAACTTCACCCTTTTTCATCAAGACAACCTATAGAACATTCTTAGTGCTTTCTTAGTCATTAAATTCCCTTAGGATATCTCAAACACTTAAGCTCTCCTTTAAATTTTGCCATAGGTTCTCTAGTATATAATACCACCTAATACATGGTTTTTCTCCATCAAACAACCAACATCACCCAAATTCTCACCACAACACCTTAACACCCAATTTACACCAAAACCACACCACATCATCATATAGTGCTTAAACTTAAAATGCTTGGCACGTAGGCCCTTAAATAACAATAATCTTAACCACTGAATTTCCACATATTATGCCTTCAACCTGCGAATACACTCAACAAGGCTCCCATTGAAATAAAATGCTTCTTGTACTTCACCTTTATATTCTTAAACTATCTCTTTTCTCATTTGCTCCTTAGTCACAAGTTCACAAGAATAGTCATTGTTTCTCCTAGGTTTTATAGCACCTTCCCAATATAAACTCTACACTAAACTCATCATATACCCACATCTCATTCCCTTAAACAACAAAACACCTTAAGGTAAGTAATTTACCTTGTTCTCTCACAAGCTTAAAAGCTTTTCTCCTTAGGTTTTCTTTGTTCAATCTCGGTCACCAATGTGATTCTCCTTGCCAATGTTCTAACCAATATCCAATGACTCCAATGAGTACTAGATAACACATTAACCCTAAGGAACAAACCCTAGGTTAAAAATATGCTTTAAGGTATTAATGTGATTATTTTACCTTGGTTTTCTCAAGACAACTTGGGTATGAGAAGCAAGAAGGACCTCCTCTCTCCTTTGAAGAGTAGAAACAAGCTAGAACAAGGCATAAACATGGAGTCCCATGAGCACTAATTTTCGGACATGTGAAGAAAATGGTGGAAACCTAGATTTTCTTACACTTTCTTTACCTTAAGAGAATGGAGATGCCAATGGAGTCTCCAAACTTGAATTTCCTCCTCTAATGGTGGTTTGACTTGGCACCAAAATGAAGCTCTTGAAGTTTTGAAAAGATAGAAAGAAGGAGCTTGAGCTAACTAAGAAGAATATGTATTTTGTTTTGGATTTGGAGCTTAAATGAGCAAGTAGTGTGCAAGAGAAGGTGGAGCTTTCATGGAGGTTGAGCTCTACGTGAATGGAGAAGAGAAAGAGAGCAAGAAATCGTGTGAACAAGGGAGAATGAAGAAGTGAGGAGAGAGGTGAGTAAATGTGATAATTATCTTAAAAAGGTGAATAGTGTTTTTACTTTATAACTTACTTATTTTTGCTTTCTCTTTACTTAGCTAGATAAGTGTGGTGAGTCACACTAAAAAAACCGGCCCCCTTTAATGAATGAGGGTAGTTTAGTCTTTGTTGACCAAATGTCTCACTTATATAGACTTATGTTATAAACTAGCTTAATTAATTCACTATTCATCAAAAACAAGACACATTGTTGTGAAATTTTTGATTTCCCATTGATATAGACCTCCAATGTGATACTATATAGTACACTATTAATTAAAGAGTAATGATGGACATTTAGCCATTCAAAACACATTTACAAGACAATTTTTCAAAAACGTGCTTTAAGACTCCTTAAAGCACATTTTGTGTTTTAACTTGTTTTCAAGCTTGGTTTCTTTGGTAATTGACTTAAAATGACCATTAGGATATTACTAAGGTCTTAGAACAATATTTGGGTACTCTCCCATGTCTCTCCAAGCTTAGAGCACGTTTTGCTTAAACTGCTCTTTTGGTGTTTCCTTATATTTTCTTTGATTAGAAATGTTTCTTAATGTTTCTAAGGCATTATTTAGCCTCCTTGTATCTTAGTTTATCATTTAAACACCATATCTAAGTTTGGGGTATTTCAAAATTGTTCACTAATAATTATAAGACACTTTTTAGCCTTAATATACTATAGTTTAATATTTAAACAACATATTAAGGTTTGGGGTATTTCAATGTACACTACTCATTCCAAACCTTTTAAAATCTGTTACATAAAGCATATAAGAACTACTCAAGGTGAGTGCAATTACCTTGATTTTCTAGCTTATTCCTTTCTTCTTCCTTCTTTCCTTCTCCCTTCTTTTCCTTTCCCTCTTCTTGATCAAACCGGTTATGGTAGTTCAAAGTCCTAATGCTACAGCCCATTAATACACACTCATTTCAATTCAAAACCAAACCCTTAAAAACCTAGAGCTTAGGGTATATTTTTAGGGTTTAGGAAAAGACATTACCTTGCAAGTGTATAGAAGGAGTGTTGGACAGCAACAAAGCAAGATTCCCACTCCAAAAGTGAAGCCAAAATCGGCTGGAGAGCAAGGAACAAGAAGCTCAAAACTTAGAATTTCTTATTTTGCAAATGAGAGTTAGAAAGTTAGTTTTTCGAATTTCTTTTTACCTCAAACCAATAAGAGGAGGAGGAGCTTCTAATGGTGGTCTTAATCTTCAAGAAGAGGGATACCCATGGAGATGAAAGTGGGTATTTCGGATTTCGAACAGAGGGGAATGATCTTCTTGGCAAGGGGAATCCAACGGTACCAATTTTGTGATTTTTTGGAGAAGGATTTAGTGCTCAACAAGAGGAGAGAAGATGGAGGCTGGTGTGGTGTTCTCAAATCGCCATTGGAGGTGTGCTTGAGGAAGAAGAAAATCGGAGAGGGAGGATGGAAATACGGTGGAGTGTGTGAGGATAGGAGAGAGAGTTTTGTTTTACTTTTTGCTATATTACTTTGTCTTGTAGTGTATTAGGAAATAGAGAGTGAGGGGGGGGGGGGGGGGGGGGGGAGGGGGGGGGGGGGGGGGGGGGACACAGCTGGCCACACACACCCTCACATACTGATTTTTACTTTAAAAAGGGGACACAGTTAGTTTGCTTTTTACACTCACACCCCACAACTTCCCAGTTTTTGCAGTTTTACTAATCGGAACCCGTTTTCCGGAATTTTCTCGTTTAATTGATTTTTATTGGTTCTAACCTTCATTAATGTTATTAATGACTATTTGGTTGACCAAACTTGTTACGAGTCTGTTTAAACCGCTTAAAGTCGCGTTTCCTCGTGGTTCCTCGAAAAACACGCTTAAGGTTCGTTTTGCTTTTATCCGTTTTTAAAGACCGTTTTCTTCGGGATTTATTCCTCAGTTTATTTAGACATACTTAAGCCTCTAAAATCTTCATTAGCCTAATTAATCATTATTTTTAATTTCGGGGTATTTCCAGACGTTGAAAAACCCCCAAATTTATGGCCTTTGGGTCAACAACAAGATTCAACTGAGTGTGAAAGTTGTAACTCTGGATTGCTATTATCGTAGGAAAAGGAACGGGGTTAAAGTAGAATGTCTGACTTAATCGAAGAACCACTGTGCGTATTAATAAATATGAGGGACTGGAGCTTGAAGGAGAATGGATAAATGAGATGTGCTAGGGAAGGGAGAGAGGGGAAAAGAAAGACTATTAATTAAGCTAGATTGGTGGCAAGTTTTGTAAAATATTAGTAGTTGATGTAATTATTTGGGATGGCAAGTGACCACGTTAGGATTATGCAGAGAATTTGTGGCAACTCACTTGGAATGTAATTCATGGCAAAATTCAGGTATAGTATTCAAAGTTAAAGACCTAGATATGACAGTTAAATAATTCCTGGAATTTTAATTTTTTTTTTTACCAAATGAAGTAAATGTTACAATTCCTAGAATCATAATTTATTATCTTGTGCCAAACAACCCGCTAGAGAATTATACAAGAGTTAGAGGTTTGTGAGACTGAAGATGGTACATTTTACCAAATTCACCAACCTATGATTTTCATTTTTATGAAATGTAATATGATAGTTTTTCCAAATAAATCAAAGATAATATTATAATGAAACATGAAATATTCTTAAGTCCACAATTCATGAAAATATCAGTCAAAAAACACATCATAAACTTATGCTTTTGATAGTATCTACGTTTTTGCTATAGTCTATTTTTTTTGGTTTAATCAACAGACACGAGCATGGCCTTTTAAAGATGAATTTAAGTTTCTTGACAACAGATTATTGAACAGTTAAACAGCATTTTGTTGCGAAAAACAGCTGCATCGCTAGACAATTTTGTTTACCAGATCATAATGACGATGATACTACATAACAAAAAAGAGGTCTCACCTCGAACTTATATTTATACGATTGACATTATCCTTCCCCTTAGGGTTCGTTCGTTTGTTTTCATCTGCCTCCTCCACGACGTCTTCATCCATTTTTTTGGTAACTGTAGGTAGGGAGAAAGAAAGCCTCCCTCAAATCTGGTATCAAAACTTTTATCCTTCGATAGCTATTACCCAGATAGATCGGTTTTCCAAAATCCCTTTTGATATCGACGCTCAGGGTTTTGAAATTCCTGGAACAAGAAGTTCTCGCACTAGCGTCTTTATACCAGATTTCGCTTGTAAGCTCTTCTTCTATGTGATAGAATTAGGGTTTCGTCTAGGGTTTTGTTTCCTTTTCCTCTCGCTTTGGCGTAGATGGATCCTTTGGGGGGAGGGAGTGCTTTGCGGGAGTTACATGAACCCGGAGATGCGAAGTGCTCTGGCGAAAGTTTAACAGGTTTACTACCACTAGTTTTTTTTTTCTTTTCTTACTATCGCTTCTGCTTCTGCTTCCGCTGTCCCGCTGTAGAGAAATATACCGCCATCAAGATTCAGCATATGGCCTGATACTGCAGAGGAAATTGCACTGTCACCATCTGTATCTGTTTTATGATTCGAAGTCCAGAAGAATTCGTGTGGATATCTTTGTTTCTTGAAGTTGAATTTTGTTGCTTATTTATTTGCTGATTTTCCAATGAGATTTTCTGAGTTGGACTGTATTCCATTTGTGGGTATTGCTTGTATAGTTGTGGCTTGCTTTTCATATTAGCTGTCTGCTGTGGAATGGTTCCAAAGCTAAAAACTACTTGTAAAAGTTGCTTATGAGATGGGGTCTAAGTTGTATCTTTTGCCTCAACTATAGCCACCGTGAGCCTGATTCAGTGCATCATTTTTGTGCTATCTTATATTTGCATTAGGATTTTCTAACTTTTGACACACAGACTCACTCAAACACACTCACACACACTTGTTTAGACTTTGGTATAAAGTACAATTAATATCTTATTAGGATTTTTTTTTATCTGCAGCATGCAGTTTAGGTTCACTTCACCACGCTGACTGCTGGTGTGAAGAATCAAATTTTCTTTTTCATGAATCCCTCCTTAAAAACTGTTTTTTATCCTTATCTTAAGGAATCTATCCATTGGGTGTTTCAACCTGTTTTATGTTTCTGGATTACAGGTGCTGCTGTATTTGATGCTTCACAATATGAATTCTTTGGTCATGATGTTCTTGAAGAGGTTGAATTAGGGGGATTGGAGGATGAGGAGGATGTGCCTGCAGTTGGATTTGAGGATGACACTTTCCAACTAGACAGAGTAGAGGTGGCTACATCGCTTTTATATTTGTTGCTTAAGTTATTATTTAAGCTATATGTTCTATTTCCTGTATCTATTTATGACCGTTGTGTTGTGGATGCTTATCATGACCTGTCAGATGCTTGACGTAGATCATGATTTTGCACGAGGAAGTGGTGAATTTAAGATATAGCTAATGATGTAAATGCAACTCTTTCTTTTTCTATCGATTTTTATTTCTCTAGGAGGAATCAAGTATCTTCAAGATATGGAGCTATTGATGTGAATGAGGTTTTGTAGCTTTTTGCTTAACCAGATATGAGCATAATAAGAAGTCTTGAGGGAAACTCTAAACTGGTGCTTGTATGCTTTCATGTATATTTCTTGTTTACCTGTGTATCTGTAGTGTTGGGTAGTATTTTCATCATAAACAAAGCATAGAATCCTATTGGGTTCTATTTCTGCAATCTAGGGACTATGGAAAGATGGAATCTGATTCCTATTGTGTTTGTGTGCTTTTTTTGTTAGCTATTGCATTTATGAAAATTGGTCATCCAATTCAGACATGCTTTCAAGAATATAGTATGATAACTGTTGCATTGTATTTCTGCAGGGTGGAAGCTTAAGATCTATTGATGTTGATGATCTCACTGGCAGTTTTTCTAAGGTTAGTACTACATTAAATGATACTCTGTTAATGATGTTCTTAGAATGAACTTCAGAATATAAAATTTAACTCTTAGAATGAACTTCAGAATATAAAATTTAACAGCACAGGTCATTGTTTCATATACTAGCATGATTGCGATATTATTTTTTAATTGAATATTATTTATTCATAATTTTATCATGTGCTTGTCTTTCATCACATGGGGATGAAAGTGCGGGAAAAGAACCGGTTGGGGGAGTTTTTCCTTTTGCTCTATTATTAATTTCTGTTTCCATTCCTATTTTATGATCATGGAAATGTTTTTTAAAATTCTCAGAAAAGCTGGCCAAAGAAGGGAAGCTGTAATTAGAAACTATCTAGCCAAAAGTAACTCTTTTTCTTTTTGATTTTGCTTTTATTGTATCCTTGCAATCTATAGTTACACACTTTGTCCCAGTTAGACCCGTGCAGTATTTGATGCAGTGCGCTCAGATTTTGCTTCATTGTCTGCATTATTGTGACCACCGTGGTCCTTTTGACATTTTTGGTTATTTCTTTTTGTCGAAGTTGAGTTGCTCTAGTTTATTCTTCTGTAAATGTTTCCCAGTGGTTTTTTATTGTAATATTTCACTTCTATTGCAGTTAAATAATGTGGTTGGTGGGCCAGGAATTCAAAGATTTTCCAATGATGAGGGATCCAAAGAAAGTGAGTTCGGCTGATATGTGTAACCGTCAAGTGTGCTATGTGATGTTATTCCCTAAAGTTTATATTTCTATCTGCGGATTTGTATGTCTGTCTTTGTACGTATATTTATAGAATATTACTTGCCAGCTTATATAGCTGAAGGTTGTCTTTGCAAATGTGGGGAAAGAGGTAAACCAACTGAGAATTTGGATATGATTATCTCAGTCAGGCTGTCCTAGCTCGAGACTATATACTAGTTATAATAATGCAGGTTGAATTTGAAACCTTGCCAGTGTTTGCTGCCCCTGTCCCCTTGTCATTCTTTCTGGCTAATTTCTATCTTTTTCTGACAATTGCTTCAGGTTCGTCTGTTGATGATTGGACAAAGGAAGTTGGTTATTCCACTTGGTACAATCAGCCTATACATGAAGCACGGCATGTGGCTGAAAGTGAACAATGGTCATCACAACCACATGATCCACTTGGTTTCAAGCCATTGTACAGAACATCTTCATACCCCGAGTCTCATCCCTATCTTCATACCCAGCAACCCCAACCCCAACCACAACATATCTTGAGTGAACCCATTGCAGTTCCACGAAGCTCTTTCCCTTCATATCCTCCTCCTGGTGGTGGCACCCCACCAATTACCTGTCCCCTCCACCGACCAAGTCCTCCATATGTTGACCGAAGACCCCAAATGATGCCATCTTCCCAAAATCTCTCCCCATTTGTTGGTAATCCGATTGAGGTAGCTCAGGGTTCAGAGTTGGGTGGAAATCTATCTGAATTCTCTCTCCACAGTCATTCTGCTAATAACCAGTCCCATGGTCAATGGTTTAGCCAAACAAATGTGTATCATGGGGACCAATCTGGACATTTGAACAACATGCAGCAGCCTCCTCTCCAAAATGGATTAGGGCCTCAATTAAACCATCAACAACGGCAACATGGGTTGAACCAGCAAGTGCATGCCCAGTTTAATCAGCTGAGTGGGATGCTTTGTCCCCAGATGTATGGTCCACCTCATCTTTCTGCTTCACCTCCCATGATGAATAAGTTTGATAGTTTGTTAAATTATCCTGACATGAGAGACCAGAGACCCAAAACATCATCACAGGGTAGCAGACAAAACATGCACTATCATCAGCCGGCTTATGCTAACAATATTCAAGGTATTAATGGTCCCTGGCCAAAGTTCCGGTCCAGATACATGACAGCTGAAGAAATTGAAAACATAATCAGGATGCAGCTTGCTGCCACGCACAGCAATGACCCATATGTGGATGATTATTATCATCAAGCTTGTCTTGCCAAGAAGTCTTCTGGAGCCAGGTTGAAACACCATTTCTGCCCCAACCAGTTGAGAGAAATTTCTCCACGGGCACGTTCTAATGACGAGCCACATGCATTCCTCAAAGTTGATGCTCTGGGAAGAATCCCCTTCTCCTCAATTAGAAGGCCTAAACCTCTTCTAGAAGTTGACTCTATGAGTCCATCTGTGTCTGGCACTTCTGACCAAAACATTCCTGTTAAACCTCTTGAGCAAGAACCTTTGCTAGCTGCCAGAGTTACGATTGAGGATGGCCTCTGTATGCTCCTTGAAATAGATGATATAGATCGTTATTTGCAATTCAATAAGCATTTGCCTGATGGTGGGGTTGAGCTGAGGCAGAGGAGACATTCGCTGGTTGAATCCTTGGCTGCTTCATTCCACCTTGTAGACCCACTGGCTAAAGAGGGCCGCACGGCTGGGTTAGCTCCTAGGGATGATCTGGTGTTTATGCGTATAGTATCTCTCCCCAAGGGCCGAAAGCTTCTTTCGAAGTACCTTGTGATTCTGCCTGCAAGTGGTGACCTTCTCAGGATTGTCTCCATGGCTGTATTTCGGCACCTAAGATTTATGTTTGGCCTGCTCCCAACTGATTCATCCCTGATTGAGATAACATCCAATCTTGCCACAGCAGTATCAGCCCGAGTTCATGAAATGGATCTCAACTCTTTGAGTTCTTGTCTTGCTGCTGTTGTTTGTTCATCAGAGCAACCCCCACTGAGGCCTGTTGGGAGCTCATCTGGAGATGGAGCCTCAATTGTTTTAAAATCTGTTCTGGACCGGGCCACTGAATTGTTGAAGGATCCACGTGTGGCTGATAGCTTTAATATGCCGAACAGGGGCTTTTGGCAGGCCTCTTTTGATGAGTTCTTTGGCCTTCTCGTGAAATATTGCATCAACAAGTATGATAGTATTGTGCAGCCTATGATCTTGCATGCTCCATTGAACAGTAGTACAGCTGCAATAGAATCAGATGTGTCAAATGCAATCAAGAAGGAGATGCCAGTGGAGCTGTTACGGGCAAGTCTTCCCCATACTAATGAGATACAGAGGAAGCTTTTGATGGATTTTTCTCAGCGGTCGGTGCCGACTGTTGGTCGTGACAGTCATATGGGTGGAAATGGTAATTGTGTCAACTGTTGATATTATGGTGTTGATTTCTGCGCAAATGAAGTAGGTCCTCTACTCTTCAAAGGAAGCAAACATTGTTCTGTGCAGTTGATGCGGTTTTTGCTCTGACAATATGGGAGACTCAAATTGATTGATTATAAATCCTATTTTCCGCTTCTGTTCAGTGTTTAGAGGAAAACTACTTGAAGGCTAGTCTTCTTCAAATATGGGATTTGTTCCTCTTTGGTGGAGGGTTGTTGGCGTCTTGAGATCTGAGCTTATATTATGGGTGGCTCTCTCTGGCTAGATTTTAGAATGTACAGGGGTATCACCAGAGGAGTTTTCCCAAGTGTCTGTCATCATATTGTCCGAGGATGTAGGAGATCTATCATGGGCATAAACCAACAAATCGTTATCTCGGTTAATTTTGGTGGCTTGGATTTGATGGGGGAGTAGTTTATTGCGGGTCTTTGTTGTTGTTATTTTTTTTACTATGCTCCTTTATGTTTTATTTTTGTAGGGGGATTATCTTGTACTGAGAATTGGTGTACTCTGTAACTGTGGGACGCATTTCGCTCTCTGGTTAGAATTTCACTATTTTATTTTTCCATGTATATGACTTCTACTTTTGTTGATTTGAAATTTTTTGTTAGTCTTGAATAGTTCATCTTTTATTTTCCCCCAACTTGTGAAATGTATGGATTCTGATATTGATGCGGTCTCGTTATTATTTTAGGGTGGCGGGTTGGTTCTAGCTTGGTCCAGTCGGTCATGACCGGCTATGAGGTGGTTGCAATTCCGGTACTTAGGGGTGTATTTAGCTTCGGATTTGGTTATAAATCGGTTCGGTTCCAGTTTGATACCAGTTTCGGTACCAAGTTTATATATATATTTTTGAATTTTCATAAAATTGCTTTGAACTTTTTGTTTTGAACCGTTCCAGTTATTAGTATTCATTCTTATAAATGTACTGGTTTTGGTTCCAGTTGGTTCCAAAACAAATTCGGGTTAGTTCTGGCTTGTATTGAATCTCAAAATGTGTATTTTGGATTCAGATCGGTAAGTGCCAATTCTGGTGTTGAACTAATTCTGAACGATTTTAGTTTCGATCAGTTTTCGTTTGGTCCCATCGGTTCTAGTTGGATTCGGATTTGTTCCACCATTAATTTATTTCATGCATTTCGATGTATAGGGATTGTTTCAAACTCATCGGGTTGTGAGGGGACCGTGAGGTTCTAGCTTTGTTTGGAGGACACAAGGCTTTTAAGGGCATCCATAATGGTTTTGAGGTTCTTAGCACATTTCTAGGTGTCATGTCATGTTAAAATTATACAATAACAAAGTTTTTTTTAATCTTTTTCCTCTTAATGAATGACCAATAAATTATCACTATTTAGATTTGAGAGAAAATATAAAAGAAAAAGATACACATATGTGGGGTTTATTGTGTCATAAAAAGTGGGGTTCTTAGTTAATAACCTTGGAAAGAGAAAATAAATGGAATCTGCACCATTGAAGAACATTTTTTAATTTCTTCATCTATGTAATCGTGTTAACAACCCTTATTGTGGATGTCCTAAGGGCCAACTGCCAACTAGTAGTCGTTTTTTTAGTTGTGGTCCCCTCAAAATCCTTGGGGAAAAAACAGGTGGTGTTGAAGCTGAAATACCCAAGTTTATGAGAAAATCTAAATGTCCCGGAAGTCCTGGAAATGTTGGAAACCCTAATTCCCGAAAGTCCTGGAAATGCTAGAAACCCTAGTTCTCGAAAGTCCTGAAAGTTCCGGAAATCATGGAAATGGCCTTAAAACTTTAGAACAGCCTTGGAAACTTAATAATACCCTAGGAAACCCTAATAACCAGAGATGAAAAGCCTTAGGAAATTCTACAAGACCCGGTAAAATTTTAATAGCCGGAAAAGCCCCCATAGCTAGTTTTACTCCATCATAAACACTTTTCTCCTTAGGAAACACCTTAAACAGCTTGGTAAGCACGAGGTGGCAACCTAGTAAGTAGAAAGCATGAGGTGGTAACCTAGTTAACCTAAGCACGAGGTGTGGAGAAGCACGAGGTGTCATAAAATGATTGGTTAAAAGTTGTCCACTCAAGCTAGCAAGCAAGTAGGGAGGTGAAGCAAGCTAGTAGGAGGTGCCACAAGGTCATTATCTAGATTTTAAGTTAAAGTAAAACAACATGTTCCTTATTTGCTCTTAATACACCTTAATTTCTTTTGTACCCTTAAGTAGAGCCTTAAATGAGCTAAATAACCAGAAGTGCATTCACTTCTACTTACACTTACACATTAGTAGAACATATTACCAAACTAAACCTAGCAAGGAGGCGGCCAGACTAGCCAAACCATGCCTTAAGGAAACTGGCCACATTTAATGCCATTTAATGTCATTTATTACATGTCATATTTTATTTTCAGCTCATGATGACTTATGCAGCGGCCACGACCTCCCCTACCTCTTTCTAGCCCTTAGATGTGTTCACATTACTTATTCAATCAAGGGTTACAAAGGTAGATAGGTGTGTCATGAGGTGTCATGCTTATGAGGCTTTCCTTTGTCTTAAGATTTCTCCTCCTCTACCTATAAGAGAGAGGCCATGACCAGGCACTCTAACACACATCAATCATCTTCTCCTACCTTAGTAAACACATAGACACACGATTTAGAAGGTATAGCAAGCTATCCGCTCAAGAACACCAAAACAGAAGCCAAAGTACCTTGCTAGTGCAAAAGACATGTAAAAGTGAGGGAATTTGAAGGTCATTCCAGGTGAATATTTTGGAGTTCTTGGGTTCCCCATTTAACTATTTGAAGTACCTAACTCTTGGTGAAAATAAATGGCAAGAAGAAGCCAGGTATTTCTTGTGCTCCACTATTCTTTCCTCATGTGTCAATTCTGGCGTCGCTTTCTACTGGTGCTATTTTCGGAAGCATATGCTGCGTATCTCTTCTAACTCTTTTCATGGTGTGAAAGCAGACTCTTCAATCGTGATTTTGATATATAATAGGCCCCAATAAGTTCTGGGAAACTTGGTTAACAATCCTTGAATTCTTGATGTTGATTTCTGTGATTTTTGTGCTTTAACTTGGAGCCAGCTTGGTGTGTGATTTTCGTGAAAAACTTCCGTGGGTTTTTGGCTACAATGATTAGTACTTATCCCTCTACAATAGTCCATTTTGTGGGTAAGCTCTCCAGTTGAGTTTTTATGAGTTAAAGGTAAGACACGGCCTAAAAATGTGCTTTAAGACCTTTCTAGTCTCTATTCAAATTATGTAGAGGTTTTCGAAGGTATCTTGCTTTGATTTCGTGGATAAATACTCATAAGATGTTGATATTGAACTGGTAAAAAGGTGGGCCAAATTTATACAGAGGTAAGATCTCAAACATGGGGTTGTTTTGAAGGTATTTTCAAGGTAATTATAATGTTCTTTAACCTGGTTTTTGTTTGTTTAATGGTGGTTATGTGCTTTGATTCTTCTTGGTATGTTGTTTGGATGTTCTAATAAGGTTAAGGACATGGTGGAACAACCTGAACACTTGGTAATGACTATGGTTGAAATATCCCAAATATTAATTACTTTAATTAATGATGAATTAATTAAATAAAAGTAATTAATGAGATATTAAGAAATTAAATATTCCTTAATAAGTAAATGAGGAATAATATAATATTTAAATAAACCCTAAGAAGTCGTTAGGAAACATTATCAAACCCTAAAATGACATTGAGAAGGTTTAGAAAAGAAATATAAATGAAAATATAATTAATTGTTTTTACATAAAAAAATGTGTCCCAAACATTTTTAAGTGAAAACAAGGTCTTTGATACCTTACAAGGTTATTTGGGTAATTTTCAAGGCATTGGAAAATTGGTTAAACAATCGGAATAAAAGACGACACATTTTCGCCTAAAATGGTGAAACACAAACCAACTAGAAATTAAATAATAATTAACCAAATTTATAAAAAAAACATTAATAAATATTGTTTGAAAGTATAAATTTGGAGTGATAAAAAGGTCTGTCTCGTTAAACAGGACAACATGTCGTGAATGACACAAAAAACGAGTATAAAACGAGTTAGAAACGACATATTAAATGTAACATTATAAAAGAAAAGGGCCGACCAGCCAAAAGACTGGCCCGACCCAGTCTTCATTAACCCATGGTAATCTCAGCCCAGCCAGAATAATCAAGCCTTCTTCATCTTCACTCATGGTAATTTGTAATTTTGCTAGCTAACTACAACCCTCATTCTTCTATTCTCTCGGTAAAAGTGCAACTCTAATTGGTAGCGAGGAACATACACGCCACCTCTTCTCCATCATTCTCTTCATTATTGAAATACCCCAAAGCCTTATAAACCTAATTAAAGACAAATCATGAAATTATAAAGGCTAATAAGCCTTAATGAATTATAACCATGAAAACTCCTAGCACACTTGTATATATATATTCCATGAAGGTTATTAAACCTTATATTATATCATGGAAGTAAAGTCCATGAAGGTTATTAAACCTTACATAAACATGGACACAAGTGAAGCATTATAAAGGAGGAATTCAACTCACAAGTTGATCTATCATGTTACACATTATTACATGAACAAAGAAATATAAACAAAAATGAAAATTTTCATTTTACATTGAAAAACGTGTCTTAAATATGTGAGAAATAAAAATGAGGTCTTAAATACCTCATATGTCATATGGGTAAGTTTTACAGGACATTGGAAAATTAGTTAAACAATTGGAATAAAAGACGTCGCGTTTTCGCCTAAAATGGCAAAACACAAACCAATTTAAAATTAAATGCTAATTAATAGAATTGATAAATAGCAATAATAGATATTGTCTGAAAGTATAAATTTAGAGTTGTAAAAAGGTCCATCTTGTTAAATGGGACAACGTGTCACGAACGGCACAAAAAACAGGCAAAAAACGAGCTAGAAACAACTTATATTTGTAACCTTAAAAAAATATATGATAACAGACATGGGCTGACCCACCCAACAAACTGGGCCGGCCCAGTCACTTCCCCTTCATTCCCGGTACCAACCCAGACTCAACAAAAATTACCCCGCCCAACTCCTTCTCTTCTTTGGTCTTCACGTACGGTAACTCGCTACCCTAACTAGTGATGGAGAACGTACATGGCTACGCCTCTCTCGTTCTCCCGACGGTAATTTGTATCCCTAACCTACCACACCAGTTCACAGTGCCGCACCTCCTTCCCATTCTCTTCTGCGCCGTGCCTTTGCTTCATTCTCTTCTTTCCCTTCTCAACTCCAAATCTCTACAAGCTCTAATTGGCGAACGGCGAACAAAGAACTACAAACTTTGCGTCTCTCTTCATTCTACTGAGGTAAGAATGGTTTTCTTGCTCGGTTTCTTCACCTTCCGAAAATGTGTTAACTTACTCCCCTTTCCTCTCTTCTTTTTGCTCGAACGTGAAGACCAACCGAAGTACATCTTCTTGGCTAAGTTCAAAGGGAACCGTGAGCAACCCATGAAGTGAAGGCCGGATCTAAGCTCCATTTGGAACGTCGGGGAGGTAGATCCCTTTATTTTGTTTGCTATTAGTTAGATTTAACAAGAAAACTAGGTTAGAAATTATTCCCCCTTCCCCTCTGATTTTCAATGTATTGGGGCCGGTTTTCCCCTTGCGAAAACTTTTCAATATCTGGCTAGTCTTGTGCGAATGGGGATGTTAGTGGTAGCTAGTTTGTTGTACAAACTCTAAACATTATGTACATATACTCTACAAGATTAGAACCCTAAAACTGGTTTATGGTTTCGAAAATTACAGGAGAGTTTTATTGCGTTTATGAAATCTGTAACTAGGGATGGAACCGAAAATTGGGGCTCCTGCGGTTGAAATCGATTTAAGGTTTTGGGATTAGATAGTTAGGGTTTTGGAAATTGCAAATCGAATTGGGGCTTTTGAATTAGGAATTAGGGTTCCTGAAGTTGATTAGGAGAATCCGAATGTAGGGTTTCATATGAGGTATTTGATAAGTGTGAAACATATAGGCTTTTAAGGGCTTAATTACCTTATAATCTGCTACAATTTAAGCAATGTTTCTCACTTATTCTGTGTTTTTCCTAAGATTGATGTTTGATATGAACTGATGCATTTTATATGCTAAATATAGGAAAAAACCGGATAAATGAAGATTTTATATCATAAGGATTGCAAAGCAAAAAACGGGGAACAAATCCGGAAAAAGAGGCAAAGATTGGTCACGTCCGGGTCAACTTGGCCGGACGCAGATCCGGACGTCTCACGTCCGGATCCGGACGCGAGCCGGACGTGACCTAAAAATCCAGATCCGAGAGTTCTCTATCTTGACCGGATCTGGACAGCGATCCGGACATATTCCGAGTTTCAGATCCAGAGGTTCTGTGTCACGTCCGGATCCGGACACAGATCCGGACGTCACACAGAGATGAAAAATAAAAATGCAATCGCGCTGATAATCGGGCTTTCAGCGCAATTATCAGCCGAAAGCAAGTCTAACCCATGCCTCAACGATTATTAATACACAGCCATGCTCAATTAATCACTCACTCACCAAACTTCCACTAACCTTTGTTTCATTTCTAAGTCTATATAAACCCAGCTTCAGCCTTCATTTTAATTCGTCCCAGACTCTTAGAGTCTAAGCAATACACTCTCCTCCTCTCTACACACCATCTCATTCACGACTCATCTCCATTCATTAAATTTCCTCCGTAACTCTTCACCCTCACCCACAGACAAAGCTCTGCTCACGGGCTTCATTTATCTGCGTCCGGATTTAACGTCCGGATCCGGACAGCACCAAGAGAACGCATCCGGATCTACGTCCGACCCAATACAGCCGGACGTGACTCAGACGAGTGTGGAAATTACAGAATCGACCACGGCTTCTAAAATCAGTTTTTCTGCTAAATCCCTCTATCCTTATGCTATTTATATTGAGCATTGTTATTTTGTCCATGGCTGAGTAGTCGCTTTTAATTTCGGTTTACTATGTATCTCTAGAATAATTATTTCTGAACCTTTGTGATTTTCCGCAGTACACTAGAATAAAGTTCTTTTCCCTTATGAATTCCTAAACTTGTTAATATGATCAATTAAATGAGTTTATAAGTTTGTTAGCTTATAAGTGAGAACTACGGCTATCAATTGACTACAGGGAAAGAACCAGTTAGTATAGAGATGGTAATTCCTCTAAACACTAGCTGACCATTAATCTAGACTACTCTTAAAGCAATTAGTAAACAGTGGATTCATAACGAGAGTTAGGATTCGGTCTTTGCTAATTAGAATTCATGGAGCGGGAGACCGAATACGAGTTATCCTTATTCTAGGGTTTTATTCAGAATACTGTAGAAATCACTTAGGGGAAGAAATTGCAATCTAGAGAGAAGTAGTAAACCGGAATTTCCTTTATCAAAAAAATCAAAACAATTTTACCTGTTGTTTATTGCTTTTTGAACTCTTTTACAACATTCACCATCACATACAAAAACCCCCAATTTCCTGTTATTTGTTTTGTGTGTAAGTGGAAATTAAACTAGCCACTGCCTCCTTGGATTCGATACTCAGGGAATACTCCGAGATTTAAAACTTGCTATAATCGACCGGTACACTTGCCGTTAGGTTAAACCCCCAACACAACTTACCGTTAGGTTTTACCCCAACAAGTTTTTGGCGCCGTTGCCGGGGAGGTACGGTTGCTTAGTTTAATTTTTATATTAGTATTATCTCATTTAATTTTGTTTTTATTTAATTTTGTTTTTAGTTTAATTTTCTTTTCTTTTGTGTTTTGTTTTTTTGTTCATTTTATTTTTATGTACATAGTTTTATTTTTATTTTCTTCTTTATATATATAATTTATTTTTCTTTTTTCGAGGTACTTTGATTTGATGGCTGGATATTACAATCCGCCAGGAGGTTGGCCTGGATATTACAAACAGTGGGTTGTATGCCTACCAGACGTGTGGAGGGGATCATGAAAGTTCTCTCTGTCTGGTTCCTTTTGTCGAAAGCTGGAAACCAAAATTTGTTGAGCATGAGACCTACTTCATGTCGGAGATGAATGCAAGACTAGACTATATGTCAGCTAAAATGACTCTCATAATTGAAAGGTTAGAGGCTCGTGAGGTTAAACAACCTACTGTAGTAACTGAGCGGAGTGATACGCAGCTTGATCATTCGATCCCTGAAGTTGCAAACACACCTGAGGTGGAGATCATAGAGATTGAGCAATTTGATGAATCTACTGAGTTAGAGAATAATATAATTCATGTAGCTATCCAGTCTATTCCTTCCCCACCCGTACTTGAGCCAGAGAGTCTTCCATTCAACCTCCAGCTTGCACTTGTTAATGAACCGTTAGAGAGAAGTTACCTCGTCAACTTCAAGGAGCCCTTGATTCATGTTGAAGTTGATTTTCCTATTGGTTCATCCTTTGAGTTTCCACCGGATGACAAGGATGTTTACACTCTTGAATTTGATAAGGAGGACCAGCCAAAGTGCGATATTCACATCAAGGATCTCCCATCTCAACACAACCACCTGACACTTAATTGGTGGAGTTTGCACTGTTATATTTGGAGTGTTGAGGTTTTATTTCCTTTTGATAGGGTCATTTTATGAAGCTATATAATGCCCACTCCCCCTATCCTTTGATGAAATACCCCAAACCTTAGTATGTTGTTTAAACATTTAAATATGGTATATTAAGACTAAAAAGAGTCTTAGAAGCATTAGTAAGCAAATTAAACCATAGAAAACACAAAATGTGCTTTAAAGGTCAATAAGAGCCAAAATGTGCTCTAAGCTTGGGATAAGCTTGGTTAAGACCTAATGAACTTACCAAGACCTTATTTATATACTAATGAACATATTAAACCAATTAGCAAAGAAAACCAAGCTTGAAAACAAGTTAAAACACAAAATGTGCTTTAAGGAGTCTTAAAGCACATTTTTGAAAAATTGTCTTGTAAATGAGTTTTGAATGGCTAAATGTCCATCATTACTCTTTAATTAACATGTGTACTATATAGTATCACATTTGGAAGTCTATATCAATGGGAAATCAAAAATTTCACATCTATGTGCCTTGTTTTTATGAAGAGTAACTTTAATGAGCTAGTTTGTAACATATGTTATTATAAGTAATTAAATTGACAAATAAAGACTAAAATACCCCTTATGTAATAAAGGGGGCCGGTTTTCTTATGGGATGACTCATCCCCTTGTTAATTTGATAAGATAGAAAAAAAGATAAAGTAAATCACTATTTACTTTACTTAAATATCTAAACAAACTCACTTATCTTCATTCTCTCATTCTCTTCATTTCCCACCGTCTCCAACTTCATCTTCTTGCTCTCTCACGGTTTTGCTACAGCACCACCATCAACACCAACTTCCATTGTCATTATCTCCTAGCTCACTTAACCAAATCAAAAACAAACACCACCATTCTCTTCCTCTCATCAAGCTCTTCATTCCTATCTTCTCAAAACTTAAAGACCACCATTTCGGTGCCATGGAGTTCCACCATTGAAGGAGCTTGAGCTTATATTTCTACATATTATTGATCTCCTTTGCTTCTAGGTAAGGAATCTCAAAGAAAAATGATGTTTCTTCCATGTTTTTATCTTGGCCGAAAATCACCATTGATGGTGCTCATTATATTGCTTTGTTCTAGCTTCATTCCAACCTTTCAAGGACTAGGTGGAGTCCTCTCTTGATAGATATTCAAACTCTCTTCAAATACCAAGGTAAAACAACTACCTTAATGCTTTAAAACAATATATGTAACTAGGGTTTACAATGAGATGAAGCTTAAAGCTTGTATACTTATTATATCATTTGTATAATGTTTAGAAGTTGACAAGCAACTAAAAGCCTTGCCAATTTAGTCAAGGAAACAAGAAATAAGTTTGTGAGGAAAAAGAGGTAAATGTGCTAACCTAATGTGGTTTAAAGTCTTAGGAGAAATGAGAGCATGTTGCTTGTTAAAAATGATCTAAGGAGCCAATGGTGAATGACTTAGAAGAATGCTCTTAAGGGCTTAGTAAAAGGCATATGTATTGTTGAGTGTATTTGCAGGTCAAAGGCAAATATATTGTGGAAATTCAGTGTTTAAGATTTATGCATCTTAAGGGCCTAAGAGCCATGTTATTTAAGGGCCTAAGTGCCATGCAATTTAAATTATGCACTATATTGTAATGTAGTGTAACTTGGGTGAAACTTTGTGTGTGAGAGTGTTCTTGGTGAATTTAGGTGTTCTTGTGTGTTTAATGGAGAAAACAATGTGTTTTGGTTTAGTAATGTTCTAGGAGAACCTATGTCAAAATTTAGGTAAGAAACAAGACGTTCTAAGGGTTTAGAGTGAGTTTGGTAAGCTAGGAAATGTTTAGTATGGAAGGTGATCAACTAGTGGAAGAAACATGCATTGAGTTGTTTAAAGATGTAAAAAGGGCTTAGGCAATGTTTTAGAGGATTTAGAATGCAAAAGAATGTTTTGGGACATTTCAAGATCATGGTGAGATTGTATTTAGGACTTGTGCATTGTTGGTGAAAAAGGGATGAAGTGATTTGTAGCATGGGAGTTATAAACTTGTAAGATGTTCAAGGAGTTGCTTAGAAAGAAAAAAATGCTTGGGAGATGATGTTGTATTGGTGGGGAAACATTATTGGCATAGTAGTTATCATAGGTATGAAACACCACTTGGAAAACTAAGGATGAAATAACATAAGTGTTAGGAATTTCGGTATGAAATGAGTAAGTGTTTAAAGTGATAGATAATGAGTTTCATGGATGTTGTATGAGGATATAAGTGTACCAAATGATGTTAGAAAACATTAGGAGGCCTTAGGAGAAGTTTGGAGTTAAATGGGTAATGGAAAATAAGGGTCTGGAGCAGACCGACCTTGCGACCGAACTTGCCCAGGTCGGTCGAGCCCAGTTTACCCTGCGAGAATTGGTTTCTGGAATGGACCGACCTTGGGGACCGGACTTGCAAGGTCGGTCGGGCATGGATTTTTAGTACGGATTGAGTCTCTGGAATAGACCGAACTTGGGACTGGACTTACAAGTTCGGTCGGGCCTGAATTTTCAAAGGGAAGAAACTCTCGGGAATGGACCGAACATGGGACTGAACTTACAAGGTCGGTCGGAGTAGAAAATTTTGACGGTAATATGTTCTGGAATGGACCGACCTTGTGTAAGGTCGGTCGGTAAGGTCGGTTGGACCTAAACTTGTAAAAAAAAAAACAAACAAGAATGACTTAAGTAATAAACCCTAGGGGGTATAATGTAGGTAATCAAGTATAAGTTAAGACATTAAAACATGTCATATAATCATGTTAAACATTTAGTAAATTTGAGGTTAAATAAATTAATTAACCGACGTTATTAATCATGTATAGGAGTGACCTACGGTGGAAACAAATCGAAGCAAGGACCAAGGTATGGTTTTCTTGCAGTCTGTTGCCTACCGGTTTACACCGGCTTGTGTGCTGTTTGTTTTTCTGTGTGTTAATGACTTTGTAAGATTAAACCATGTAAAGAGTTTACAGTTGTTAAATATTATATGTTGTTAAGTATGACTCTCTCTTCCCTTGTGTGTGTCTAACAAGACTTGACCTATTATTGTGAATTGTTTACTGAGTTCAATGTTGAACTACTAACAAGTGCTAACGGGGGAAGTGAGGAGTCCGGTCTGTTCCGGCCACGCGTGTGAGTATGGGAGTCGATGTCATAACCGGTTCGATTCTCTTTGTATGTTATGGTTGTTTTCCAATTTGGTTTCCAACCTTCCCTTTAGCTTAACCAAGGCTATTTTACTGACTCACGTTGGGCCACAGGGGCATACTATGTGTTGTTTCGGTGTGCTTGGATCACTATATCCGAGGCACCTTGTGTTAAGTTATCCGTTCAATCTAACAGGACGGTAACGAGTTATGTAACGAGCTTAGCATGAGCATGGCAACATTCTCTAGGCTCTCCATGGGAACTAATTATATTGGTTCACTTCCTAAATGGAATTGTTCTTGTGTGTTATGTGTGATGTTGTGTACAATACCTATGTTATGATAATGCATATGTCGTGTGTTTTAAAATGAATGCCATGTCACCATGACAATTATTTGCGCTATCCCGGTACCGATGGGCTGCGCGTTAACCATAACCAGTAGGGTTGCTGACCCCCTCGGGGGCTCCTATTTTCTTTTACGGCAGATGAGGATCGAAGAAGCGAATGGCTTTAGATCTAGGATGCAGGTTTACTTTTGATTACTTTTGGATGTTGGTCCCGGGATGCGCCTGTGCTCCCGTGGCGTTATATATTTTGGTTGTGAACAGTTTACAGTGATGGTTTACAGTGAAGGATGTAAGTAAATACTCGGTATTATGTTTATGTATATGTGATTATTAATTCTATGCTCGGGAGTCTGTTCATCAGACCGATACACTTGTATTTATTCAGCCTTGTTAACCACGTGGGTGGTTGACGGCGTTGTAGCACCAATCGTTTAGTTATTGTTTAGTTGTTTAAATTCCGCTGTGATTTCAAGTAATGTTATGTGCGTAGTAGGGGTGTTACAAAGAGTGGTATCAGAGCGAAGTGTCGCTCTGATGGCAAGAATACCGAGCTTAGGGATATACCGAGTTAGGAAACCTAACTACAGTTACCTAAGTGAACAGTTATGGAAAGGTTAACCACTAACTAAGTGTGGAAATACCTTATGGCCGGGAAAAGCGTTACAATCGTTGGACTGATAAGTGCGCAAGCATATTACTAATGAGTGATCATGTGAATTCAGATGTCAGGTCGACCGAGAGGTAGAGGCCGTGGACACGGTACTGGAGATACGGATGACCAGGGCGAGAATACTACGGCTCAGGTTACGGATGAGGCAGTCCGTAGCTCAGATGGTACCCCAATTGTTAGCTGCGATGCAGCAGCAGCAGCAGCAAGGCGGTGAGGGTCAACAAGGGCCACAACCGCAACCACAGCCGCGCGAGACCAACTGGGTCAAGGCGTTGGTGGATCTGAGACCACCGTCGTTCAGTGGGGAGACCGACCCTAGTAAGCTGGAGGCGTACATCTCCGAGATGGAGACCGCTTTCGAGACCTTGGACGTTCCTGCTGGTGCCAAGGTCCGACTAGCCGCTTACTATCTGAAGGGATCGGCTCAGACATGGTGGAAGCTGGTAAGGGAGGGAAGAGTTGGTGATCCTACCTTCCAGTGGAGGGAGTACACGGCCATGCTGCGAGCCAAGTACTACCCTATTCACGTCCAGGAGGCCAAGCGCCTAGAGCTTGACAGTTTGAGACAGGGAGATAAGATGACAGTCGATGAGTACTATACCGCTTTTATCGGACTCATCTATCTGCTGCCAGATCTGGGCTATTCAGACCGGATTTTAGTGAACCGTTTTTACAACGGGTTGAGCTACCGTCTACGCTACGGCATGGGGCCGAGCGGGTATACCACCTTGCAGGTAATGAAACTATAGTATAAGTGAATGAGTATGTATAGCAAGTTAATGTGTTGTGAATTTGTTTGGCGGGGCATAACTGACACCCTAAATATAGGAGTGCTACCATGCTGCTGCAATTGTGGAGATCACCGTCCGTCTGAGGGACGAGGAGAGTGCGCTCAAGCGCAAGGCCATGAGCAAGGGCCAGGGAATGCAAGGGCAAGGGGGAGGAAAGAGGAAGAAGCCATACCCCCAGTCCCAGAAAGGACAGCAACAGGGTGGCAAGGGCCAGACCCAGACCACCACTACTGAGGAGCCTCTGCAGCTCACCTATGCATATGCGGCCAAGCCCTTACGCTCTTACCCACCCAAGGGTAATTAATAAATTTCAATACCGAAATCTAGTGTGTGTTATTAACTTGTGAAGTATGTACTGAGTGTGTGATGTGTTAGCAGCTAGCACGGGCTCTGGACCGGAGCGCCACTATTACTACAAGTGGTGTAACGGAGACCACCCCGACAAGGACTGCAAGGGTAATGATGTGCAGTGCCGATACTGCAAAAAGATGGGGCACCGCGACTATGAGTGCTGGCAGAACCCGAACAGTAGAAACTATAGGCCCAAGGGGCAATGGAAGGGTAAGGCCACTGGGACCACCGATGGCCCGAAGACGGCGAATCAGCCACCCCCAGATCAGAGGTACACAGATTCCCACAAGGGGAAGGGGTCGGGGTCCGGCAACGCTGCCCTGAATGTGGTGGACCGGTCTGAGGCGCCAGGGCCCTCTTCTAGACCAGGTACCGCCTAAACTATTGAGTGAAATAAGTGATTGCATACCACATTTCATGCATGTGTGTTAGTGAGTTTAAGTAAACAACCATGTGAGTAAACAATTAAAGTATAGTGTGAAAGTCACCTAATTAGATAACTCTAAACTTAAAGGAACCTTCAATATATGTTATCCAATCCCACCCACACCAAACCCTGAAGAAACTACCATCGGCATCACCGACCTTCCAATGGAGCAATGTCAGGTCATCCAACCAGGTATGGTACTCTTAAATGGATACTTGACACCGGAAGCACAAATCCATATCATCAGACGATGCGATGAACTTGGAGCAAAACCTAGAGGTTTCTACACACCCGAATACCCGAGCGGATCAAAGATGAAATTGAAGATGATGTGCATGGGTAAGGACTGGAACCCTTACACCAAGACATATCAAGAAGTGTGATCGGAAGATGGAGCAGCTGTGCCAAGTATACCTGAGGAATTCCTTGCGGTCGTTAACCACGCCGTGGAAATTGCTCAGCAAGTTGAAACGGATTCAATTCCAAATGTGAAAGCAGATCTGTGTATTGTGAACTTCTACCAGAAAGGTGGACGGTTAGGTTTACACCAAGACAAGGACGAGTCACCCGAGTCTCTAAGTAAGGGAGTACCTGTGGTGTCTTGGTCCATTGGTGATACCGCAGTGTTTGTGTATGGCGAGCAGAAGCGTGCTGATCTCGCAAAGAAGCTAGTGTTGAAATCAGGAGATGTGTTAATCATGGGAGGGCAGTCAAGGATGCTATACCATGGCATCAAGAAGAACAAACTGAATACCGCACCGTCGGCAGTGATCAATGCCACACACATGAAACCCGGACGTTTGAATTTGACCTTCAGACAGTTTTAAGCTTTGTATAATTATGTGATGTGTTGGACCAGTGTATGTTAAGGATGTTGTAAGTGTTAATCATGGCGACAGTATAAGTCAACGAATGTTGTAAAAAGAGAGTGTTAATGAATAAAGTGGAGTTGTTTGAAGTATATCAACCGTGTTGTTACCCAATACTTATTAGTTTGCCAATGAATTAGGCTGTGCTCTCGGAACGGGAGGTATACTGAGTGTCTGCAATGAGGCAGAAGCCGGCAAGAGCGGCACGATCCTCACCGGTACCTTTCCAGTCAATGGCGTGGACGCTTCGATCTTGTTCGACTCCGGAGCCTCACATACATTTATTTTGCTATCCTTTGCGAAGAGGCTGGGGTTAGACGGTGATGAGATGCCAGACTTCCTAGTCACTCTCCCGTCGAAAGAGCGGATCAGGTGTACCCACTACCACCGAGATGTTGTTGTGAGAATCAGAGGTGAAGAATTTCCGATCGACTTGATAGAGTTCGACGGACTTGGTTTTGATGTAATTGTCGGGATGAACTGGTTGGAGCGGTACAAGGGCAGAATCCTATGTGCCGAGCATCGTCTGCTTCTTAGGGGTCCGTCTGGGGTTACCATATCTTACCGCCAGAGGCCCAGGGAGCCTTCGACTCAGATCATCACCGCCATGGCTATGTATCGTGAATTACGATGAGGGAGTGATGTATACCTCTGCTATGTCCAGGACATAGAGAGAGACCCAGAGTTTAGTCCTGATGTGCCGGTAGTGTCGGAGTTTCCTGGTGTATTTCCTAAGGAACTGCCGGGCATGCCGCCAACACGGGAAGTTGAGTTTGAGATCGATTTGGTTCCGGGCACCGGACCAATTGCGAAGGCGCCCTATCGTATGGCTCCAGTAGAAATGACAGAGCTCAAGGAGCAGCTGAGAGACTTACTCGACAAGGGGTTTATTCGCCCTAGCGTTTCACCATGGGGAGCGCCGGTCCTCTTCGTGAAGAAGAAGGACGGTAGCCTCCGCTTGTGTATTGACTATCGGGAGCTGAATGCAGTTACGGTGAAGAACCGTTACCCTTTACCACGCATCGACGATTTATTTGATCAGTTAAAAGGGGCATCAGTATTCTCCAAGATAGATCTACGATCCGGATACCATCAGATTGCCATCTGTGACAGTGATATTGAAAAGACAGCATTCAGAACAAGGTATGGACATTATGAGTTTACGGTTATGCCGTTTGGTTTATCCAATGCACCAGCCAAGTTCATGGACTTAATGAACCGCTTGTTCCAAGATCAGTTGGACAAGTCAGTGGTAGTCTTCATCGACGATATACTTGTGTACTCGAAATCGAGAGGTGAGCACGAAAGCCACCTGAGAAGTGTGTTGCAAACATTGAGAAAGAATCAGTTGTATGCGAAATTTTCAAAGTGTGAATTTTGGTTGAACCAAGTATCCTTTCTTGGTCATGTGATTTCTGAGGCCGGGATCGCTGTTGATCCGGCAAAGATTGATGCAGTGCGCACCTGGCCTAGGCCGAAGACAGTTACCGATATCAGGAGCTTCCTCGGTCTGGCGGGTTATTATAGGAGGTTTGTGAAGGACTTCTCCAGTGTCTCGAAGCCGATGACTTCCTTGATGAAAAAGGATGCACCATTCGAGTGGACAGTCGACTGTGAGAGTTCTTTCCAGAGTCTCAAGGATGCTCTGACATCTGCACCAGTCCTGACTTTACCAGACGGTCCAGATGGTTTTGAGGTCTATTACGACACATCAGGCAGAGGTATGGGTTGTGTGTTGATGCAACACGGGAATGTCATAGCTTTCGCCTCCCGACAGCTGAAGAAGCATGAAGAGAACTACCCTACCCACAACTTAGAATTGGGGGCCATTGTCTTCGCACTGAAGATATGGCGACATCACTTGTATGGGGTAAGTGTGACGATTTATTCTGACCACAAGAGTTTAAAGTACTTGTTCACTCAGAAGGAGTTGAACATGAGACAAAGAAGGTGGGTTGAATTTCTAAACGACTACGACATTAATCTGCAATATAAGGAGGGTAAGGCAAATGTGGTAGCTGATGCACTGAGTCGCCGAGCACACTCTCTCCATTCGCTAGTCTCTCATTCTAGCTTGGTTGAAGAGGTGCGGAGTTCTTAGATGACGGATCAGTACATGATGGAGATTAGACAGAAGCTTATTGATGGCACATTCGAGGGTCAGAAGTATGACTTCAGACTCCACGATGATGACCTGATTAGGCTTAATGGCCGATTGTGTATACCGAGGAGTAGCGCTGAGTTGAAGGAGCGCATATTGAGTAAATCCCATTGTTCTACTACTTCGATTCACCCCGGAGCTTCAAAGATGTATAAGGGTATGAAAAGATATTTTTGGTGGACTGGAATGAAAAAGTATGTAAATGACTATGTGTTGAGGTGTCTCACTTGTCAGAAGGTCAAGTTTGAGCACCGACGGCCTGGTGGTATGGTACAACCAATGCCAGTGCCTGAGTGGAAGTTCCATGACATTTCTATGGACTTCGTAGTAGGGCTTCCGCCTACAAGGGGAGGTCTGAATATGATTTGGGTTGTTGTTGACCGACTGACCAAGGTGGCTCGATTCATACTGATGAAGGACACCTGGAAAGTGGCAAAACTAGTAGAGCTCTTTGATAGAGAGATTGTTCGGCACCATGGGGTACCGAAAACAATTGTATCTGATAGGGATACCAGATTCTTATCGAGGTATTGGAAATCCACACGAGAAGCACTGGGTACCAAACTTAAACTGAGTACAGCGTTTCACCCACAGACAGATGGCCAGAGTGAGCGCACCATCCAGACACTTGAGGATATGTTATGTGCATGTGCACTTGACTTTCAGACCAGTTGGATTGACAAGTTACATCTGATCGAGTTTAGCTACAACAACAGTTACCATGCTTCGATCAAGATGTCTCCCTTCCAGGCATTATACGGTAGACCATGCCGCACGCCATTATGCTGGGATGAGTCGAGTGAGACGATCATTATAGGACCAGAGTATCTGGAACAAGTTCAGGCAGAAGTTCGCCAGATCCGGGCTAACATGAAGGCAACTCAGGATAGACAGAAGTCGTACGCAGACGTGACCTGGAGTTCGCCGTGGGCGATCAGGTATTCTTGAGAGTATCCCCCATGAAGGGAGTGTTTCGTTTTGGCCAGAAAGGCAAGTTGAGCCCGAAATATGTGGGGCCATATGTTGTGACGGAGCGGATCGGCCCGGTAGCTTACAGACTTGATTTACCCGCCGAGCAGGGCAAGGTACATGATGTATTTCATGTGCCCCAGTTGAAGAAATATATGTCTCATCCGTCTCATGTACTTCAGCCTGAAAGGCTAACCTTAGAGCCGACCATGCGATCAGTGGAGACTCCGGTACGCATTCTGGATACTAAGACTCGAGACACTCGCCATAAGTCTGTGAGACTGGTGAAGGTTCTCTGGTCTAACCAGGACGTTGAGGAGGCCACTTGGGAGCTGGAAGATAAGATGAATGCAAAGTACCCGTCATTGTGTACTTCTTAGCGTTTGTATGTATAGGGTACGGGGCGTACCCCTATTTAAGGGGGGTAGAGCCATTTCGGTTATGTGTGTACGACATGTATTTGGATACATTGTCTGTGTTGTGTTGTTATGTTGTTACCCTGTTATGTTACAGACCGCTGAGTCTAAATGATGTTGTGATGTTTTGTTGTTTGGACCTTGTGTCCGATGTTATGTAAAGATGTTGTTAATGTTGTTATGGAAGTGTTGTTGATATGTGTTCCCGTGTTCTAATATTTAGGATATGTGGAAGTGTGAACTTTGGGGACAAAGTTCTTTTAAGGGGGGTAGATTGAAATACCCCAAACCTTAGTATGTTGTTTAAACATTTAAATATTGTATATTAAGACTAAAAAGAGTCTTAGAAGCATTAGTAAGCAAATTAAATCATAGAAAACACAAAATGTGCTTTAAAGGTCAATAAGAGCCAAAATGTGCTCTAAGCTTGGGATAAGCTTGGTTAAGACCTAATGAACTTACCAAGACCTTATTTATATACTAATGAACATATTAAACCAATTAGCAAAGAAAACCAAGCTTGAAAACAAGTTAAAACACAAAATGTGCTTTAAGGAGTCTTAAAGCACATTTTTGAAAAATTGTCTTGTAAATGAGTTTTGAATGGCTAAATGTGCATCATTACTCTTTAATTAACATGTGTACTATATAGTATCACATTTGGAAGTCTATATACATGGGAAATAAAAAATTTCACATCTATATGCTTTGTTTTTATGAATAGTAACTTTAATGAGCTAGTTTGTAACATATGTTATTATAAGTAATTAAATTGACAAATAAAGACTAAAATACCCCTTATGTAATAAAGGGGGCCAGTTTTCTTATGGGATGACTCATCCCCTTGTTAATTTGATAAGATAGAAAAATAGATAAAGTAAATCACTATTTACTTTACTTAAATATCTAAACAAACTCACTTATCTTCATTCTCTCATTCTCTTCATTTCCCACCGTCTCCAACTTCATCTTCTTGCTCTCTCATGGTTTTGATACAGCACCACCATCAACACCAACTTCCATTGTCATTATCTCCTAGCTCACTTAACCAAATCAAAAACAAACACCACCATTCTCTTCCTCTCATCAAGCTCTTCATTCCTATCTTCTCAAAACTTCAAGACCACCATTTCGGTGCCATGGAATTCCACCATTGAAGGAGCTTGAGCTTATATTTCTACATATTATTGATCTCCTTTGCTTCTAGGTAAGGAATCTCAAAGAAAAATGATGTTTCTTCCATGTTTTTATCTTGACCGAAAATCCCCATTGATGGTGCTCATTATATTGCTTTGTTCTAGCTTCATTCCAACCTTTCAAGGACTAGGTGGAGTCCTCTCTTGATAGATATTCAAACTCTCTTCAAATACCAAGGTAAAACAACTACTTTAATGCTTTAAAACAATATATGTAACTAGGGTTTACAATGAGATGAAGCTTAAAGCTTGTATACTTATTATATCATTTGTATAATTTTTAGAAGTTGACAAGCAACTAAAAGCCTTGCCAATTTAGTCAAGGAAACAAGAAAGAAGTTTGTGAGGAAAAAGAGGTAAATGTGCTAACCTAATGTGGTTTAAAGTCTTAGGAGAAATGAGAGCATGTTGCTTGTTAAAAATGATCTAAGGAGCCAATGGTGAATGACTTAGAAGAATGCTCTTAAGGGCTTAGTAAAAGGCATATGTATTGTTGAGTGTATTTGCAGGTCAAAGGCAAATATATTGTGGAAATTCAGTGTTTAAGATTTATGCATCTTAAGGGCCTAAGAGCCATGTTATTTAAGGGCCTAAGTGCCATGCAATTTAAATTATGCACTATATTGTAATGTAGTGTAACTTGGGTGAAACTTTGTGTGTGAGAGTGTTCTTGGTGAATTTAGGTGTTCTTGTGTGTTTAAAGGAGGAAACAATGTGTTTTGGTTTAGTAATGTTCTAGGAGAACCTATGTCAAAATTTAGGTAAGAAACAAGAAGTTCTAAGGGTTTAGAGTGAGTTTGGTAAGCTAGGAAATGTTTAGTATGGAAGGTGATCAACTAGTGGAAGAAACATGCATTGAGTTGTTTAAAGATGTAAAAAGGGCTTAGGCAATGTTTTAGAGGATTTAGAATGCAAAAGAATGTTTTGGGATATTTCAAGATCATGGTGAGATTGTATTTAGGACTTGTGCATTGTTGGTGAAAAATGGATGAAGTGATTTGTAGCATGGGAGTTATAAACTTGTAAGATGTTCAAGGAGTTGCTTAGAAAGAAAAAAAAATGCTTGGGAGATGATGTTGTATTGGTGGGGAAACATTATTGGCATAGTGGTTATCATAGGTATGAAACACCACTTGGAAAACTAAGGAGGAAATAACATAAGTGTTAGGAATTTCGGTATGAAATGAGTAAGTGTTTAAGGTGATAGATAATGAGTTTCATGGATGTTGTATGAGGATATAAGTGTACCAAATGATGTTAGAAAACATTAGGAGGCCTTAGGAGAAGTTTGGAGTTAAATGGGCAATGGAAAATAAGGGTCTGGAGCAGACCGACCTTGCGACCGAACTTGCCAAGGTCGGTCGAGCCCAGTTTACCCAGCGAGAATTGGTTTCTGGAATGGACCGACCTTGGGGACCGGACTTGCAAGGTCGGTCGGGCATGGATTTTTAGTACGGATTGAGTCTTTGGAATAGACCGAACTTGGGACCGGACTTACAAGTTCGGTTGGGCCTGAATTTTCAAAGGGAAGAAACTCTCGCGAATGGACTGAACATGAGACCGAACTTACAAGGTCGGTCGGAGTAGAAAATTTTGATGGTAATATGTTCTGGAATGGACCGACCTTGTGTAAGGTCGGTCGGACCTAAACTTGTAAAAAAAAAAAAACAAGAATGACTTAAGTAATAAACCCTAGGGGGTATAATGTAGGTAATCAAGTATAAGTTAAGACATTAAAACATGTCATATAATCATGTTAAACATTTAGTAAATTTGAGGTTAAATAAATTAATTAACCGACGTTATTAATCATGTATAGGAGTGACCTACGGTGGAAACAAATCGAAGCAAGGACCAAGGTATGGTTTTCTTGCAGTCTGTTGCCTACCGGTTTACACCGGCTTGTGTGCTATTTGATTTTCTGTGTGTTAATGACTTTGTAAGATTAAACCATGTAAAGAGTTTACAGTTGTTAAATATTATTATGTTGTTAAGTATGACTCTCTCTTCCCTTGTGTGTGTCTAACAAGACTTGACCTATTATTGTGAATTGTTTACTGAGTTCAATGTTGAACTACTAACAAGTGCTAATGGGGGAAGTGAGGAGTCCGGTATGTTCCGGCCGCGCGTGTGAGTATGGGAGTCAATGTCATAACCGGTTCGATTCTCTTTGTATGTTATGGTTGTTTTCCAATTTGGTTTCCAACCTTCCCTTTAGCTTAACCAAGGCTATTTTACTGACTCACGTCGGGCCACAGGGGCATACTATGTGTTGTTTCGGTGTGCTTGGATCACTATATCCGAGGCACCTTGTGTTAAGTTATCCGTTCAATCTAACAGGACGGTAACGAGTTATGTAACGAGCTTAGCATGAGCATGGCAACATTCTCTAGGCTCTCCATGGGAACTAATTATATTGGTTCACTTCCTAAATGGAATTGTTCTTGTGTGTTATGTGTGATGTTGTGTACAATACCTATGTTATGATAATGCATATGTCATGTGTTTTAAAATGAATGCCATGTCACCATGACAATTAGTTGCGCGTATCCCGGTAGCCGATGGGCTGCGCGTTAACCATACCAGCCAAGGGTTGCTGACCCCCTCGGGGGCTCCATATTTCTTTTACTGCAGGATGAGGACCGAAGAAGCGGAATGGCTTTAGATTCTAGGATGCAGGTTTACTTTTGATTACTTTTGGATGTTGGGCCCGGGATGCGCCTGTGCTCCCGTGGCGTTATATATTTTGGTTGTGAACAGTTTACAGTGATGGTTTACAGTGAAGGATGTAAGTAAATACTCGGTATTATGTTTATGTATATGTGATTATTAATTCTATGCTCGGGAGTCTGTTCATCAGACCGATACACTTGTATTTATTCAGCCTTGTTAACCACGTGGGTGGTTGACGGCGTTGTAGCACCAATCGTTTAGTTATTGTATAGTTGTTTAAATTCCGCTGCGATTTCAAGTAATGTTATGTGCGTAGTAGGGGTGTTACATTTGAAGCCCACATCGTCATTCATTTTCGATCCCGGTTGACCTTAGGGAGGTAAGGTCTAGCCAAAGACCGAAAAGATGGGCAGCTTGGTGGGAGGCAACCCACCAGTAAAAAATCTCCTCCCCACTTTCTTTTTACACTTTCCTATTACTTGATATAATTTTCTTGTAATCTATTGAGAATTTTTAGCATGAGCCCCGACTCCTCGATTTCAATAAATAACTCTGCATGTTTTTCCCTTGAGTTCTTCTGGTTTTGCAGATTTAATCTTTCAGGTACTTCATTCTAATGCTAAACTGAACTCAAGTGTGGGGAAATATCATGGCAGTGTTCAACATGGATCAGGGAGTCCTTTCACACTCTTGCTATTTTATTTTTTCTTGTGTTTGTTTTGCATTTTTGTGTTTGTTTTATTTTTGTTTGATTATTTTTGGTAATGTTTCCTTTTTAAATAAATGAGGTGTTTTAGATTAATGATTTTTAATTTACTTTAATATATATAAAAAAATAAAAAAAAGAATATTTCAACGCGTCCGGCTAAACCCAGCCGGACGCTTACAAAACCAAATCCGTCCGGATCCGGACGGAATTCCGGACACCACTAAACATCGCGCACCGCGATTCAATTTCTTTCTTTTCTTCTTTCTTTCTTACTCGTTCTTTCTTCTTCCTCCCGACAAACACAACCCAGAAAACTCCATAATTCTTCTACCTCCATTACTGCCACTCACACACCACCACACCAGCACCGCCACTACCGCCGGTGACCCCAAGACCACCCCGACGCCGCTGCATCACCATCATCACCCCGCACTAATCCCCCTGTCGAAATCCAAACCCAACCTCTAAACAAAACCGGTTTTTCTTTTCGGATTTTACCAATTTCGTATGATTTTATGACGATTTGAAGTAGTTAGGGTGGTAGTTAGGTAGTTTTTGTTGTTAATTTGTTGATTGGTATGAGAAAACGTGAACTTCTATGTGGAATTTGTGCGCTTTCTGGTTGGAGTTGTGTGAAATCGACGCTATCTGCTGCGATGTTATTTTTTTTAGGGTTATGACTGCGTCCGGATCTGCGTCCGGCTAAGTTGACCCGGACGTGGATCCGGACATGTTAAAATTTTCTGATTTTTCTGCAATTGTTTTCCAGTTTTATGTTGTACTGTTTATTGCTATTGTTTGCTATGTTTAGATGTTTTAATGCATTGGTAATTGTCGATTAACTATGTGAAAGAATATGCTCAAATAGAACTTACTGCTCGATCAGTTTCGGGTTTTGGTGTGTCTTTTGCTTCTCTTTTCTTGCTATTTAGGTTTCTTACTGCATTTGTTTATCGTTTAGATGGCTCGCAATAGAGGAGGTTTTACACGCACGGGTTCTTCTTCGAGGAACCCACGCCCCGACGACCAGTCTGAGCCAGCCGCTGCCCCACTATGCGCTGACGGATTTAGATCTGCTAGAGCCCGGGCTTGGTACGATCAGGGCGGGGCCTTCGTCATTGAGAGGCGCATCAGCGATGAGGCATCAGCCGCCGCCGGGCTTACAGATATATTTGCGGGTATTGGCGCCAGCAGCATCTTGCGCATGGGCGTGGGTGTCTTCTCCCCGGAGCTGGTACGAGAATTCTACGCCAATGCTGTGGCGTCAGACACGACACACAGCATTATCTCCTACGTGCGCCAGTTCCTGGTGGAGGTAACCCCTGAGACTTTTGCTCTTCTTTTACTCCTCCCGGACAACACGGACACACATTTAGATTTTTTAGAGGAGTCGCTTAGGGAGAGTAAGTCTAGGTGGTTACAAGAGGTCGGGAGTACTACTCGCTGACGGGGTGACGAAAATAAGACTGTGCTCCTCTATGCTATCCTCCCCTCCCTTCCACAGAGGACCCTGGCAGAGATCCTCAGTCATCAGATCCGGCCTCATGCCGGAAATGATGCTTCTGACGAGGATTGTGTGCTCCTAGACTACCTCCTGGCCTCACCACATCCACCAGCTCAGCAGCTCCCGCTTCCTTTCGTCATGTTTAGGCAGCTGCATAAGGTGGTGACCTATCTGTGGACGAAGAAGAAGAAGATCACCCCTATTTTTCCCATTTTCATCCAGCATCTTCTTGTCTCTACCATCCCCGAGGAGCTCTTCACTGATATGGCGGTGAGGGAGGGTGAGACACTCATCTCCCTTGGGACCTTCAGGAGATGGGGCTTCTTACGCCTCGATGACGGCAGCTGGGTGAGGGGTAGCTCGGGTCTAGGACCGACCGGCACCTCTGCGAGCTCTAGCTCTATTTCAGCGCCTACTGCTACCATGGCGCCCCCTACGGCCCCAGTGATGAGCATCCCACCAGAGATGCAGGTTATGATGGACTCCCTTCTTCAGCAGCAGCAGAGGATGAAGCAGCGCTTCGGGGGCATGGAGCAGCAGTTTGGGGATGTCCAGCAGCACCAGGTGCGAATGGAGGGACACATAGATGACATCCGCCAGACGCAGGAGCACCTCCAGGCAGAGCAGACTTCAATCCGCGACACACAGACTATGCTCGCAGAGCGCTTGGAGTGCAGTGATGCTTTGCAGAGAGAGACAGCCGCTCATCAGACCCAGACTACCCAGATCTTACAGATGCTCATGGCCCAAATGAGACCTCCGCCACCACCACCGCCTCAGTGACCGCCATCCTCTCTTTACTGCTTTCTTTTATTTTGTTTATTTTTCTGTACTTTTCTTTTTCTTTGACTTATTTTACTTTTGTTTGTTATAACTAACAATTAAACACGGAACTAACAGGTGAAGTGATGGTGTTATATTTGGCAGTACTTAAGTTCTGATTTGCTAAGTTTCTTGTTTCTCTGAGCAGTACAACATTTGTCACTGATTTATTTACATGTCCTATCTACTGCGAAACAAATGGCTTGAGAAACTCGCAACTTTCACTCTGCACAACACGCATACGGTCTGTGACTCATGAGGAATATCTCGACCCCTACAAAGTTCCAAGTGTGAGGAAGAACATCTTCCTCAATCTATAACACCAGGGGAGTCTCAGTTCCTAATTTAACTTATTGATGTTCCACCTTTCTTGCGTTGAGGATTAATTATTTCATATGCATCTATTATGAGTATAGCATGTTTTGAAAGCTCTTTTACCTGCATTTCTTTTATGATCATTGAGGACATTGCTCCTCTTAAGTGTGAGGAAGGAAAGATATTTCCCTGAAAACATGCTAGATGTTCTTTAAAGCCATACTTGCTTTTTGCTGCTCTAATGCCCGTGCACACCGAGTGAAATTAAACCAAGTGAAAACCGTAGGAATCTTTTTGCTTGATGAGGTTTGTATAAATAATTTTATTTAAAAATACTCTCTTTTCACTAAAATCTGGTAGATTGGCTAGTTGTGGAAACCAGATTATTTTAGCTTGGGATTTTGGAAATGAAGTGAATGTTTGGAATGAAAAGGATAAGGCAAGGTACTCCACTGATCAAATTTTTTTTTCCTAACAATAGCAGGCCTCGTCTATCCGGTTATTAAGTCTTAAGGGTGCCTTAACACCTATCTACCTAAGGTCTCGGGATCTGGGATAGTTGGCCCAACACCATCTCAAGGATAGAGAGAAAAGTCTGGGTTACAGAATAACTCTGCAAGATCTCAAATATTAGTTTGTTTTATACATAATTCTTGAAGATAAATGCTTTCGCTTACAAAAGAGATAATTGCAGTTAAAATTATACTTTTGATCATGAGTGCGTGGTGTTGAAAGGTATTGCGGAATAATGCATTACTTCACACCCCTTGTCATCCAAAGGTTAGAGGAATGCAAATTGGTGGAAAGTCCCAAGCTAAGTTAACTTGTTTTCTACAATCTAGTTTCTCTATGCTTTTACAAAATTGTTCTTGCTTCACCGTTTGTGAAAACCTACCTCTAGAGAGCAAGATTATTCTTTCAGTTATCACTTTGTTTGATTTCGCTCTGCACCTGTTTAATCTTGAGATTATGTGACGGTTTTAGAGATATTCTTATTCCTTATTTTGCTTGAGGACAAACAAAAGCTTAAGTGTGAGGAAGTTGATAAGTGTGAAACACATAGGCTTTTAAGGGCTTAATTACCTTATAATCTGCTACAATTTTAGCAATGTTTCTCACTTATTCTGTGTTTTTCCTAAGATTGATGTTTGATATTAACTGATGCATTTTATATGCTAAATATAGGAAAAACCCGAGGAAATTAAGATTTTATGTCATAAGGATTGCAAAGCAACAAACGGGGAAAAAATCCGGAAAAAGAGGCGAAGATTGGTCACGTCCGGGTCAACTTGGCCGGACGCAGATCCGGACGTCTCATGTCCGGATCTGGACGCGAGCCGGACGTGACCTAAAAATCCAGATCCAAGAGTTCTCTGTCTTGTCCGGATCCGGACAGCGATTCGGACATATTCCGAGTTTCAGATCCAGAGGTTCTGTGTCACGTCCGGATCCAGACACAGATCCAGACGTCACACAAAGATGAAAAATAAAAATGCAATCGCGCTGATAATCGGGCTTTCGGCGCAATTATCAGCCGAAAGCAAGTCTAACCCATGCCTCAACGATTATTAATACACAGCCATGCTCAATTAATCACTCACTCACCAAACTTCCACTAACCTTTGTTTCATTTCTAAGTCTATATAAACCCAGCTTCAACCTTCATTTCAATTCGTCCCAGACTCTTAGAGTCTAAGCAATACACTCTCCTCCTCTCTACACACCATCTCATTCACGACTCATCTCCATTCATTAAATTTCCTCCGTAACTCTTCACCCTCACCCACAGACAAAGCTCTGCTCACGGGCTTCATTTATCCGTGTCCGGATTTAACGTCCGGATCCGGACAGCACCAGGAGAACGTGTCCAGATCTACGTCCGACCCAATACAGCCGGACGTGACTCAGACGAGTGTGGAAATTGCAGAATCGACCACGTCTTCTAAAATCAGTTTTTCTGCTAAATCCCTCTATCCTTATGCTATTTATATTGAGCATTGTTATTTTGTCCATGGCTGAGTAGTCGCTTTTAATTTCGGTTTACTATGTATCTCTAGAATAATTATTTCTGAACCTTTGTGATTTTCCGCAGTACACTAGAATAAAGTTGTTTTCCCTTATGAATTCCTAAACTTGTTAATCTGATCAATTAAATGAGTTTATAAGTTTGTTAGCTTATAAGTGAGAACTGCGGCTATCAATTGACTACAGGGAGAAGAACCAGTTAGTATAGAGATGGTAATCCTCTAAACACTAGCTGACCATTAATCTAGACTATCTTAAAGCAATTAGTAAACAGTGGATTCATAACGAGAGTTAGGATTCGGTCTTTGCTAATTAGAATTCATGGAGCGGGGAGACCAAATACGAGTTATCCTTATTCTAGCGTTTATTCAGAATACTGTAGAAATCACTTAGGGGAAGAAATTGCAATCTAGAGAGAAGTAGTGTAAACCGGAATTTCCTTTATCAACAAAATCAAAACAATTATTTACCTGTTGTTTATTGCTTTTTGAACTCTTTTACAACATTCACCATCACATACAAAAACCCCCAATTTCCTGTTATTTGTTTTGTGTGTAAGTGGAAATTAAATGAGCCACCGCCTCCTTGGATTCGATACTCAGGGAATACTCCGAGATTTAAAACTTGCTATAATCGACCGGTACACTTGCCGTTAGGTTAAACCCCCAACACAACTTACCGTTAGGTTTTACCCCAACAGTATTTAATGTTTCTGGTCTGGGTTATCTGATAATTAGGGATTAAGCTGTTCGGTGACTGTAAATGCTGCAGGGAGTTTGTCATTTAATTAAGTGGAGATTAAGGAGTCTAGTGTTCAATCGACCAATTTGTGTTGATTGGTAGTTGTGGGGGTTTATATAATGGAAATGAAACCTAATGTCTAAAGGAAATTCAAGGTTCTAATTAGTACAAGTTTTGGCATTAACATGGTGTTCGGTGGTAATTTCATAAGTTAGTATAAGAATGTGGTTATGGAGCCGTTTTGGACAAACGAGTGTCTTAGTGAGCTTGAAAGTTTACGCCTAATTGAGTTGGTACTAACATGGAGATTTGATATAGAATAAACCAAGTGCTAGTAAGTAACCTTAGGGTTCATCAATTGGGTTGCAAGTGTATGTGGATTGTAGTTAAAAGTTTTGATATTAGGCTGTTTAAGTACTAGTTTGGAAAAATAGTATTAAACCAGTGATTAAGAACCAATTGCTAGTTAGTTGTAAATTGGATAATCGTGGCCATATCGGTGATATATTTATACATAAAATAAAAATAAAAATAATAGTAGTAAAATAAATAAATGTGAAGTGACTTATGTAATGCCCCTAAAACCGGCCTAAGAGTTAGAGGCATTACACGCCACGTATTACTACCGAATAACGCAAGGCTCTAAAGCTAACATTCACAATCGAGGCCCGAAATAGCACTTCCATTAATAGTTGCAAAACAACTGTATTAAATACACCAGCTATAAAGTAATTCTCAAACTAAGTCAGAAAACAGAACAGAGTAAGACCCGAAGGCTACAAAACATAAGGTCAATGTCTAACAACTAGCATAACTAAATAGACAAAGCTTCCAGAAAATAGGATGATCCTCGCTGATCAATCTACAAAAGTAGTAAGAGTAGGGGGATGAGCACACAACTATGCCCAGTAAGCAGTGATCGTCATCAATAAGGTTGCTCAAAACATTTGAAATCAGAGGAAAAGTAGAATATCAATAGTTCCAAATCAGTCAGAAAGTTACATACTCAAATACAGAATGAAACACCAGAGTTCCTAATTCAGAAATAATACGAATACACAAACAGAGAGGGACAATATACACTACACATACTCAGAAGGGTCGAAGACCCATAGATCATAACAGATCCCTCGACAACACAAAAATGACCCATAAGAGCAAAAGGGTTCGTCAACCCCACAGAACAGAAAGGGAATGACCCACACTCAGAACGACGTCTACATGGTATACCACGGAATAGCTCGACCCAGCCATTCATGGCTCAAAAACAGAGTATAGTGTCCGAAAACAGTAGGTTCGCAAAACAGAAGCAAACTTGCATTTAAACATGCCAAAACACTCATAATACAGAAGTAGGGACTTAGAGGAGTCCAACGCCACAAACGGCATCCAAATCAGAGTTCAGACGAAGAAGTTATGCTGAAAATAGTACGGTGTCCGAGCTTGTGTCCGAACGTAGAAGTTTGGACGCAAGTCGAGACTCAGAAACCAGAGTTGCCAAACGTCCGAACTTGTGTCCGGACGTCGAAGTTCAAACACAAGTCGATTTGAAATCAGACGGAGGAGTTTCAGAATGTCCGAACATCAAAGTTCGGACCGATGTTCGGATGGATTTACCAGAAAAGTTACGCGGTGATGTCCGACCATTTGTTCGGACGTTCAACGTTTGGACATACGTCAAACCAAAATCAGAGAAAAGCAACAGAGGTGTCCGAACATCGAAGCTCAGACAGATGTTCGGACACCGTTCGAAACTCAAAAATCAGAAGCGCCCAAACGCACTATCCGAACGTCAAAGCTCGGACAGACGTTCGGACCAGGCGAAAACAGCAGTTTCCAGAATGAACTCAGAAGGGAAAAACTTGCACCGAAATTAACACCAAATGCCAAATTGTCAAACATACACCAAATCAGATTCAAACGCAGAAGACCATAGAGGTTAATCCATTAGAAAACGCCCAACACAATCAGAATCACACCTCAATTCAAACATAAACCATTGAAACTCCCTATGGCTGAACTCCAAAATTGAATCAAGCCACCACCTACCTCACGGATTAGAAGTACACGACAACAATCTGATGCAGTAACGCCACTCGCACCGATCCTCAATAGGCACGAACACAACCACTGAATTCCCACAATTCGACAATCCACAATCAGCAACCAAATGAGGAAACCTAGAACTTCAACGTTCTAAAAATCCTGTAAATCCGAACCTGAACACGAGAGTGCAGACTCCCTAACCCTTCGTAGAGTAGCAGACTCACACAATTCACGAACCCAAATGTAGAAACACAATCGCTGAATTCATCACAACAACAACAAAAAAATTAGAAATTGTAGAGGGGGAGAACTTGCTCTAATTTACCAATCTAAAATCCAAAAACCAAACCTGGAGGTGAACAAGAGGATTACATAACAACGAGGATCTCCGATCGGATTACAATAAAAGGAGGCACAATCTCAGCAGGATGAAAATTGAGAGAAGAGAGGGAGAGCACTCGTTCAAACCTCGGCTCAACTGACGACGCTCTCACTATTAGAAACTGGCAAAGTGATGATTGATCGTGGCTTAAAAAAAATTATAAATAAGTAAACCTTTTTTCTTATTAGTCAGATAGCTTAATTACCTTAAATAAATTAGGCAAATGACCTCCTTTCCCTTATCTAATAAAAGAATACCGTCGGTGTCCCACTGTTATAAAGGAATGCAATCCAACTTAGAATAACGTTATAACAGACATAATATAATGTACAAATATGGGTTATAACATCACCTCCCCCTTAAAAGAATTTCGTACTCAAAATTGACTCACCTCACTGATCGAAAAGGGAGGGAAACTTGGCACGTAGCTCATCCTCGAGCTCCCAAGTAGCTTCGCTCTCTGACTGGTCAGACCACTGGACCTTAACCATGGGTAGGGTCTTGCTACAAAGCCGACACACGTTTTTGGCTAGAATGCGGGTAGGCACCGCCTCAAAACTGAAGTCCTCTCTCAGCTGAAGCTAGCTATGGTCGATTACAAGGGACGGATCATGCAGGTACTTCCTCAGCATCAAAACGTGGAAGACATTATGCACAGCTTACAAGGAAGGGGGCAAGGCTAAATGGTACGCCACTGAGCCAATCCTCTCTAGGATCTGAAATGGGCCCATAAACCTCGGATTGAGCTTCCCACGCTTCCCAAACCGGGCAACACCCCTGACCGGAAAAACTTTCAGGTAGACATGGTCCCCAACCTCAAACTCGAGCGGTCTGCGCCTCTTATCGGCATAGCACTTCTGCCTACTCTGAGCAACAAGCAGACGCTCACGAATCGATCTGATCTTCTCTACTGCTCCCTGCACCAGCTCGGGTCCAACCAAGACCCTCCCCTTCAAATTTGATCAGGGTCATATGCTGATCCCAGCTACCTCCAAAATCTAGAACACAAGCGCGAAGCATGTCCTCCAAGACCTGATTAGTCCTCTCCGTCTGGCCATCCGACTGAGGATGGTATGCTGAACTGAAAGCTAGATTCGTACCCAAGGCCTTATGCAAACTGCACCAGAATCTAGACACGAAACACGGGTCACGATCAGACACGATGGAAGCCGGAACCCCATGAAGCCTCACTATCTCATCAAGATACAGACAAGCCAAACGCTCAAAACTGAAAGTCTTCTTCATAGGTAGAAAGTGGGCAGACTTGTTAGTCGGTCAACTATCACCCACATAGTGTCACAACCCGAAGAAGTCGTAGGCAAACCCATGACAAAGTCCATCCCTACACTCTCCCACTTCCACTCGGGAATGGGAAGGGGCTGAAGCAAACCCGCTGACCTCTGGTGCTCAGCCTTCACCTGCTGACAAGTCTGGCACTTCGACACGAACTTCGAGTTCGCACTTCATCCCAGACTACCAGAACGACTCCCTGAGATCCCGATACATCTTAACCCCTCCTGGGTGAACCGAGTATGGAGCTCCATACGCATCCTAAAGAATCTCTCTGCGCAGAACTGCATCGGCCGACACACACACTCGACCTCTAAAATGTAGACACCTATAACTGGAGATAATGAAGTCTGAACTCTGCTCTGCGGACAACCCCTATCTGATCCGACATAATGCTGAATCTGCTTCCTGACCAACCTTGATCCTGTTAACCAACGAAGACTGAACCCGAAGCGCTGCTATCATATTGGCACTGTCTGGTCTGACTACCCAAATGCCCAAACGCTGTAGCTCTACAACTGACCTCTGAACTCCTGTCAAGGCACACACTACACCCGGAGCACCTCTCCGACTCAAAGCATCAGCCACAACGTTTACTCTACCGGGGTGGTAGAGGATCTCCAAGTCGTAGTCATGAAGTAGCTCCAACCACCTCCTCTGCCTCAAGTTCAGCTCTTTCTGAGTGAACAAGTACTTGAGACTCTTGTGGTCCGTGTAGACCTTACACGACGCTCAATACAGATAATGTCTCCAAATCTTCAGCGCAAATACAACAGCTGCCAACTTCAGATCATGGGTAGGGTAGTTCTTCTCATAAGGCTTAAGCTGCCAAGAGCCATAAGCCACTACCTTACTCTGTTGCATCAAGACACATCCAAGTCCCTTATGCGACGCATCACAGAAGGCCTCGAAGCCCTCGGTCCCAGATGGTAAAGTCAGAATCGGTGCGGTAGTCAGCCTCTTCTTAATTTCCCAAAAGCTCTGCTCGCAGGCCTCGCTCCACTTGAACTTAATCTCCTTCCTCAACAGCCGGGTCAACGGGATACAATCTTAGAAAACCCCTTAACAAACTTCCTGTAAGGAAACTGTGGATTTCAGGAACATTTGTGGGCCTCGCCCACTCCATCACGGCTCTAATCATCTCAGGATCCATTGAGATACCGTCCTTCGAGACTACATGCCCCAAGAACACTATGCGATCCAGCCAGAAATCATACTTCTTAAGCTTAGCATAGAGCTCCCGCTCCTTCAGCATCTGCAAAACGATCCTCAAATGCTCCTCTACACTCTTGGAGTACACCAAGATGTCGTCTATAAAGACAACTACAAACTGGTCCAGATAGGGTTTGAAAACCCGGTTCATCATGTCCATGAAAACACACGGAGCATTAGTAAACCCAAACGGCATGACTAGGAACTCGTAATGACCATAACGAGTCCTAAAGGCAGACTTAGGCACATCCTCAGCCTTAATCCTCAACTGATGGTAGCCTGAGCGAAGATCAATCTTTGAGAAAACTGTGGCACCCGCCAACTGGTCAAACAGGTCATCGATGCGCGGTAAGGGATAGCGATTCTTGATGGTCACCTTGTTCAGCTCCCTATAATCGATGCATAGTCTCAAGGTTCCATCCTTCTTTTTCACAAACAGCACTGGCGCTCCCGAAGGCGAAACGCTAGGGCGGATGAAGCCCTTATCCAGTAACTCCTGCAGCCGAACCTTTAGCTCCTTCAACTCTGCCGGACTTATACGATAAGGGGCCCTGGAGATGGGCTGAGTCTCTGGCGCTAAATCAATCGTGAACTTTTTCTCCCTCTCTGGTGGAAGTCCGGGCACGTCATCCTGAAAAACCTCAGGAAACTCTCTGACGATCGGAATGCTCTCCAAGATAGTTCCCTCGTGAACCTCAGGCAGATAACACAAGAAGCCCTGGCAGCCCTTCCTCAAGTGGCTATCCGCCTGCAACGCCGACACCAACACAGGCGCACCTGGAACAGCATTCCCAAAGAAGGCAAAACGTTTCTTGCCTGGCAGATCAAACACCACTCTCCTCGCTGCACAAGCTATATGGGCATGGTGCTCTGCTAGCCAGTCCATGCCCAAAATGACATCAAAGCAGGCCATCCGCATCGGGATGAGGTCAACACAAAAAGTCTTGTCCCGAACTACAATAGGACAAGCCTTACACATAGATTCAAGAATACAAGGAGCAATCCCACCCAAGGGACTGCTCACACACAAATCCACATCACTAGGCACAGCAACCAGTCCAAGACTACTCAACAAGTCAGAGCAAACAAAGGAATACGTAGCTCTAGAATCAAACAGACAAAACACATCCTGAGAATGGATCTGAAGGATACCTGAGACGACGTGATCACCAGCACGATCACACTCTCCTACCATGGCGTACACTCAAGCCTGAGTTTGGGGCTTCTTCTGGTCGGACCTCGCCCCTGAATCTGAACTGGTGCCTCTACCAGATGCCTGAGGGCACTGAGCAATCCTGTGCTCCATCGATCCACACTTAAAACAAGCACCGGTCTTCTTGTAGCACTCCCTACCAGGATGGGAGTGACCACAAGACCCACACTTTACCCCAGCTGACGAAGATGAAGAAGCTCCCCGGTGATCTCCATATGACTGCTTCTTCCAAGGAGGAGCATCCTCCTTCTTCTGAGACTCCTCAGCGTGTCTCTTCCCCTTGTGGTCCTTACCAGCCTGCCTACCCTTGATGTCGGTCTCTACCAGTAAGGCGACATCTGCGACATCTCTAAAGGTCCGGTGACGAAGAGGTGTCACAGCGGACCTAATATCTGGTCTCAGCCCGCTCTCAAACTTCTGGGCCTTCTTGTGCTCATCTGGCTCAGGCGCATACTTCGAGAGAGTCACGAACTTCCTCACGTATTCCTCGACTGACATGTCTCTCCCCTAACGCAGCCGGTTATACTCATTGATCTTCTAGTCCTTATAGACATCCGGGTAGAACTGCTTGTTGAACTCCAAGCAGAACTGCTCCCAGGTCCAAGGTTAGGGGTGCTTACCCATCACCATTCTCCACCACTCCTTCGCCTCCCCCTTAAAGAGGAACGTGGTGAAGTCTACCTTCTGGAAATCTTCCGATCCCATCACCATGAGCAGGTCCTCCACCTCAGTAACCCAGTGGCTCACCTCCTGAGGGTCACCACAGCTGTCGAAGGAAGGCGGCTTCAACTTCATAAACTCCTAGAGAGCCCTGACCCGGCCTCCTATAGCATTCACCCCAGCTGGGCCTGTACCACCAGCTCCCCCAGCAACAGCAGCCACTGTCTGCATCCGCTGCGCCACGAACTGCTGCACTGCCTCTGCAGTATCTCCCTGAGGGGTCACTGGTGCTCTACGAGGAGGCATTCTGAGACAAACAAATCCAAAACTTATCAGAACTGATTCAGGCTTCAAGCGACTGTCACAACTGAACCTCACACAAGCAAACATAACCACAGATCCTAACGAAAGCAAACCTGGCTCTAATACCACTAAATGTAATGCCCCTAAAACCGGCCTAAGAGTTAGAGGTATTACACGCCGCGTATTACTACCTAATAACGTAAGGCTATAAACCCAATGTTCACAATCGAGGCCCGAACTAGCACTTTCATTAATAGTTACAAAACAACTGTATTAAATACACCAGCTATAAAGTAATCCTTAAACTAAGTCAGAAATCAGAACAGAGTAAGGCCCGAAGGCTACAAAACATAAGGTCAATGTCTAACAAATAACATAACTAAATAGACAAAGCGTCCAGAAAATAGGATGATCCTCACTGATCAATCTGCAAAAATAGTAAGAGTAGGGGGATGAGCACACAACTATGCCCAGTAAACAACGACCGTCATCAATAAGGTCGCTCAAAACATTTGAAATCAGAGGAGAAGCAGAATATCAATAGTTCCAAATCAGTCAGAAAGTTACACACTCAAATACAGAATGGAACACTATAATTCCCAATTCAGAAATAATCAGAATACACAAACAGAGAGGGACAATATACACTACACACACTCAGAAGGGTCGAAGACCCATAGATCATAACAGATCTCTCGGCAACGCAGAAATGACCCATAAGAGCCAAAGAGTTCGTCAACCCCACAGAACAGAAAGGGAATGACCCACACTCAGAACGACGTCTACATGGTATACCACAGAATAGCTTGATCCAACCATTCACGGCTCAGAAACAGAGTATAGTGTCCCAAAACAGTAGGTTTGCAAAAACAGAAGAAAAATTGCATTTAAACATGCCAAAACACTCACAATATAGAATTAGGGACTTAGAGGAGTCCAATGCCGCAAACGGCATCCACATCAGAGTTCAGACGGAGAAGTTATGCTGAAAACAGTACGGTGTCCGAGCTTGTGTCCGAACGTAGAAGTTCGGACGCTAGTCGAGACTCAGAAACCAGAGTTGCCAAACATCCGAACTTGTGTCTGGACGTCGAAGTTCGGACACAAGTCGATTTGAAATCAGACGGAGGAGTTTCAGAATGTCCGAACATCAAAGTTCGGACCAATGTTCAGACGGGTTTACAAGAAAAGTTACGCGGTGATGTCCGACCTTTTGTTTGGACGTTCAACGTTCGGACATAAGTCGAACCAAAATCAGAGGAAAGCAACAGAGGTGTCCGAACATCAAAGCTCGGACAGATGTTTGGACACCGTTCAAAACTCAAAAATCAGAAGCGCCAAACGCACTGTCCGAACGACAAAGCTAGGACAGACATTCGGACCAGGCGAAAACAACAGTTTCCAGAATGAACTTAGAAGGGAAAAACTTGCACAAAAATCAACACCAAATGCCAAATTGTCACACACACCAAATTAGATTCAAACGCAAAAGACCATAGGGGTTTATCCATTAGAAAACGCCAACGCAATCAGAATCGCACCGCAATTCAGACATAAACCATTGAAACTCCCTATGGCTGAACTTCCAAATTGAATCAAGCCACCGCCTACCTCGCGAATTAGCAGTACACGACAACGATCTGATGCAGTAATGCCACTTGCACCGAGCCTCAACAGGCACGAACACAACCATTGACTTCCCACAATCCAACAATCCACAATCAGCAACCAAACAAGGAAACCTAGAACTTCAACGTTCCAAAAATCCTGTAAATCCAAACCTGAACACGAGAGTGCAGACTCCCCAACCCTTCATAGAGTAGCAGACTCACACAATTCATGAACCCAGATGTAGAAACACAATCGCTGAATTCATCACAGCAGCAACCAAAAAATCAGAAACTGCAGAGGGGGAGAACTTGCTCTAATTTACCAATCTGAAATCTGAAAACCAAACTTGGAGGCGGACAAGAGGATTACACAGCAACGAGGATCTCCAATCGGATTGCAGTAGAATGAGGCACAATCTCAGCAGGATGGAAATTGAGAGAAGAGAGGGAGAGCACTCGTTCAAACCTCGGCTCAACTGACGACGCTCTGACTATTAGAAACTGGCAAAGTGATGACTGATCGTGGCTTAAAAAAATATAAATAAGGAAACCTTTTTCCTTATTAGTCAGATAGCTTAATTACCTTAAATAAATTAGGCAAATGACCTCCTTGCCCTCATCTAATAAAAGAATACCATTGGTGTCCCACTGTTATAAAGGAATGCAATCCAACTTAGAATAACGTTATAACGAACATAATATAATGTAATATTTGGGTTATAACAACCTATTTACACATAGTAAAGAATAAGACAAACAAAAATATCTGTAAGGATAAATAACCAGGGGATTACCTCATAATGATATTAGGGATTTGGGATTAAACCCTAACCAGTTAACGTGAAAGGCATAAAACTTTGGTTAAAGGTGTATGATAAGTGGATGTGGTACAGAGTAATAAATGACAAAGTAAACATACAATTTGGAAGTCCTTACCGAAAGAATTTTGGGGCTTAGGGAAGATAAATGATGAATTATTAAATAGTTGAGATAGTTGGGAACGTTGACTGGTCGAAAAAAAAAATTAAATTAGGTCCAAACAATTGTAATGTAGAGTTGGAAAAAATTAAATTAGTCAAAATTGGAATTGGTTGGTCAAAATCCGAATAGGGATTTTGACTAGGTCAAAACTGGAAGTGATAGGTCAAAATTGAATTCAGAATTTTAACCAAGACATAATTGATTTGGGTTAGTCAAAATTGAAATGGGAAGTCAAAATAGAATTAAGGATTTTGACCAATGGAAATTAGGTAAGCCAAAATTGAAATTGAAATGGGCTTAGAGATATGTTATGGGTAAAGAATCCTAATTGGGCTTAAACTAAGTAAAAGGTGAATGGCAACACCAATATTGTATTTGGCCAACTTTAAGTGAGTAAGTTGTAAATCAGACCAATAATTTTTCTTAGTAAGTTGATCAATTGATGGGTTAAAATAATTGAGGAATTGTTTTATTAAATCGGTATTAAGTTATCAAAATTAAGTGGATATTATTTATGAGAAGATATAGTTTTATATATGTATATGTAATGAGTTAATATTAGAATTTATAAGACTATGTATATATGTGTGTGTGTGTGTGTGTGTGTGTGTGTACATGTAGAGGATTAGATTATACTAGATACGAGAGGAATTAACCTATAAGATATATTGTAACTGAATTCGAGTTATAAGGTTGAGAATTACTTGGCTAAATAATGTAACACCATTAAGGATATTAGCAATCAATAAAACTTATGTAATGTAAGTACAATATAAAGTATTAGGAATGAGTTTTAGACTATGATTATGATGTATAAAAGTTATAGCAATTATAAAGTGTTAATGTTATTAGAAATGAAACTAGTGCACGTGATGAAATAATAAGGTTATAAAATAATGTGGAATATTAATTAGACCTTGGATGTCTAATAATATATTATATAATGTCACATAGTATTAGAATTATAACCGTAATATGAGTTTGTGTAAAATAACACGACTAAGTGAGGTTAATTACCTTACATAAAATGACAAGATATATCATTTAATAAATGATATGTATATGTATATGAAGTGAATGGATTATACGATATGGTTAGGAACCATATAATATTAAATAAGAGATTTTATAAGATGGTAAGATAAATTATAACACATTATATATAAAGGTCTAATGTTAAAGTATAACATATTAAATGGTGGGTGAACTATATGATACAAGAGTCATAATACGAATTATATAAACTTATATACTTGGATAAACTAACTAAGTCAAAATAATTGGCCAAGTCAACTCAATTGACCAAAGATGTCAAGTTGACCAACTCAAACTTAAAGGAGAAATGAAGGTTTATAAGTGAAGGATATAATTAACGTATGGTGACAAACTATATGGATGTGTGTATTATATATAAATAAGAAACCTATGAATGAATGTGTAACACCTCTACCGCTAATCTCGTCATTAAACCTTAATTACCTCAATAATCAACACATACGCAGCGGGTAATCTAAATACAACGGCGTTTGAAACAATGCCGTTAGCCACCCACGTGGCTAACAAGGCCTAACTCAATACAACATCGGTCTGATGGACAAGAATTCCCGAGTACTCAATACAAATATAATTCTCATTCTTTGCTACACCAAGTCTCATACAATACAAACTATACCGAGTTTCTACTACAATTCAAATGCCGATACACTTTCGGTCTTACAATACTAACAATTACAATTACAAGGTAATTACATAATCTAACTACCCATGCTAACCACAATCCGTCCTATTCTTGAACGGTTATCGGCTCCAAGTACCTGAAAAGAATGGGTGGACCCAAAGGGGCTCAACACCTTTGCTGGTATGGTAGTCATGCAACCCGCTACTACCGGGCCACACTCAACTAATTCTCTTCTTAACATGCGATTGATTTTATTTAAATTAAAACATGACGTGCAATAAACATACAACATGCTCTTTGAAATACCCCAAATTTAAACATGTTAATAAATTATGTAATTATGATATTATAAGGCTAATTAAGTCCTTAAGAACATTGGTGAAGAAAGAGAAACCAAAATAAAAAGGAAAACACGTAAAACTCACAAAACGTAAAAACGCGTGTTCTGTAATTATAGGAGGTGTAGACACTAAAAATTCTCACCCCATAAAGCAAATTCCGAAATAATAAGAGGGGTCGTCGCATTTCTTTTTTCAAAACATATTAACGTGCGTGCTAAGACGAAACCATCATTGTATAATCTTTTTCAAAACATTTTTTTTTTAAAAAAAACACAATTCTTCGAAAAGGAATTTCCATCGACATTCCTGTTTCAAAGCCATCCCTTTTGTATATTCACTTATTTTTACAATCTTATTCTTATTTATATTCTATTTATTTATTTATTCGTCTATCCACTTTTCTAATATTTTATTTTATTTTGTCATTAACATTAGTGGTTTTATTATCATTTCAATTCACTTCACATTATACACTCTTATTTTCAGCTCACAAACACATTCAACACTTGATTGAAGTCTGGTCTAGCCCAGTCCCTTAAATCTATTCCCGCTCCAAACATTGGACCTACAAGCCCAAACAATAACTGAAGCCCACTCAAAAACCCTAAACCCCACCCTCTCATTATAAAACAACCTCAAACCCTACAGTAAAAGGGGGGCGAACACATTATTTGGGCTCTGGAAACATTCCTTTCGTCAGTTTGAAATCCCGAGAGGAGAACTCCTTCTTCTTCCTTGTCTCTTGGTCTGCTCTCGGAAGTTGCCGATTACCACCATCAACTCCATGCCTCTGCGCCCGAAAATCACCACCACCATCAACTCCACGCCTCCACGTCCGAAACTCACCGCCACCATCAACACCCAACCTCACTCCACTTCCCGGATATCTCCACTACTCGCCATCATACCCAAAGCTCCCTCGCCTCGAACCACCACGCTCACTGTATCTGCTCCTCTAAAAACATCGCCGGAACACCTTACTATTATCGTCCCATCTCACCGGAAATTTTGAACCACCGCCTAGACCCCCTCTATTCCTCCATTCTATTCACTGCTTGGAACGATAAGGCTGGGTTACGTAAATCTCTACCTCTCTGTTTTCTTTTTTTTTTTTTTCTTTCCATTCTTTCTCACTTCTCGATGTTCCGATTTTCTCGTTTCACTCTCCAATGGCAAAAGAACTGCGTCTGTAATGGCGAGAAGAAAGCAGGGCTTTGCTCTAAAGTTTTTTTTGGGAAATGATTTTGATTAGCGCTATTGTTCTCAGTTTTATTAAAATTTCTAAAGCCAGAATTACAAAACTCAACTTTGCGGTTCTCTGGTTTCGAAGAAGTACATGATAATCTATTCATTTTCTTTAATTATTCTTCGCGGTGCTTCCATCCGGATGAGTATGAGCATGCATAGCTCCATTGTAGCATCGATTCAGGAGTGCGAGCCCTTGTGGCCTCTTTTATAAATTTGTTTGGTTATTTACCATTGTATATAGCCTGGTATGGACCTCGAAGTCCACGGACATGGCGAGTCAGTTAAGCATGAGCCTGCGTTTCAAATCCTGTTTACAGTTGATGTTCACATGACTTTATTCTCTTATGATAGCAGGTTTCATTTCTTGTTCTGCTCATTATAATAATTCCGATATGATTTGAAGTATATACTTCCGAGTTTGGTTTACTAGCGTTGCCCCCAGCTTGTCTTTCGGTTTCCATTGTCCTTTACCCTTTTGACCAGGTTTCCATTTCGTACTCTCCCTGTGTTTGACATGTTCATATTATGGATATCTGATCAGAAATAACATGAGGCAGCTTCTAGATTTATGTTTCTTGTTCTTTACTATAACACCACAGACTGGTCCATCTCCAGTCACGATCACATTCTCATGCTATTGCTTTTGAATTCAAAAATAATGAACAAACTGGTCCATCTCCGGTTTGGACTTGTCTGTTCGCAGGTCATCGTAGTAAAATTACCACAGTTGATATCATACTGGTCCTTCTCCAGTTGTGAGGATTATTTCCATTATTTCTAACCCCTCGTGATTGTCGTTTGGTAACTGTCTCTGTTATTGTGTTTGCATCCAAACCACGATGAGTTTGAAACATCCCTTTAGATCATTCATCTGTTACGGGGTAAAGATTACTGCTCGATGGTTTGATTTTTGTTTTCTGTTCCTATCTACTACTAATCCTTTGCTGAGTCTCGATTGCGTTTTGAGATACTTGCAGGAAATCTTCAAAATATGCCCATCGGTATTTATCTCTAACTTAAGCAGCATATTAATCTATGTAAACATGTTCTGTTGGTCCCCTTTTCTATCTCTTCGTTTATGTTGTTTAATTCTCTGTTACATATTTACAGGTTGAGTTTGCTATCTTTGGGGTTTACAGCCACTTTTGACGGGTTAAAGGGAAACCCATATAGTCCCTACTCATTTTGTTGCGATATTCTTGGGATGAAGTTTGCTCTAGTTGATTGGTTGTATCAATGACTGGTATGGGTGTGGGCAAGTTATAAACCATAATAATCCGTTTCAGCTTATCCGTCATAATGGTTTTGAAGTTTGGAACTCTCATTTTGACTCACCCGTGGGTAGATCTTGCCTGATGCAGGTAGTGTTGCTTTTGGTTTATTCAAGATATGTTGATTGACCAATTTTGGGTTTGCTCATTTAAATTGAATGCTCTAGATTTAATTTCATTTTTTTGTCGCTACACTGCTTATACCTTGGGTTATTCACTTTCTTTGATTGAGGTACACGGTTGCTTTCTAGACTTGGATCGGACTTTGCTTGTCAATCAGGAGTGTGGCCTCTTGGACCTCATGGCTTTTTCTCGACAGTTTGGAAACTCTATTGCTCAGATTCCATGATGATAGTTTGATGCACGCTCTGATAAGTTCTTACTCGCTCATGAATCTGTCTTGGAAACTACCATGTTTTTAATATACTGTTGCCCTCCTGTGCACTGATTATTTGGCCGGGAAATTGTAATTTCTAGTGCCTACTTGGTAGTGATATTTGGTTTTGGAATATGTTGTTTCAGCGCTGATTTGCTTCCGGTGGACTAATTTTTTTTTTTAGTGTGAAATTAATTTCAAAGGTAGAATGATTCATGAATTTTCCGATCCTTAATTCCTACCAAATTTTTATTACCGTGTACGGGTTTCACTCATGTTATTTCGTTGTTATATTTGCATTTTTGTCTTGTTAATTGCTTCATTGTCTCTAAACTCTTATTAAGCCTTAGTTATTACCCATTAGGGCCCCTTGACTAACAGAAAAGCTTTGGATGCATTATTGCTCCACATCTAACGGGTCTCTCATTCGTTTCGTGGGGCAGTAATCTCCTATAGCTTCAGAAAACATCCAAACCACTCTTATATTTATAAGAACAAAACCTCAAAAAACAAGCCCTTAAGGCTATTCTAGGAGGGCTTAGGATGCAAAAGCACCCCATGCCTAGCGGATCTCTCATCCGTTTTATGTGGGTGGAATCCTCCTTTGCCTTCGACACACCCCTCATCAAGAGTTAATAAACAAACCAATAAATCAATTCCTCTCACTTGTTAATATCTCACAAATCAGCCCAACAACATTTTTTCAGCCCAATCACAAATAAAGCCCACATAAAAAAGGGGCCACTTCAGCCAATCCAAACAAGGCCCAATTGTGGCCCAACTTCAAGCAAGGCCCTTTTTTCGGCCCAACTCTAGATAAGGTCCAAATTTCAACCCAATTTCCAACAAAGCCTAGAACGGGCCCAATTTAATTCCAAGGCCCAATTCAAAACCCACTTCAGCCCACAGTTCATAAATCCCATTTCAAGGCCCAAGCCCATTTCGAGGCCAAAGCCCAAACAAGGCCATCAAGCCCATTCGGCCCATCAAGCCCATTCGGTCCAACTTTGACCAATCCAAACTTTGACTTGGTCTAACTTTGACCAACCTGAACTTTGACTCGGTCCAACTTTGACCAACCTGACCTTTGACTTTGACTCGGTCCAACTTTGATTGACCCCACTTTGACCTTGACCCAATTTTTGACCTGGTCCAACTTTGACCTTGACCCAACTTTGACTTGGTCCAACTTTGACCAATCTGAACTTTGACTTTGACCAATCTCAACTTTGACCTAATCCAACTTTGACCTGGTCTAACTTTGACCCGATTCGTTTTTCAACCCCAACCCGAATTCAAATCAACCCAATTCAAACCCAACTCATTTCAATTCAGTCCAATTCTATTCAACTCGAATTCAATTCATCCAATTCAAACTCAACTTGTAAATCCTGTTCAAATTTCAAACTCAAAAATCTCTCTCCTCAGATTTCAACAATCATTTTATTCAAACTTCATCAAGTTTTCAAAAGAAACCATTTTGTGAAATTTTAAAGGAAAAACTCTTCTCACATCACAGAAAACTCTTCTCAAACGCAGAAAGTTCTTCTCACATATACAGAAAGTTTTCTCCTAAAATCATTTCTCAAAATCAGTGTTTCTTCATCGAGAATTCCGAACAACTTCACAAATTTCCTAACTTAGTTTTCAAACCCAAAATAAATTGTTTTCGGGGAACATAGGATGTCTAACACCTTCAAAGAACGTTTCTTCCTAGTTAGACATTACTTGTTTCTCCTCCAAATAAAAATCCGAGGCGGGGCACTGGGGTCGTAACATCCTTTGTCGTAGTCTGGATCTCTTTAGGCGGGGCATTAGGGTGACAAACCTCCCCTAATTGCAGCCTAGATTTTTACAAGGCGGGGTGCTAGGGATGTAACTGCCTTCCTAGTTGCAGCCGGGATTTTAGAATCGTCTAACTCCCTTCCGCTCGATTTCAAGGTTTTCGGTTTTTAACGTTTTAAAACCCGGGAGTTAGAGACGTTATTAGGGTCTGACCGAGAACATCTCATTCATGGTGTTTCTCTCTAAATCCTATTTTTCGACATAAATTCATTGCCCCATCTTTCGAGCCTCGGCACTTACCATTAATTAAGTGTCGTGTTCGAGGGGGTACATAGGGTAATCCCTCGGGATTATCCGCCCTTTTACAACAAAAATGACTTTTCGGTTTTAAACTTTAAGAGAGACGATTTTGACAATCATTCCTCCAAACAACTCAACCCATCATCATCTCATTTCAAATCCCGAAATATCCCAAAACCTCAACTCTTTTCGAACCTCGAACCCAAAGAACCCAGGATCTCTCCCAAATTCCAATTGCCTCACATACTCAAGTCATCATTCAAACTCCAATTCACCTTAAACTCAAATCATCTAGCGAATTCTAGCTTCTCTCAAGCTTCCAAAGTCTTAAAGGCCCAAGCGCCTCACAGACTCGAACACTTCAATCTCTCCACCATTTTAAGATTCAAACGTCTCACAGGCCCGAGCGCCTCATAGACTTCGATATCTCTTTTCACCAAACGTCTCACAGACCCGAGCGTCTCACAGACTAGCATCCAAACCCGAAACTTTTTGAAACTTCGAACCTTTCTAAATCTCGAACACCTCAAGTATCTTCAAGCTCCACAAACATCAAAACTTCCAAAACCCAAAAACCTGAACTACGTAAGGTCTGATCTCAACAGGGAGTTGAGTACGTAGGCAGCCCATCTAGGGTGCGACCCCATTCCAATAAAAAAAAAACCCTTTCCCCTCTACGGTGGCTCTCACATCTCTCAAAATGCTCAAACCTTCTCCGGCTCCCACAAATTTCAAGCCATCAGACACTAAGTCTTGTCTATTCACTCAACCTCAGACTTTTCCCAATTCTCATTCTACACTCATCCGAATTCACCACTCCTCTTCTGGGTGCTAGCTTGGCAAAAAAGCTCGCTTCATCCACTCTTTTCGTCCTAATCCTATCCTTGGCTTTTAAACGAATCTCTTTAATAAGGTTTTGAAAGAAGGCAATCCCGACAATTGGAGACCGAGATTTCCTCGGGCACCAATCCGAAGTTGTGGTCGTTGCCACTTCTAAGGGGTGTAATCCAGTGCAAACCCACACAGAATCTCTGACATGACCAGATAAGTCTTATCCATAGTTAACAATCTCAGAGTCAATTAACGGTTCTTAGAACCCGATCTTCCTTCCTAGTATTCTTAGGTCAAACTAGGTGGCGACTCTAGTCAATTCCGCCTTATAGAGGCATAAGTCCGCGTGGAGCCCATCGAGAGCGGGTGTAGTGCACACTTGCACTCCCCTTTATGCTTTCTGGGGAAGACGGACGATTTAGTAGGTATTTGAGGGATGCCAGAATAACAGGTTTTCACCCTCCACAGAATGGCATTTCAGGATCTAGGCTTTTCAGTCAAAAACCATATTTAGATAGACCCCCCCTCATACCGAAAAATCACCCTCCACAGAATGGCGACTCTGCTGGGGAAAACTTGAGTAAGTTTTTCTCAAACTCAAGGAAGACTGAACTCCATTCAAAATTGTCGGGACTTCCCCACTTCTTTCAAAACCTTCAAGAGATTCTTTTCAAGCCTCTAGGATTATTCTACTCCACACTTTGAGTGTGTATCTGATGAGGACAGATAGGATTTGTTAGATCCTCGACAAACATTACAACAATTGGGTTAATAATTAGCTCACGATTATAAAGAGACACGTAGGACTGAATGAAGCTAACTTCCCTTTAGGCTAATAAAAAATAATTTGGAATCACTAATCTCAAGATAAAACTCTTAGTGAATAGGTTGTGCTAACTTCATCTGCTTTATTTATTGCTTTCATATTTATGTTGCTATTGTGGGGTGCATGGGGTGGGTAGCTTAGGACATGCATTCCTCTGTGTCACCCGATTTACCCACGATGTCACGGGATCCCCAACCGGTCCACGATTGATTCCCCATGAGCTAGGGTCACTCTCTCAGTGAACAAACCCACGAGGCGGTACGGTCTCCGACCAACGCTTTGAGCTCATGATCCAAAAATATCCTCCATTATCCGAGTCGAAGCCAGCATATAGTGAACTTTGAGCCTTCAGTGTCCAGCTACCTGGTCCGGTGTCTAAGACGGGTTTATGGAAGTCACCCCCTTGTATGCCACCTGTCTGACCGCCCTTCCGTCTTACCCTGAAGATTGCATGGGCTCAGTTCTCCATTGCTCCTCTGCACCACATGTGTCTCTAAAGCCCAATGTCACGCTATACGTCCATAGAGGATCCCGTATTTATCGGATACCCATACATGGCACAACGTAGTCAGTGAATAATTTGGACTTTAGACACACCTGACCGTGCAGGTGACGAGAGACCCGTTCCCATGCAGTACTTCCCCGAGTTTCCCGAAAAGTGGGGTGTTGTCGGATCATCACTGGCCGTGGCGTATGTTTCCTTATCATCTCGGGTGTCCTGACCTTTCGAACTTAAGCACTCCGGACTTTCTTGATAACGTGCCCCGCAAAGGCATAACAGAGAAAAAACCCGAGAGATGAACAGTGAAGGGACGATGGTTCCCCCGGTGAAACGGAATCATAATTGACCTGGAAAGTGATTATCCCAACATTAACACTTACAGCTCCACATCAAATATAGCAACGATTTACTTTATGTTATACATGTGTGCAAACCACTTTTTCAAACCAGTCTGTTTTAGAACGTTCGGAATTCTCTTTCACATATCTTTTAAAGAGGTTTTACAAGCTCGTTCAATTTAAAGTCTCACCTCAGTTTTGCTCCCAAACATTTGGGGTTTTAAAACCCGTCACTTCATCCTTTAAAACCTTGTTATTTCCAAAACGATTTTCAAAAATAGATTTCGAAAAACCTATTTTCTACAAACGAATTTCAAACAACTTTCTTCACCAACATTATTTCTTAATGGTTTTCGAAAACAGTTTTCAAAGTGGATTTTCACATATGTATTTCAAAATAAATGATTTAGTCCCCATGTCATGACCCGCTATTTTTGAAGTTCTGCCCACCTTCAAGAGCAGCGGTCATTACCGTGGAGCGTACTAGTCATTTCGTGTTTTCACAAAAGTGGTGGATTTTCACATAAAATTTCGTGTTCGATCATTCATCTTTCCTTTCTCAAAAACATCCCCCATTCCTCTAGTCGGAGCAAGTGAAGCAGCATGAAGATCAACTACGCGGATCGAGCTAAAGGCCAGAGGCGCACCAACCCGTGGAGCTAACCGAGCAACATGAAGACTAACACCAACCATTTAAATACAAAATCAGAGGTGTACCAACCCGAGTCAAGCGACATGAAGGTCAGCAACACTGATTCGAGTTCAAACTGTTGAAAATCAGAAGAACACCAACCCGTTTTGCTTGATCACAGTACCGCTCCGCTGCAAGAGCCTTAAAATGAACAAACAGCCGGTCAAGAGCCGAAGATGAGCGAGCAGCCGGTCAAGAACCCGAAGACGAGCGAGCAACCAACCAGGAGCCCGAGCGCGAGCAGTCTTCCAGAATCCCAAAGACGGACCAGAAGAGTTCAGTAGAAGTCCAGCTCAACACTTCCCCATTTTAATGACCTTTTTAGGATTGATGATGTATAGGTTTTCTTCCCCTATGATTCTTTTCTCTCTCGTCCATTTCTGAATAGATTACATGTATAGGTTTATACATTCCCCTTGAATTTGTTTAGATCAATGTGTATAGGGTTCCCTACTCCCTATTGTATTTGCGAATGACCGAGCGTCATAACCCATTGAGAAAATCCACCACTTTGAAAACACGCGTTTTCAAAATTGTTTTTCCAAACTTGGTTTCTTTTGGCATGCACGTATAATGAAAAGAACGAATAATGAACGACCCCTCACGGTTATATGTCATTCATCAACTTTGCTTTATGGGGTGAAAATTCGCGGTATCCACAGGAGGCATCCCCTAAATAAACAACATCATCAAATGCAACCAAGCGCGAGGCAAAACCACATGCATTACATTCATTACAAAGAGTCGCATACATTTCCAATCAATTAGAGTTCACCAATCATGCATAAGGTCCATCCACATAAAAAAAATGCATAATCATGTGGTCCATCCTCACCTCACCACACACCAGCTTTCATTCCAATATCTCAATATAAAAAAAAGAAGCCTGATCATCAGAGGGATAACAGAAAACACAAAGGGGTTCTAGCCTTTCCAATTTCATAACTGCCATGGGCACCAATGACCAGAATGAAATGAAACAGCCCATGTCATATCAGTGGGTCATCATGCGGGAGCTGTCACTCCCTAAAAGTCCCAATCACCAACCCGACCTCATTTGAGAATTACCACTCCGACAACGACCCCAACAGCTAGACCATCTGCAAGGCCAACAGTAGTGGGACGAGCTTCATGAACCATGAGATGAATTTGACTCAAGCGAGACTAGGTGTAGCCTTACCACTCATGCATAGCATCCAAAAACAAAACAAACACAAAAAAAAAACATTCAGTCAACCATCTCAACTCAACATTTTCAGCATTCCATGCATCCTATACATAGTAATTCCATATTACCACAATATATCGCATGATAGATAATCGCATTTGCATACTCCTATATCGAAACGACATCTTCGGGAAAATCATGATAGATTGATTGAACAGATTGCGTGAACCAATGAACTCTCGACCCATCAATGAACACAAGGGTCCAATCAAAATCGGCACCACAAACCAAGTGAGTAGTGTGCGAGGAGCGGTATTTTCCCTTGAATTTCAAATGAGAGTACTGGACAATCCATTGAGTGATGAGGGCAGATAGAGAGATCCAATGGAGGTAAAACCACGAGCGACATGTGCATTCCTTCAGCACATGGAGAGGCACAATACATAGAGAGATCAGTGTTGATAAACAAGATATGAACTGTGATTCATGCAAAGATCTGAGAATAGTAAGAAAACAATCATTGACTAATGAGAATGACGAGGCACTTAGGAATAAAAATCTCCACAAAACCAAAAAGCTTTGACTGCCCTGTACATAATCCCTTAGTGAGCCCCGCTGAGCCTTTCACGATAAACCTTTTTCTGTGAACTCCACAACATGCCACCTGACATATACATACTTACCCTTGCAATAGAGGAGCTCGAAGGAGCCGGAGCCATGGCCTCTCCCCACCGTCTTCCACAAAAACAACAAATGAAATGTTCGAAGAATTCATGAGTCAATGCAACTCCAAGGCCAAACACCAAAAAGAAAGCCGAAAATGTTCAAGAAGATCGATAAGTCGATGCAACTTTGAAGCTGAAAGCCAAAATGCAAAGCAAAAAAAATGCTTGAGAAAGTTGATGAGCCAAATGCAATTTCAAAAACACAAAAATGAGAAGAAAGTTCAAATCGTACGCCAGAAGAGGCAAGAAAGAGAAATCCAAACCAAAAGGACCAATGATGTCCCGAAGAAACCGATAAGGGGTTATCAAAACCCGTCTAATCATTCCACCCATGGCAAAGGCGAAACATGTCCTCTATTGCACAAAAGCTCCACAATTCCTAAACAAATCCTCCAATCCCATGTGACATACATCATACCCCTCAACCCCGTTATAACCCAATAAAAGACCTCTGACTCGTTAGTTGGTGAGCGTTAACTGAAAGTATCGGATCTGAAACATGAATCATAAGCTTCGTGCTTGTTATCAACATGTCCCATCATACCAAAGGGACCATGAGTGAATGAGTGCGACCTTACTTCACAAGGTCTTCCGAGTGCGAGTGACTCTTTGATCTAAGCACCAAATCATAAACAGTTTACCCCACTACAGGTGAGGAATTTGTGAGGGTCGGAAAGTCCGGAACCTTGAAAAGAAATTCTTAGGAAAATACTGCTCCGAGCATTGAGAGTATCATTACACCATTAGCACACACAGCTATACTCACGAGAGATTGACCCGCATCCCTCAATGAGAGGAAAGTGATTCACATTCCAATTCAACAATCACTCAAGATCGAGCCGAAGATGTTTTATATTCGTAAACCTCGTATTAATAGAGGTAGGGCCATACCTTTTCTTCAAAAATTGCATATGCATTTTGCATCGTATCTAGCATTTAATATCTGCATGCATTATAACCAGTTCATCATCAACATCGACTGGTAAGAATTCTACCTAGTCTAGCTGAAAGTCGACTTCAGTTGCAGTTGTGAAGCGTAACTTTCGATCAAAAGATGTCAACTAGAGCCATCCTTGGCCATCATCAAACTATATCGAACCATCTTTGAGCCATTCTGGGGTGTCCTAGAGCTACATAGAACCAAACAGGAGCCATCCCGGGCCATCATCGAGCTATATCTAGCCTCTTCGAAGCCATCCCGGGCTATCACCAAGCTACATTGAACCATTCAAGAGTTATCCGGAGCCACACGAAGACTATTATGGAGCCATCCACTGTCATACTTGAGCCTCATTGGAGCCTCTCCCAAAGCCAAGCTAGAGCCGCACGGGAGCCATCATCCGACATTGAAACCATCCTTGGAACTACACATGGGTCATCCTAATAGTCCAAGAACAATATGGGAGCCACCTCAAATCCATGTCGGAGCCATTTCGTCACCAGGGCCTTGCCTACATAGTTTCGAACTACGTCAGGTTTGATCTCAATACGGAATTGAGTACGTAGGCAGCCCGCCCAGGGTGCGACCATCTCAAAAGAAAGTTCCCCTTTTGTTCCCCACTATCATTAAATGAAGCCATCCCGTAGCCTCCTCGGAGCCATCCCGAGCTATCCCGGAGCCATCTCGAAGAACCTAAAGCCGTAATTGACCATACCAAAGCCATTCATCTGCAACCAAAAAACTGTCAACCATAGTAAATCACATCGACCCACCACTTGATTCAAAATCCATACCAAAACCATTCATCCATAACCAAAAAAAATTGTCAAACACAACACAATCCACCAATCACATCAACCCACCATTCGACTCAAAATCCAAAACAAGTCGAAACCCACCAACCATCCCGAAAATCTCAATCCAAATTGAAACCCACCAACGATCCCGAAAATCCCCATTCGAATCGAAACCCACCAAGCATCCCGGAGTCGTTGCTCACAAGGGAGTCACATGTCAAACTGGAGCCATCCGATCATACCGGAGCCCTTGGATCATATCGAAGCCAAACCCATCAGCCATCCCAGAGTCGTTGCTCACAAGGGAGTCACATATCAAACCGGAGCCATCCGATCATACCAGAGTCCTCGGATCATATTGAAGCCAAACCCATCAACCATCCCAGAGTCGTTGCTCACAAGGGAGTCACAAGTCAAACCGGGGCCATTCGATCATACCAAAGCCATTTGATCATATCAAAGCCATTCGGCCATATCAAAACCCCCGAGTTCCCAAAGTCGCTCATTCACAAAAAACCATCCATTCAGAGACCAATCACAAAATGACAAAAACCAAAAACTCAGGAGCCATACCGGAGTCATCTCGAAATTCTGGAGCCAAGAGTCCTACCAAATCCCGAAACTATAGTGCATATCGGGCGAGACTGTTAAGACAAAACCGAAACACAAGTCCCACACTGACAAAGTCAAGGGCCACATCAGCAAAAAAAAAACATTCGACTATCACATCCCTCACAAAAACAACCAAAAAGCATCCAATCCCGGATTAATCCAAAATCAAAGCCATCCTCAAATCAATCTACCACCACAAACAACTTCAGATTAACCACTTGCCGCAGTGAGTTTCGTACAACTCCTTCAATGCATTCTAGGCCCGTCATCAGTCCTAGAGCTAGACACCGAGTTCTAGTTGAGGCCCGTCATTAGTCCTCATGCATAACCCATATACCGATTGTATTCTAGGCCCATCATTAGTCCTAGAGCTAGACACCGAGATCTAGTTGAAGCCCGTCATTAGTCCTCATACATTTCGAAGATGCATTCTAGGCCCGTCATAAGTCCTAGAGCTAGACACCGAGTTTTAGTTGAGGCCCGTCATTAGTCCTCATGCATAACCAATATACCGATTGTATTCTAGGCCCGTCATTAGTCCTAGAGCTAGACATCGAGTTCTAGTTGAGGCCCGTCATTAGTCCTCATACATTTCGAAGATGCATTCTAGGCCCGTCATAAGTCCTAGAGCTAGACACCGAGTTCTAGTTGAGGCCCGTCATTAGTCCTCATACATTTCGAAGATGCATTCTAGGCCCGTCATAGTCCTAGAGCTAGACACCGAGTTCTAGTTGAGGCCCGTCATTAGTCCTCATGCATAACCCATATCGATTGTATTCTAGGCCCGTCATTAGTCCTAGAGCTAGACACCGAGATCTAGTTGAGGCCCGTCATTAGTCCTCATACATTTCGAAGATGCATTCTAGGCCCGTCATAAGTCCTAGAGCTAGACACCGAGATCTAGTTGAGGCCCGTCATTAGTCCTCATGCATAGGTTGTTTGATCGTATTCTAGGCCCGTCATAAGCCCTAGAGCTAGACACCGAGATCTAGTTGAGGCCCATCATTAGTCCTCATACCATCAATCACCGTAATTTGGGGCCCGTCATAAGTCCCCGTGCACCCGCATTCATAGGAGCAGATCATAAACCGCAGTGAGAATTTTTGGCGTCCCGTCAACCTTGATCCAATTCTGCAAGGGCTTGCAGAATTGAATCAAGGGGAGCCATCTGTAGACACCAAAAATTCTCACCCCATAAAGCAAATTCCGAAATAATAAGAGGGGTCGTCGCATTTCTTTTTTCAAAACATATTAACGTGCGTGCTAAGACGAAACCATCATTGTATAATCTTTTTCAAAACATTTTTTTTTAAAAAAACACAATTCTTCGAAAAGGAATTTCCATCGACATTCCTGTTTCAAAGCCATCCCTTTTGTTTATTCACTTATTTTTACAATCTTATTCTTATTTATATTCTATTTATTTATTTATTCGTCTATCCGCTTTTCTAATATTTTATTTTATTTTGTCATTAACATTAGTGGTTTTATTATCATTTCAATTCACTTCACATTATACACTCTTATTTTCAGCTCACAAATACATTCAACACTTGATTGAAGTCTGGTCTAGCCCAGTCCCTTAAATCTATTCCCGCTCCAAACATTGGACCTACAAGCCCAAACAATAACTGAAGCCCACTCAAAAACCCTAAACCCCACCCTCTCATTATAAAACAACCTCAAACCCTACAGTAAAAGGGGGACGAACACATTATTTGGGCTCTAGAAACATTCCTTTTGTCAGTTTGAAATCCCGAGAGGAGAACTCCTTCTTCTTCCTTGTCTCTTGGTCTGCTCTCGGAAGTTGCCGATTACCACCATCAACTCCATGCCTCTGCGCCCGAAAATCACCACCACCATCAACTCCACGCCTCCACGTCCGAAACTCACCGCCACCATCAACACCCAACCTCACTCCACTTCCCGGAAATCTCCACTACTCGCCATCATACCCAAAGCTCCCTCGCCTCGAACCACCACGCTCACTGTATCTGCTCCTCTAAAAACATCGCCGGAACACCTTACTATTATCGTCCCATCTCACCGGAAATTTTGAACCACCGCCTAGACCCCCTCTATTCCTCCATTCTATTCACTGCTTGGAACGGTAAGGCTGGGTTACGTAAATCTCTACCTCTCTGTTTTCTTTTCTTTTTTTTTCCATTCTTTCTCACTTCTCGATGTTCCGATTTTCTCGTTTCACTCTCCAATGGCAAAAGAACTGCGTCTGTAATGGCGAGAAGAAAGCAGGGCTTTGCTCTAAAGTTTTTTTTGGGAAATGATTTTGATTAGCGCTATTGTTCTCAGTTTTATTAAAATTTCTAAAGCCAGAATTACAAACCTCAACTTTGCGGTTCTCTGGTTTCGAAGAAGTACATGATAATCTATTCATTTTCTTTAATTATTCTTCGCGGTGCTTCCATCCGGATGAGTATGAGCATGCATGTGAGCCTCGATTTTAAACCCTATCCTATGTTGATTAAAGTTGATTAGGATCTAACCGGGTTTTAGGTCCACTTATAACCTAAGATTAATAACTATGTCATATAACAAAAATTATTAAAACCTAAGCTAGCTCACTGGAACCTATTAAGAGTCGCCACCTAATTTTAACCTAGATCAAATTAGGAAAGGAGAGTTCGGGTTCGGGGGCTTGATATTCGACTTAATTAGGGTTCAATTACTTTCATTACCCCTAGAAGTCGTTTTTCCTCTACTTAGTTTAATTACGGCTTATTACGAGTCGTTCTTAACCTAAGTGCGCGCTTTTTTTTTTTTTTTTTTTAACATTTTTTGACAGAAAATTAAAGTTGAAATTAAAATACCTAAACTAGGGTTTCGGAGGCAGAATTAGGTCAAGTTTTGTTTTCGTCCGTGGCTACGGACCTAATGTCCGAACCCACGGACCCTAGTTAACTTAATTACACAGTAAAGTCAAATTTAAACATAAATGAGATTTTGAAAAGTCCGGGGCCACGGACAGGACGTCCGTGGGCCCGGACATGTTTTATAAAACCCTAAATTTTGAAAATAAAATATCCCGCCACCGTCCGGGGGCGTCCGGCTTTCGGACAGGGCGTCCGGGACCCCGGACATAACGTCCGTGGGTGCGAACCGCCCTCGGACAGCGGCGTTTGGGTGGCTCCCAGCGGTGTTTCTGGCTCAATTTTATGGGTAGGTAGCCTGAAAGATTCTAAACACGTTAGTGATTGAAAGTTTACAATTTGAATTCGAATTAAACATGAAACTTAGCAAACAAGTTATTGAGCAGAAACGAAAACAAACGCTAATTCAGAAGTGATAAAAAGTCAATTCGACTCCAAATTTTAACACAGAGTAGTTAAAGTTGAAAAAAGTCAGAAAAACATGACTTCAACCTGTTTTACCTTCGGATTTGATGAGACTCTTCACAACGGGGATCTTTTGGTGCCTCGTTGATGCCGGTTTTGGATTGACTTCGAATTGTGCTTCTGACTCCTTCTTCTTATGCTGTTAAGGACGTTTCTCTTCTGTTTTTGTGGTGGTTTTATGTGTTTTTGGTGCTTGGAAGTTCAATAGGAGAAGAAAGGATGAGTTTTTGGTGATTTCGGGGTGATTTCTGCAGTGTTTCGGTATTGATTTGAGGCTTGGAAGTGTTAAAACGTGGGGAGAAAGTTTGTGGCTGTGTTATATGACTTTGGAAGTGTTCTCCTCTGCCCTAATTCGTTTTTGGGAGGTCCTTTTATAGAAAGAGCATGGTCAAATTGATAGAGCAAGATCTTTATCTAAAACGTTGATTTTGTGCTCTAAGGGAATCTGATTTTTTAGAATATGTTGCAGGACGATAAAAATTCTGAAATTTTAACCAAAGATAAAGAACGAATTTTAGGAATTTTGAGAGTTGGAATCAGGTTATTTCAATAAATAACCTATTAGATAAAAATCGCACAATATGGAATATCCCATAATTCATAACTAATTATTGGAAAGTCGAAATAACTAAATTCCAACGGCTTTAGTCTCTAAAAATCATCCTCTATCTTGTGTTAAAATTGCGTGATATTTTGTTTTTATTTCGGTATTTTCCAGAGGAGAGAGAAAATTGCAAAAATGATTGAATTTCTCTTTTAAATTTTGGGATAAGGTTCCCAATAAAATAATTTCAGGTTTATGACTGTATGTAGTCATGGTAACCATGTGACAATTTTATTTTAATTTTGGAAACCTTTTAATTTCTATTTTGAGGCTATTTCATGTGTTGATTATTAAAGAAATTAGCTTATAATATGAATTAAAAGCTAAATTTCCAGAATAAATATTATCAGAGAATCATGAAATACCTTTCATAATGACCATGATATTTGGAAGTGTTTGGAGATAATGAACAAGTCATATGAAAAATAGAAAATCCCGAGAATGTCCTTGGAAAATCCTGCATTGGTGCATTTTGACCACTTTGCCCTTTGTAACACGTATGCCTTAGAGACTACTCCAGGGGGGTTGAAATTTTGGGTATAACAGATTGCCCCCCGTCAACTAGGCTTTGTAATGAAGATGAAAAGACTAGTTGATGCCTGAGTGATACCCCAAAATTTTGGATCTTAAAAGGCCCTATATGCAGATTGCGTCGAGCTATTCTAAGGCGCTGACTACCTATGAGTGAGAATGAGAAGCTGTCAAGCGATTCTAAGGCGTTGACTACCTATAAGATGAAGTAATGTCAAGCGATTCTAAGGCGTTGACTACCTAAACGATGAAAATGATGTCAAGCTATTCTAAGGCGCTGACTACCTATAATGAGTGAAATGTGCTTAATGTGATGATGAATTGTATGACCTAGGTGCATCTAGGGACCGGAACCTATTCCGAAGTGTGTGCAAAAGGTTAAGGACTGAGAGTGCCAAACGTGGCAGGTGCTAAGGAAGTGGGTAAGACTTATGACGAGCTTGAGGGTGAGTTCTTCTACTCAGGTGAGAATTTGTATCTATAAAGAATCTGCATCTTCGTGGTGAGAATCTGTATCTGAATCTACGGGTGAGAATCTGTATCTCTGAAGAATCTGCATCTATGGATGAGAATCTGTATCTCTGAAGAATCTGTATCTTCGGCTAAGAATCTGTATCTTTGAAGAATCTGTATCTTTGGCTGAGAATCTGTATGTCTGATCGGGTGAGAATCTGTATCTCTGAAGAATCTGTATCTTCGGCTGAGAATCTGTATCTCTGATGGATGAATCTGTATCTCTGAAGAATCTGTATCTTCGGCTGAGAATCTGTATCTCTGATGGGTGAGAATCTGTATCTCTGAAGAATCTGTATCTTCGGCTGAGAATCTGTATCTCTGATCGGTGAGAATCTGTATCTCTGAAGAATCTGTATCTTCGGCTGAGAATCTGTATCTCTGATCGGATGAGAATCTGTATCTCTGAAGAATCTGTATCTTCGGCTGAGAATCTGTATCTGATCGGGATGAGAATCTGTATCTCTGAAGAATCTGTATCTTCGGCTGAGAATCTGTATCTCTGTCTATGAGGAGTTTCGTACGGACGGATGCAAGGTAAACTTTATGCAAATGATCATGATGAAAGTTGATTATGAAAGTGCCAAACGTGGCAAAGATGATGTGCATGTCAAAATACAATCAAAGTGTATGTAGGAAACTTGTCCAAAACAAGAAATCGTTGGAAAATGTGCCAAACATCGCAATGTTAAGGATCAAAAATTGTCCAAAGCAAGATATTGCTAGAAAGTGTGCCAAATGTGGCCATGATGAGGTTTATGAAACCGAAGTGGTTAGAGGAAAGTTGTTCAAGACAAGAAATTGTTGAAAGAGGTGCCAAACGTGGCAGTGTTTGAAGAAGATTCTGTTTAGTGAAAAGGAAAGTGAATTATCATTTCCTAACTATAGACTTCGGACTTGTAATTTATCTCCTACGAGATGAACATGCCGCCGGTGGGGTATGGTGTATGATGTGAAGGTAAGGGCTTATGTGGGCCTGTGGTGTTTGATGTGCAGGTAAGGGTTTGTGGGCCTGTGTAGTGGAGGTGTGGAGGTAAGGGCTTATGTGGGCCAGTGTGGTGTATGAAGTGAAGGTAAGGGCTTGTGTGGGCCTGAGGTGCTTGATGTGGTGGTAAGGGCTTATGTGTGCCTGTGGTGGGATGATGGTGGTGATGTTTGAGCTTTGGGTTCCAATTGGTGTTGTCATAGCAATTGTTGGAACCAACAATTGCCCCCAGTATTTTTCCCTTAAGACAATCTGAGCTAGAGTTCATGGCAATCGATCATTCCGATCGATTGCCCCCAGTATTTTCTTTGATCAAACGTGGGAACGAGTCTCGTCCTCACAGGGTCAAGGCTTATGTTCTGATTTGGTGCTTCCTAACCTACACTCGACGTGTTTGGTGTTTACACTCGTTTCTCACTTACGGTCACAACTTCTAGACCATTGAATTTGATATTTGATGAATTTACGCATTCGATCTGTTACTTTCACGTGATTGGATACACAACTACCAAGTCGGAAGTCTTTGAGGCTTATAACGTGGCCATAGGGTGTGATGAAAGACGACGGGATCATGGAGGGATATTTGAGGTATGCGGAGCTTAAATGGGTGACCAAAGCTGCAACTTGCGTCTTCTCTCGGATTCATCTTCCTTGTCTTGAAGTCGTCTGGCTGCTTCATGTTGACGTTGTTTTCGAGCTTCTGGACCTGGACTCTTGAAGTTGTCCTTTACACCATTTCTCTTTTCGTCATTTGGATTTCTTCGAGGCACTTCGGGTTTGCCTTTTGTTTTATCCTTTCTTGGCTTTGCCTTCGGGGTTCTTGTGTTTCCCGGTTTTGGGCTTCGAGAGCTGTTTTGATGTGAGCTCTTTTGATCCTGTGTCACTCTGGGACCATTTGCGGATCGCTTCGTCATGCTGATAGCGGCATTGCTTCTTTGGACTGATGAGAATGTTATCTGAGAGTCGGGCTCCTCGCCTCCTTTGGTCACCGGGTCGGACATTCATCATTGGCTGGGTTATTTTGTGGAGTTCATAATATCGAAAAGGGATATATGAAAGGCTCAACGGGGGTGCCTAGGGTTTAATGACAGGGTTTACAAGCTTTTGGCTATGTGGTGCTGTACCTAGGTGCTTCGTCATTCCTGATAGTTGTATATCCGTTCTTTATTACTTTCCACAGGTCTAAACGTAAATTTACAAATTATCTCCTTCGGTCAGAGTTATACCGTTTACCTCACCTTTGAATGTGGTCTCACCGGAGTCGTGTAAAAATGACACGCTCGTTCACTCATGGTTTTTCCGCTCAAGTCACTCTCATGAATTCTCACTCTGAGACTTGTTCACACAATTAAACAAAAGAAATAATCGTGGTTGGTCTTTAAACTCAGATTGCCCCCAGTATTAGTCCAGGGTTTATGACAACAATTTGTATGTGGTTTGTTTGGATGCTTAGGGGTGAGCTGTGGCATTTGGTTGGACATGTTCATCCTTTTGGAAACAAAAAGACAAATCATTTTATTCAATTGCCAGAAAATGAACATTAGTTTTGAAAGATGATTTGGTTGAAGGTGCAAAATGAACAAACATTTTTTTCTTGAGATTGTAAATCGAAAAGACAAGAGACTGAAATTCGAACATCTAAGCCTCATTAAAATGGAAATATCATAAACCCCTTACAAAATAGAAAAGAAAAATTAAGAAAGCAAAATGCAACTAGACACTAGCCTACTCGACAAACTGGAGTCCTTGCTCGATAAGGTCCTCAATCTTGTGCTTCAATGCTCTGCAGTCGTCAGTACTGTGTCCTGGTAGTTGATGAAACTGGCAGAATTGATGGAGATGTTCCCCGGCTTGGGCGATCCCAGGGCTAGGTGTGAGAGGCTGTAGTAGGTCTAGCTCTTGTAGCTTCACGAGTGCTTGACTGAGAGGCCGGCCGATGTCGGTAAACTGTCTCGGTGTAGAGAACCTCTTGGATCGGGGTGAGGCCTTGATGTTCTGCTTTACAGCACTGGGTTTTTGTATGGTGCTCACTTGGTATGAAACTTGAGCTGCTTTGGCCGGTCCTGACTTAAAGGTCTTGATACTCACACCCTGGGCTTTGGGTTGTTCCAGCTTCAGCTCGCCTTTGTGAATCTTTTCTTCCATGATTCTTACCTGTCCCACCAGCATGTCGAAATTAGGGAAGTATGTGCAACTCAGCTCGTTATTGTATTGTCTCTGCATATTGTCCACAATCATTCGAATCTGTTCTTGCTCATCCATTTTTGTAGGCATAGCAGCGGCCTTCATCCTCCACCGTTTGATGAAGTCGGACATTGATTCACTGTCTTTCTGCCGAGTGCTGGCAAGGTCGGACCTGGTGACTTCGAGATTCTTAGCATACTCGAAATGGTGCAAGAAAGCCTCACAGACCTCCTCGTAGGTTTTGGTGTTCATCCTCTGAGTCAAATACCAACGTTGAGGTGTTTCATCGAGGTAACGGGCAAAGACCTTGGCCTTTTGCATGTCATTCAACCTGAGGATGGACATCTCCCTATCGAACATCGCCAGATGGACCTGCGGGTCTGAGGAACCCTTGTATAGAGCAAGTGTGGGCAACTTCAATTTTGGGGGAGATCAACCTCGGGGTACGATGCCATAGAGGAGTAATCAAAACCAGCCGGCTTGCTAGCCTTTTCCATGCGCTCGATCCTTTTCAGAGCCTTCTCGAGTTCTGCAGTTAGCTGGTGATCTGGGGCGGCTTTCCCTACGAATCCTTGCACCCTGGGCCCCAATGGAGTTAGCTTCGACGTGGTCATGCTCGTTCCCAGAGTCAGCAATCTTTCCTGAAATGTTTTCCTGATGACCAACCTCAAGGGAATTGATTTTGCTTTTCAGCTCTTCGATGATGGTGACATACTTAGCCTCCATGGCATCAAAGGCGGCTCTGTACCTCTGCTCTAAGGCTGCAAACTGGGCCTCCATGCTGACTGGGTTTCCTCCCTCTGCCATACTTGGGATTAGGCTTATCTGTTGGAAAACAGAAATGGATTGAGCTAAAACTCTGGACCGTGAAGAAGTTGTAGGTTAAAACTTGTTTGGGCTGCAAGAAAAGCACATGAGCTGGAATGTTTTGAAGATTGTGGGTAAGCACTGAGGCCCGAAATGAGTTGGAAGGGAGGTGCCTAGAAATGTTTGAAGAATGTGGCTCTTGGGCCAGAATATTTTGAGAATTGGGCGCTTGGGCCAGAATGTGTTTGGGCTAGAGGTAAGGCACATGGGTCAAAATGATTTCTAAACCATGTTCTTGACGTGAATTGGAATTTGGGCCAAGTAATTCTGATGAGGCCTAAAAGATGATACTTGTTTCTAGGATCTTGGGTCAAAGCCCAAGTGAAAAGTCTTCCTAGACTAGAATGAACCTTGAAATGGAAAGGCCTGATGGATCTTCATGAACTGCTTTAGGTGGATTTGCTTTTCATGGGCCTAGAACTAAATTGATAATTAAAATTGGGCTGAAAGATAAATCACCTAAATCTAAACTTTTGGGCCGAAGCCCGAACAAATAACTCACACATTCAAATCAAGCAGGGCCTTTGGGCCGCAAACAATAAAGCCGCGATATCGGGTTGGGCTGAGTTGATGTAGGAAAAGTTCCTATCAATCTCTAGACTGGGTAGTGGGCCGATCATACAGGCAAACAGGGCCCACACAAATTCAACATGTCCTCACTTGACGGTTAAATCAATTTGGGTATGGATCGATCCGGAGAGGTGCTTGGGGCTTGGGCCCAGGTCACCACAAAGGAATAGGGCTTGCACGCTATTCTCTTTGGGCTTCCCCACTTTTTCACATCACCTGAAGGTGTGCGTCTACGGTCGGGTCTTTGACTGACCAAACAATAGGCTAGGTAAGGACACTGCCAGAAAAACGCTTGGGGCTAAAGCCCAGGTATTAAGGGGATGTGGTTAGACGACATCCTCCTCTTTTCCCCCGCTTATTCACATCACCTAAAAGGTGTGAGTCCCTGACAGGGGACCCTAGATGGGTCCCGGGGTGAAACTGGTTTGTGTGGACCCTCGCTCTCATATGATGCAAGGGTGCAAAAATTTAAAGTGCGCACGAAAGTAAACAAACAAAGTAATAAAGCCATAAATAAACAATTTTTCGAGTTAAGCCCTCTTTCTTAAAATTAAACAAGTTAAAATTAAGAATTTATCCCCAGCAGAGTCGCCAGTCTGTGAGCCTCGATTTTAAACCCTATCCTATGTTGATTAAAGTTGATTAGGATCTAACGGGTTTTAGGTCCACTTATAACCTAAGATTAATAACTATGTCATATAACAAAATTATTAAAACCTAAGCTAGCTCACTGGAACCTATTATGAGTCGCCACCTAATTTTGACCTAGATAAATTAGGAAAGGAGAGTTCGGGTTCGGGGGCTTGATATTCGACTTATTAGGGTTCAATTACTTTCATTACCCCTAGGTCGTTTTTCCTCTACTTGGTTTATTACGGCTTATTACGAGTCGTTTTAACCTAAGTGCGCGCTTCTGTTTTTTTTTTTTTTTACATTTTTTGACAGAAAATTAAAGTAAAATTAAAATCCTAAACTAGGGTTTCGGAGGCAGAATTAGGTCAAATTTTGTTTCGTCCGTAGCCACGGACCTAATGTCCGAACCACGGACCCAGTTAACTTAATTAAATAAAGTCAAATTAAACAAAAGAATTGAAAGTCCGGGGCCACGGACAGGCTGTCCGTGGGCCCGGACATTTTATAAAACCTAAATTTTAAAAAAAAATCCCGCCGCCGTCCGGGGCGTCCGGCTTACGGACGGAGTCCGGGACCCCGGACATGACGTCCGTGGGTGCGGACGCCCTCGGACGGCGGCGTTGTGGCTCCCGCGGTGTTTTGGCTCAAATTTTATGGGTGTAGCTGAAAGATGTAAACACGTTAGTGATTGAAAGTTTTCAATTTGAATTCGAATTAACACGAAACTTAGCAAACAAGTTATTGGCAGAACGAAAACAAACGCTAATTCAGAAGCGATAAAAAGTCAATTCGATTCCAAATTTTAACACAGAGTAGTTAAAGTTGAACAAAGTCAGAAAAACAGACTTCAACCTGTTTTACCTTCGGATTTAATGAGACTCTTCACAACGGGGATCTTTTGGTGCTCGTTGATGCCGGTTTTGGATTGACTTCGAATTGTGCTTCTGACTCCTTCTTCTTTATGCTGTTAAGGACGTTTCTCTTCTGTTTTTGTGGTGGTTTTTGTGTTTTTGGTGCTTGGAGTTTCAATAGGAGAAGAAAGGATGAGTTTTTGGTGATTTCGGGGTGATTTCTGCAGTGTTTCGGTATTGATTTGAGGCTTGGAAGTGTTAAAACGTGGGGAGAAAGTTTGTGGCTGTGTTTCTGACTTTGGAAGTTCTCCTTCTGCCCTAATTCGTTTTTGGGAGGTCCTTTTATAGAAAGAGCATGGTCAAATTGATAGAGCAAGATCTTTATCTAAAACGCTGATTTTGTGCTCTAAGGGAATCTGATTTTTTAGAATATGTTGCAGGACGATAAAAATTCTGAAATTTTAACCAAAGATAAAGAACGAATTTTAGGAATTTTGAGAGTTGGAATCAGGTTATTTCGATAAATAACCTATTAGATAAAAATCGCACAATATGGAATATCCCATAATTCATAACTAATTATTGGAAAGTCGAAATAACTAAATTCCAACGGCATTAGTCTCTAAAAATCATCCTCTATCTTGTGTTAAAATTGCGTGATATTGTTTTTATTTCGGTATTTTCCAGAGGAGAGAGAAAATTGCAAAAATGATTGAATTTCTCTTTTAAATTTTGGGATAAGGTTCCCAATAAAATAATTTCAGGTTTATGACTGTATGTAGTCATGGTAACCATGTGACAATTTTATTTTAATTTTGGAAACCTTTTAATTTCTATTTTGAGGCTATTTCATGTGTTGATTATTAAAGAAATTAGCTTATAATATGAATTAAAAGCTAAATTTCCAGAATAAATATTATCAGAGAATCATGAAATACCTTTCATAATGACCATGATATTTGGAAGTGTTTGGAGATAATGAACAAGTCATATGAAAAATAGAAAATCCCGAGAATGTCCTTGGAAAATCCTGCATTGGTGCATTTTGACCACTTTGCCCTTTGTAACACGTATGCCTTAGAGACTACTCCAGGGGGGTTGAAATTTTGGGTATAACAATGCATAGCTCCATTGTAGCATCGATTCAGGAGTGCGAGCCCTTGTGGCCTCTTTTATAAATTTGTTTGGTTATTTACCATTGTATATAGCCTGGTATGGACCTCGAAGTCCACGGACATGGCGAGTCAGTTAGGCATGAGCCTGCGTTTCAAATCCTGTTTACGGTTGATGTTCACATGACTTTATTCTCTTATGATAGCAGGTTTCATTTCTTGTTCTGCTCATTATAATAATTCCGATATGATTTGAAGTATATACTTCCGAGTTTGGTTTACTAGCGTTGCCCCCAGCTTGTCTTTCGGTTTCCATTGTCCTTTACCCTTTTGACCAGGTTTCCATTTCGTACTCTCCCTGTGTTTGACATGTTCATATTATGGATATCTGATCAGAAATAACATGAGGCAGCTTCTAGATTTATGTTTCTTGTTCTTTACTATAACACCACAGACTGGTCCATCTCCAGTCACGATCACATTCTCATGCTATTGCTTTTGAATTCAAAAATAATGAACAAACTGGTCCATCTCCGGTTTGGACTTGTCTGTTCGCAGGTCATCGTAGTAAAATTACCACAGTTGATATCATACTGGTCCTTCTCCAGTTGTGAGGATTATTTCCATTATTTCTAACCCCTCGTGATTGTCGTTTGGTAACTGTCTCTGTTATTGTGTTTGCATCCAAACCACGATGAGTTTGAAACATCCCTTTAGATCATTCATCTGTTACGGGGTAAAGATTACTGCTCGATGGTTTGATTTTTGTTTCTGTTACCTATCTATCGGACTAATCCTTTGCTGAGTCTCGATTGCGTTTTGAGATACTTGCAGGAAATCTTCAAAATATGCCCATCGGTATTTATCTCTAACTTAAGCAGCATATTAATCTATGTAAACATGTTCTGTTGGTCCCCTTTTCTATCTCTTCGTTTATGTTGTTTAATTCTCTGTTACATATTTACGGGTTGAGTTTGCTATCTTTGGGGTTTACAGCCACTTTTGACGGGTTAAAGGGAAACCCATATAGTCCCTACTCATTTTGTTGCGATATTCTTGGGATGAAGTTTGCTCTAGTTGATTGGTTGTATCAATGACTGATATGGGTGTGGGCAAGTTATAAACCATAATAATCCGTTTCAGCTTATCCGTCATAATGGTTTTGAAGTTTGGAACTCTCATTTTGACTCACCCGTGGGTAGATCTTGCCTGATGCAGGTAGTGTTGCTTTTGGTTTATTCAAGATATGTTGATTGACCAATTTTGGGTTTGCTCATTTAAATTGAATGCTCTAGATTTAATTTCATTTTTTTTGTCGCTACACTGCTTATACCTTGGGTTATTCACTTTCTTTGATTGAGGTACACAGTTGCTTTCTAGACTTGGATCGGACTTTGCTTGTCAATCAGGAGTGTGGCCTCTTGGACCTCATGGCTTTTTCTCGACAGTTTGGAAACTCTATTGCTCAGATTCCATGATGATAGTTTGATGCACGCTCTGATAAGTTCTTACTCGCTCATGAATCTGTCTTGGAAATTACCATGTTTTTAATATACTGTTGCCCTCCTGTGCACTGATTATTTGGCCGGGAAATTGTAATTTCTAGTGCCTACTTGGTAGTGATATTTGGTTTTGGAATATGTTGTTTCAGCGCTGATTTGCTTCCGGTGGACTAATTTTTTTTTTTTTTTAGTGTGAAATTAATTTCAAAGGTAGAATGATTCATGAATTTTCCGATCCTTAATTCCTACCAAATTTTTATTACCGTGTACGGGTTTCACTCATGTTATTTCGTTGTTATATTTGCATTTTTGTCTTGTTAATTGCTTCATTGTCTCTAAACTCTTATTAAGCCTTAGTTATTACCCATTAGGGCCCCTTGACTAACAGAAAAGCTTTGGATGCATTATTGCTCCACATCTAACGGGTCTCTCATTCGTTTCGTGGGGCAGTAATCTCCTATAGCTTCAGAAAACATCTAAACCACTCTTATATTTATAAGAACAAAACCTCAAAAAACAAGCCCTTAAGGCTATTCTAGGAGGGCTTAGGATGCGAAACCACCCCATGCCTAGCGGATCTCTCATCCGTTTTATGTGGGTGGAATCCTCCTTTGCCTTCGACACACCCCTAATCAAGAGTTAATAAACTAACCAATAAATCAATTCCTCTCACTTGTTAATATCTCACAAATCAGCCTAACAACATTTTTTCAGCCCAATCACAAATAAAACCCACATAAAAAAGGGGCCACTTCAGCCAATCCAAACAAGGCCCAATTGTGGCCCAACTTCAAGCAAGGCCCTTTTTTCGGCCCAACTCTAGATAAGGTCCAAATTTCAACCCAATTTCCAACAAAGCCTAGAACGGGCCCAATTTAATTCCAAGGCCCAATTCAAAACCCACTTCAGCCCACAGTTCATAAATCCCATTTCAAGGCCTAAGCCAAGCCCATTTCGAGGCCAAAGCCCAAACAAGGCCATCAAGCCCATTCGGCCCATCAAGCCCATTCGGTCCAACTTTGACCAATCCAAACTTTGACTTGGTCTAACTTTGACCAACCTGAACTTTGACTCGGTCCAACTTTGACCAACCTGACCTTTGACTTTGACTCGGTCCAACTTTGATTGACCCCACTTTGACCTTGACCCAATTTTTGACCTGGTCCAACTTTGACCTTGACCCAACTTTGACTTGGTCCAACTTTGACCAATCTGAACTTTGACTTTGACCAATCTCAACTTTGGCCTAATCCAACTTTGACCTGGTCTAACTTTGACCCGATTCGTTTTTCAACCCCAACCCGAATTCAAATCAACCCAATTCAAACCCAACTCATTTCAATTCAGTCCAATTCTATTCAACTCGAATTCAATTCATCCAATTCAAACTCAACTTGTAAATCCTGTTCAAATTTCAAACTCAAAAATCTCTCTCCTCAGATTTCAACAATCATTTTATTCAAACTTCATCAAGTTTTCAAAAGAAACCATTTTGTGGAATTTTAAAGGAAAAACTCTTCTCACATCCCAGAAAACTCTTCTCAAACGCAGAAAGTTCTTCTCACATATACAGAAAGTTTTCTCCTAAAATCATTTCTCAAAATCAGTGTTTCTTCATCGAGAATTCCGAACAACTTCACAAATTTCCTAACTTAGTTTTCAAACCCAAAATAAATTGTTTTCGGGGAACATAGGATGTCTAACACCTTCAAAGAACGTTTCTTCCTAGTTAGACATTACTTGTTTCTCCTCCAAATAAAAATCCGAGGCGGGGCACTGGGGTCGTAACACCCCTTGTCGCAGTCTGGATCTCTTTAGGCGGGGCATTAGGGTGACAAACCTCCCCTAATTGCAGCCTAGATTTTTACAAGGCAGGGTGCTAGGGATGTAACTGCCTTCCTAGTTGCAGCCGGGATTTTAGAATCGTCTAACTCCCTTCCGCTCGATTTCAAGGTTTTCAATTTTTAACGTTTTAAAACCCGGGAGTTAGAGACGTTATTAGGGTCTGACCGAGAACATCTCATTCATGGTGTTTCTCTCTAAATCCTATTTTTCGACATAAATTCATTGCCCCATCTTTCGAGCCTCGGCACTTACCATTAATTAAGTGTCGTGTTCGAGGGGGTACATAGGGTAATCCCTCGGGATTATCCGCCCTTTTACAACAAAAATGACTTTTCGGTTTTAAACTTTAAGAGAGACGATTTTGACAATCATTCCTCCAAACAACTCAACCCATCATCATCTCATTTCAAATCCCGAAATATCCCAAAACCTCAACTCTTTTCGAACCTCGAACCCAAAGAACCCAGGATCTCTCCCAAATTCCAATTGCCTCACATACTCAAGTCATCATTCAAACTCCAATTCACCTTAAACTCAAATCATCTAGCGAATTCTAGCTTCTCTCAAGCTTCCAAAGTCTTAAAGGCCCAAGCGCCTCACAGACTCGAACACTTCAATCTCTCCACCATTTTAAGATTCAAACGTCTCACAGGCCCGAGCGCCTCATAGACTTCGATATCTCTTTTCACCAAACGTCTCACAGACCCGAGCGTCTCACAGACTAGCATCTAAACCCGAAACTTTTCGAAACTTCGAACCTTTCTAAATCTCGAACACCTCAAGTATCTTCAAGCTCCACAAACATCAAAACTTCCAAAACCCAAAAACCTGAACTACGTAAAGTCTGATCTCAACAGGGAGTTGAGTACGTAGGCAGCCCATCTAGGGTGCGACCCCATTCCAATAAAAAAAAAAACCCTTTCCCCTCTACGGTGGCTCTCACATCTCTCAAAATGCTCAAACCTTCTCCGGCTCCCACAAATTTCAAACCATCAGACACTAAGTCTTGTCTATTCACTCAACCTCAGACTTTTCCCAATTCTCATTCTACACTCATCCGAATTCACCACTCCTCTTCTGGGTGCTAGCTTGGCAAAAAAGCTCGCTTCATCCACTCTTTTCGTCCTAACTTATCCTTGGCTTTTAAACGAATCTCTTTAATAAGGTTTTGAAAGAAGGCAATCCCGACAATTGGAGACCGAGATTTCCTCGGGCACCAATCTGAAGTCGTGGTCGTTGCCACTTCTAAGGGGTGTAACCCAGTGCAAACCCACACAGAATCTCTGACATGACCAGATAAGTCTTATCCATAGTTAACAATCTCAGAGTCAGTTAACGGTTCTTAGAACCCGATCTTCCTTCCTAGTATTCTTAGGTCAAACTAGGTGGCGACTCTAGTCAATTCCGCCTTATAGAGGCATAAGTCCGCGTGGAGCCCATCGAGAGCGGGTGTAGTGCACACTTGCACTCCCCTTTATGCTTTCTGGGGAAGACGGACGATTTAGTAGGTATTTGAGGGATGCCAGAATAACAGGTTTTCACCCTCCACAAAATGGCATTTCAGGATCTAGGCTTTTCAGTCAAGAACCATATTTAGTTAGACCCCCCCTCATACCGAAAAATCACCCTCCACAGGAGGTATATAACCTTAACTAGGGTCCTAAATGGATTCTCAGGACTTATTTAGTTACTAAGAACATGTGGGAAAAATTCCCAAACGAAACGAATCCATAGAGTGGATTAAAAACGCAAATGAAGCCTTAAAGCACATTTTTCGAGAAACCCGAAAAATGTGACTTTAAGCGGGTTTAATAGACTCGTAAAAATTATAATCAATCATATTACTATAATTAAACATTAATGAAGGTCTAGAACCATTAAAATTAATAAAACGAGAAAAATCTAAAAAACGGTCCCGGATTAGTGAATAGTGACAGTTCGAGTTTTATGGGTGTAATTTGCTAAATGACCAAAATGCCTTCCTCTCTAATTTTGTAAAATAAAAAAATCTGAACCCCTTTTCTGTCATAAGTCACGTTTTTTTATCTCCCCTCCCTCTCTTATACTCTATTTTGCTTTAAGTCACTAAAGGACAAACTAATAAAGTACAAAAGCACTTTAATTTCTCTCTCTCTCTCTCCCATTTCAACTCCCCCCTTACGATTTCCTTCATCCTCACAGCACTCTCTCTGCTCCATTTCCTTCCCCCATGGTGATACACCATATTATTCCCCTCATGTAACACCCCAACCGCTAATACTCTAATCATGGTCTAATAATCACATTAACATAGCTAATCACAGTGGAATTACTCTCAACTACGGAGGGTGATACAATACCGACAGCCTTCCATAGCTAACAGTCCTAACTACATGCAGTCCTGGTCTGATAAATAGAAATACCATACTTACATCATCATAATTTACAACTCCTGATTACCGAGTGCTAAGAGTATACATTACATAATGATCTCACAAGTCTAACAAAAGAATATGAGTTTAAACATTCCACTCATCTTTCCAAGTTATCCTCTCTCAAAATACAACGGGTGTACTACATAGTACACTGACTACTTTAGGGCTACAAACCCGTGTACAACTCGGTACACCACCATCTGCTACTAACTTCAAAAGTATAAAAACCCTGTCCATCTCGTCTAATCAGCCGTCTTGTGTACCTGGAAGAATAAAAACATCTCCCCAAGGGGCTCAGCTAAAGCTGCATATGATAATCACATACCCCGCGTGCTAACGGGGGTACGCCGACTACTTGGTCGTATACATGGAGTTCATTAACATTTAGGCAAGCATGCTAAATACAAACAACATTATAACCATGTAGAAACAATACCCACACATAGAGCATATCACAACAATGGAAACAACATAGGTTATCCATATATTGGTCATTGAGGCCTTGAGATTTTCTCCTCAAGTTCTAGCCTCTTCTCATGTTAGCCAATTTCTCATCGGAGTTAGACGGATGTTCTTAAATCTTAACTCATGATCATATGTCTCGCACAAGGCATGATCCACACTTAACCAATTATTTATCTCTTGAAATAATTACTCAGTTAAGTCGGGTGACCTCCGGGCAGAGATGAGGCATGCTCACCACATCTCACCACCGAGCTTTAGATTTGGCTTACTTCCCAAGGTTGCGACCATACGGTTCGGAACCATGGTCGGAAGGTTAGGCCAGAACTCAGTAAGCAATCTCTCTTGCTTCCTCATTCTCATGCGTGGTCGAAGCTATATCGGTCTTCTCTCAATCTCAGTTACCTATTTCTCAAGTTACGTAAGTTAGAAGGTTAGGGTGTTAGAGAGAACTTCTCAACACAGATTTATCATCATTCAAACATTTCATAAATTATACAAACTTGTCTTACAAGACATAGTTCAATCAGGTGCAAAGACAAGCACATGATATAAGGAAATTCAATAAATCATATTCATGCATTTTATCTTGATTAGGTGATTGCATATAAACACACAAACACACAAATCGGGTAACCGGGTTAGAATACAGGGCATGAGAAAATCATACCATTCACTGTTGACCTTGGTCTCACCGACTCCCTTCCGTGGTTTGACTATTCGAACCCTATCACATACATAGAGCTGGGTGGTTAATTGTCAATAATTAACCTTGCTTATTACTTTCCTAACGTTTCCCGGTTTATACTTACTAAATCATTGTTGTTCAAATCCATTTACTTAAATCACTTACTATAAATTACTTTCTAAGCTTGTTTATAGCTTTAGTGACCATTAAACATCATTAATCAAGTCTTAATTACCTTATAATGTCAAGACCATTCAATTCCCCACCTTTAACTTGCTTAAAAACACTTTCTGGACACTTTTTAGCCTGGTCCGGGTTTGTGTCCGAGGTTACAAACCTGGACCAAACCCTGGAATGACTTTCTGCCATGTTTTTATGGTGGTCCGGGTTTGTGTACCAGTTTACAAACCTGGACCATCTCTTCCGAGACGTTTCTGTCAAGTTTTTAAGGTGGTCCTGGTTTGTGTACTTGTTTGCAAACCTGGACCATCCTTCAGCCAGAGTTTCTGTTACGTACTTGTTTGCGTACTTGTTTGCGTACTTGTTTGTGTACTTGTTTGCAAACAACTACAAATTAAGTCTATTGCAAATTTACAGTTTTTAAGCTCTGTTCTCACTTCAATCCTTTACCTGTTTCTTTGCCAATATTCCCACATGAACTCTAGCATGTTTTGACAATGATTAGGCACCCAAAACCAACCTAATCCCTTCCCTTCTCTATACTCAACTGTCAACCTCTGTTACTTAACCCATTTTCACTGTAAATTTTTTTCTTCTGTTACAGGTTTCTTCCTAAGCTACTGTTACAGATTTTGCCCCTCTACTTCCAATTAGCTAAATGATCCCACATCTAGCACTAAGTTAATCTCTCTGCCCCTCTACTTAAATTTCAATAACTAGTTTCTAGTTCCTTGTCAGTTTTTGATCTCTTTATTACCATTCAAACTCCACTCATTAATGCACTAAAGCCCTTACACTCCTAGATAAATTTTGACAGAGTTTGCCTACTTTCCTAAGCATTCTCCACACACTAAACAGCTCACTGAAAGAAGTTTTTCATCCCTGTTTGAACAAGCATTAAAATCATTACAACAGCACACTAATTCCCACCTATTTATCACCTATTCAACAGTTTAGTCTCAAGGCTTATTTCCCACACATAAGCAACATTAAAACAACTCCATTCTGATTCAATATTGTAGTATCATAACTACACTAAAGCAATGAAATACTCCAAACCTAGATATGGTGTTTAGATGATAAAATAAGATGTAAGAAGGCTAAATAATGCCTTAGAAACATTAGGAAAAAATTTTAATCAAAGAAAACACAAGGAAACACCATAAGAGCAATTTAGGCAAAAATGTGCTCTAAGCTTGGAGTAACTTGGGTTAGCACCCAAATATCATTCTTAAACCTTAGTAATATCCTAATGGTCATATTAAATCAATTAACAACGAAAACCAAGCTCAAAAACAAGTTAAAACACAAATTGTGCTTTAACGACTCTTAAGGCACATTTTTGAAAAACTGTCTTAGATTGGGGTTTTAAGTGGATAAATGCTGATGATTACTCCTTAATTAACTTATTTACTACTTAGTATCACATTTGGAAGTCTAAATCAATGGGAAATCAAAAATTTCACAAATATGTGCACTAGTTTGTGAATAGTAACCAAATAGTGCCTAGTTTAGTCTTTAGTCAATTAAGTTTAATTAGTTGGTCAACAAAGACCATGACTAGCCTAAATTAATAAGGGGGCCGGTTTTCTAAGGGTGTGAGTCACCATATGAATAAGTAAGATTGTAAAAAAAAGAGAGGGAAAAGAAGACTAGTTACTATTTGCTTTAAGGAAACAAATATCTTACTTTACTTACCTCTCTCCTCACCTCTTCATTCTCTTCTCTCACCACCAATTTTCACCATCTTCTTCCCTTCCCCATTCACGTAAGAGCAGCCCCCATGCTAGCTCCTTCTCCATTTGCTTGCCAAACACTCAACTTAGCTCCAAAATCAAAACAAAATACATATTCTGCTTAGTTAGCTCAAGTTCCTTCTTTCTATCTTTCCAAAACTTCAAGAGCTTCAATTTGGTTCCAAGCAAAACCACCATTAGAGGGGGAAACACAAGCTTGGAGACTCCATTGGTTTCTCCATTCCCTAAAGGTAAAGAATATGTAAGAAAAACTAGGTTTCCATCACTCCTTCACATGTCCGAAAATTTCTACTCACAGGGCTTCATTTTTATGCCTTGTTCTAGCCTGTTTTCTAATCTCCAAGGGATAGAGGAGGTCCTTGTTGATTCATTTCCAAGCCTACTTTAAGACTTTAAGGTAAAACATTCATTATAATACTTTAAAACACATTTTTAGCTAGGGTTTATTCCATAAGGTTAGTGCATTATCTAGCACTCATTGGAGTCATTGAATATTGATTAGAACATTGACTAGGAGGGTTTGGTTGGTGACCGAGATTGTCAAGGAAAAAGGGCTACGGAGGAAAGTTTGTGAAGCTTGTAAAAGAGCAAGGTAAATGTCTTACCTTAAGGTGTTTTAATGCATTAAGGGATGGGATTTAGATATATGACAAGTTTAGTGTAGGGTTTACATTAGGTAAGGGTTATCAAACCTAGGAGAAACAATGACTATATTTGGTAACTTGTAACTAAAGAGCAAATGAGAAAGGAGATAGTTAAACAATGTCAAGGTGAACTATAAGAACATCTATATTGCAATGGGAGCCTTGTTGTGTGTATTTGCAGGTCGAAGGCAATATGTATATTGTGGAAATTCAGTGTTTAAGATTTATGCATTTAAGGGCCTAAGAGCAAAGTCATTTAAGGGCCTAAGTGCCAAGCAATTTAGGATTATGCATTATATTGTGATGTAGTGTAGTTGAGTGTAAATTGTGTGTTAAGATGGTGTAATGAGAATTTGAGTGTTTGTAGTTTCATGGTGGTGAAAATCTAAGTGCTTGGGTGTAGTAATATACTAGGGATGCCATGTCAAAATTTGGTGAAGAAACATGATGTTTAAGATGCTCTAAGGAGATTTTATGACTAAGGAAGGGCTAGAGAGTTGTAGGAGTGGTTTTAATGAAAAAGGGTGAGTGTAGGGTGTTCTTGCGAACTAAGGTGACCTAGGTATGTCTAGGAGGAACTAAGGGTTACAATGGTGAATTTAGGCACCAAGACCATGATAAAAGAAACTAGGAAGCTTGTGCAAGTTTGATGGGAATAATGTGTAAAACTTTGAAATGACTTAGGAGGGAACTAGAGAGTATGTCATGGGGAGGTTTGGTAGATGATTTGAAAGTGGATGGTGATGTGTATGGTGTAGTCAAATTCTTAAGGAGGGAGCATTTGGTTAGTTGAAATTCTAGGTGAATTGCATGTTGGGAATGTAGGAAAATAAATGCTAAGTGTTAGGAGTTTTGAGAGAATTGAGTAAATGTTGGAGAGATCTTTGGAAGTTGTGTTAATAAGTTTGATGGGTGTTACAAGGTGGGTTTAATGTGCCAAAGGGGTGTTAGACATATTAGGACACTTATGGAAGAGTTTGGTATTGAAAGAGCAATTAAGGAGGAAAATCTGTAGTGGGCCGTCCCAGGGGCCGACCCAGTTCTGGGTCGGCCGGGCTGTGTTTAGCTAGCCAGAATCTCTCTGGAAAGGACCGACCCACAAGGTTCTGGGTCGGTCTGGACAATCTGGGTCGGTCGGGTGAGGTTTAGAAAACGGGGAAATTTCTGGAGTGGACCGACCCATAAGGTTTTGGGTCGGTCCGGTTGAATTCGAAGGACCAAAATTTTCTGGAATGGACCGACCCAGTGGTGTGGGTTGGTCGACCCTTGACATATAAAAAAAAACTTAAAACCTAAGGATGTTAAATAGTATTAGTGTACGCCACTGAGAGGACAATGATGGTTAAGAGAGTAAGTATATGAGGAATTAAGGAGTTAAGTTAAGAAAATAAGTTAAGTAATTATGGTTAAGGTTATGAGAACTTAAGAAGGTTTTAGATGGGAATCTTTAGAGATTAAGTAATGTAAGTGAGATGCAAATAACTAATGGCCTAAACCTGAATGAATGTTTTAGGTTTGTGAATTGGGAATTCGAAGGGGACTAAACAAACGACAGTCGACGGTGAATGGTACAGTCTTTCTTGTGACCTGCTTGCTAGCGAGGTGTCCCTCGGCTTGTGTGCTATCTGCTTATTTGCAATGACTAAGACCAGATAAAGCATGCAACCAGTTTTTATTGCTCTCGTTATGTGTGTGTTTTCTTTACACTAACCCACGAGGCTTGAGGATAGCTACTAACTAAGTTTGGTACCTATTTAATTAAGGAGAGGAATTATATATTGGTGACAGTTGGTTAATATCCATTATGGTTTAACTAGCATATGGTTTGTAAGCTTTTCACTAACTGGAACCTAGGGGGGGGGGGTGAGGAACCCGGGATTGACTCCGGTCATGCATGCTATGGAAAGGGGGTCGGTATCTGAATCAGATCCGACTTCCGCTTAAGGACTTGTCTTCGGACTTGTTGCCTAGGGTCGAACGTCGGCTCAGCTACGATGGATTTCCAGTCCAAAGTAGGAGGCATTAAGATGGTGCGGTAGGATCACCTAAATCCTAAATTATAAGATAAGTTGATTATTCAACCAATGGAGTTGATAGCTCATTGGCTAGGGTTGCTTTTGATCCGACAAAATAAACATTGAGATAAAATACGACCATTTCTATTTAAAGAACGGTTGTATTCTAAGATTAAGATAAGGCTAAGACTGAGGTAAGTCAAGATGGACTAAGGATGAGTGGATTCAGAACTTAAGTAGTTTGCTTACTAACTCACTTATTAAGAGAACGCTTCAAGTCGTTCATTTGTGTATGAACTATGTATGTTCATTTGTGGATTGTTGTTTTATTGCACTTCATATTATGATTGTGATTCTAATCAACTTCCATGCTATCGACAATTAGTCGTCGTAGCCCCGTTAGCTTGGGGGCCACGAGAGGGTCGTACCAGCATTCTTGCTGACCCCCTTTGGGGGCTGTTTTTACTTTTGCAGGTAAGTGGCCCATGAAGTCACACCATGAGAGTAGGAGCGGGTAGATTTAGGTGGGACTTTTATTTTGAATACGGGTTGCGCTTGTGCTCCCGTCTGTTGATATTAAACTGATTGTGGTTATGTTGTGAACAGAGATACTATGAACTCGGTTGGTGAATGTTTTGCATGGTTGTGCAATCTTTTGGATAAGCGTTGTAAATACTTCAGGTTTGGTATATTCTTTTGATCAGACCGTGGCAAGGTCCCGGTGTTAGATTTTTCCGCTGTGACCTTTATGATTCAGTTGTTAAGTTTGCGATAACCGCGATTGGCTTAGGACGGGGTGTTACAAAAAGTGGTATCAGAGCGTAGTTACGCTTTGGTCAAGAAATACCGGACATACGTGACCACCGAGTTTGGATATGAGTTCAGATATAAGTAATAGGCTAAGGGTGTGAGAAGTTAGAGTGAGTAGAGTCAGACGACCACTATTAAGTGTGGATCGTCTTTACCGTCCACGGACGTTATAAATTCTTGAACCAAAACCATGGTGAATACAGACCTAATGTGAGTTGTGCTTGTTCAGATGGCAGGACGTCCTAGAGGAGGCCGAGGCCGTGGCCGAGGCGATGATGCTACTGAGATACCGGGAGGGCAGACGATCGCAGAGATCGTGGCTGTCGTGTTAGGGCATATGGGCTATCAGCCTAGTGTGGGTGCGCCACCTCCACCGCCACAACCCCGGGAACCGAATTGGGTGAAAAGCCTTGCAGACCTTTGACCCGCACACTTTAAGGGGGAGACTGATCCCGCCAAGCTTGAGGCGTACATCTCCAAGCTGGAGACCGCCTTCGAGATCCTTGATGCGCCTGACTGCGTTCTACCTGAAAGGGGCAGTAGGTGATTGGTGGAAGCTGGTGAGGGCTGAGCATGTGACCAATCCAGAGTTTGGTTGGGAGCTGTACACCGCACTACTTCGAGCAAAGTACTACCCCGCCCATGTCCAGACGAAGAAGCACTTACAGTTGGATGCGCTTAAGTAGACGGACAAGATGACGATAGACGAGTATTACTTGGAGTTTACCGCCTTGCTTCGTCTTCTGCCGGGTCTTGGATATTCAGACCAGATACTGGTGGACCGCTTCTATGGTGGGCTTAGCCATCGACTCCGCTACGGCATGGGGCCGACGAGTTATACTACCTTGCAGGTAATGAGAAAAATTGAGATATTAGTAAGTGAGTAAGATTTAGATTGTGAGAAACAAGAGAAACTAATACTTTGGAAAGCAGGAGTGCTATCATGCCGCTGCTAAGGTTGAGATAACCGTCCAGCTGAGGGACGAGGACAATGCTAAGAGAAAGAATGCCAGGAAGAGCACAGAGAACCAGGGGCAAGGTGGGTACAAGAAACAGAAATACCAGCCTCAAGCCCAGAAAAGTCAAAACCAGAAAGGGAAGGTGGAAAAGGAGAAGGCTACAGAAGAGCCACTGAAGTTGACTTATGCCTATGCTGCTAAGCCCCTGCGCTCAAGGGCGCCAAAGGGATCTGAGACTGATAAGGGAGCCGGTGGAGTCTACCAGCGACGCTACATCTGTCAGTGGTGTCACAAGGGGAACAAGGTTGAGTGCAACTATTGTGGGGTATACGGGCACCGAGCATACGAGTGCTTCCGGAACCCCGCTAGCAGAGCCTTTAGGCCCGAGATAAGGGGCAAGGGCAAGACTAATCAGGGAGCTGGAACTAACGGTCAAAAGAGAGTGCAGCAAGCTGCAGATAAGAACGCACAGGTGGTCTAGAAGTCAGGACCCACACTACACATGGTGGACCGGGACGATGAGCCTGAACCCTCATCGAGGCCAGGTACCGCTATAAACCTTTAAGTGATACAATTGCCTGCTTACCGCATTATCATGCATGTTTGGTAAATAAATGAGTTAGATGAAATAAGATAAGATTAGACGTTAAGTAAGATATGACCTATTACCACCTTAGGAAACTTCAACATTTGCTATCCAATACCCTCAACACCTAACCTGGAAGACACCGACATCAAAACCCGAGACTTTCCAACCGAACAATGTCAGGTTATACGCCCAGGTATGATTTTATTAAGGGGATACCTGACACCAGAAGCACAAATAGCCATCATCAGGAGATGCAGACAACTAGGAGTGGGACCGGGAGGTTTCTATACACCGGAGTACCAGAGGGAGCAAGGATGAAGTTAAAGATGATGAGCTTAGGCAAGGATTGGAATCCGTATGCCAAGACCTACCAGACCAAAAGAATACAAGATGGAGTCTCACCACCGGGAATACCCGAAGTGTTCCATCCGGTTATTACACAAGTCGTGGAGATCGCTCAGCAGTTGGAAGCTGACCCGATTCCAGACATACAAGCAGACATTTGCATTGTAAACTTCTACGAGAAAGATGGGCGACTTGGACTACACCAGGATAAGGATGAGACAGCGGAATCTCTTGAAAGGGGGATACCCGTAGTGTCTTGGTCCATTGGAGACGACACAGAGTTCTTGTACGGCGAGCAAAAGTGTGTGGACCTTGCTAATAAGTTAATACTTAAGTCAGGGGATGTATTAGTTCTGGGAGGAGAATCAAGGATGTTATACCATGGGATTAAGAGAATCAAGCTGAATACAACACCGTCAGCAGTAATCAATGTGACGCATATGAGACCAGGGCGGTTAAACCTAACATTTAGACAATATTAGCCATAGATGTATTAAGTATGAAGTAAGGATTGAGATGTAAGGAAGAAGCACATGTTGCAAACAGGATGGTTATGAATAAAATAAAGTGTCGTTCATGTTAATTGTTACGACTCTCGTTATACCATCATTACTCATGAAGCTTGTTAATACAATTAGGTTATGGACTCGGTACGGAAGGTGCGTTAAGCATACTTACAGAGGCACAGGCCGGCATAAGCGGTACTATCCTCACCGGCACCTTTCCGATTAATGGGATTGAGGCATCAGTTCTCTTCGACTCAGGGGCCTCGTATACCTTTATCTCGGCACCTTTTGCGAGAAGGTTGGGGTTAGACGCTGATGAGCTACCCGACTTCACGGTTACGCTCCCGTCTAAGGAGAAGGTTCGTTGCACTCGCTACTACCGAGGAGCCATCGTCAAAATTAAGGGGGAAGATTTTCCAGTCAGTTTCATTGAGTTCAGGGAGTTAGGATTTGATGTTATCTTCGGGATGAACTGGTTGGAGCGGCACAAGGGTCGTATCCTCTGCGCCGAGCATAGACTACTGCTAAGGAGTCCGTTTGGGGTGACAATATCTTACCGCCAGAGGCCCAGAGAGCCTTCGACTAAGATCATCACCGCTATGGCAATGTATAAGGAGTTGAGGAGGAAGGAAGAAGTATATCATTGCTATGTCCAGGACATAGAGAGGGACCCCGAGTTCGACCCCGACTTACCGGTAGTGTCGGAGTTCCCCGATCTCTTTCCACGGGAACTGCCCGTCATGCCACCCACTTGGGAGGTAGAGTTCGCCATCGAGCTGCTACCTGGAACCAAACCGATAGCCAAAGCACCATATCGCATGGCTCCGGCAGAAATGAAAGAATTGAAAGATCAGTTGAAAGACTTGTTAGATAAGGGATTCATTAGACCGAGTGTATCACCATGGGGAGCGCCAGTTCTCTTCGTGAAGAAGAAGGATGGTAGTTTCCGCCTCTGCATCGACTACAGAGAGTTGAATGCAGTGACTGTGAAGAATAAGTACCCACTACCCCGCATTGATGATCTGTTCGATTAGTTGAAGGGGGCATCCGTGTTTTCCAAGATTGATCTCAGATCGGGGTATCATCAGATAGCCATTAAGGAGGGGGATATTGAGAAGACGGCATTCCGGACACGATACAACCACTATGAGTTTACAATGATGTCATTCGGTTTGTGAACGCACCTGCGAAATTTATGGATCTGATGAACCGCTTGTTCCGGGAGCAGCTGGACATGTCGGTTGTGGTATTCATCGACGACATTCTGATATATTCGAAATCAAGAGCTGAACATGAGGAACAATTGAGGAGGGTGCTAGAAATACTGAGGGAGAACCAACTATATGCTAAGGTCTCCAAGTGTGAGTTTTGGCTTGACCAGGTCTCTTTCCTAGGTCATGTCATCTCGGATGCTGGGATCGCGGTGGATCCAGCTAAGATTGATGCTGTACGCACCTGGCCAAGACCGAAGACAGTTACCGACATACAGAGCTTTCTTGGTTTGGAAGGTTACTACCGGAGGTTTGTTAAGGATTTCAGCAAGGTCGTGAAGCCAATGACCAGTCTGATGAAGAAGGATGCACCGTTCGTTTGGACGGATGATTGTGAGTTATTGTTTCAGAGTTTGAAGGACTAATTGACCACTACACTGGTACTGACTATTCCAGACGGTACAGAGGGCTTTGAGGTTTATTGTGACGCGTCCGGCAGAGGGCTGGGTTGCGTGCTCATGCAACATGGCAAGGTGGTGGCATATGCCTCACGCTAGTGGAAGAAACATGAGGAGAACTACCCCACGCATGATTTAGAGCTGGGAGCTGTAGTCTTCGCTTTGAAGATATGGCGCCACTACTTATACGGGGTTAGTGTGACGATCTAAACCGATCATAAGAGCATGAGATACATATTCACTCAGAAGGAGTTGAATCTTCGACAGAGGAGATGGTTAGAATTCTTGAAGGACTATGATATTGACCTCCAATACAATGAAGGGAAGGCTAATGTTGTAGCTGACGCCCTGAGCCATCGAGCACACTCACTCCATTCGCTAGTTTCTTTCTCCAGCTTGGTTGATGAGGTGCGAGAGGCTCAGAGGACCGATGAGTACATGAGAGAGGTCAGGCAGAAGCTGACAGATGGTACCTTTGAGAGACAGAAATACGACTTCAGACTTCATGATGATGATCTGATCAGAATTAAGGGCCGGTTATGCATACCACGAGGCAGCACAGATTTGAAAGACCGTATACTTAGAGAATCACACTGTTCTTTAGTTTCCATCCATCCGGGAGCCTCTAAGATGTATAAAGACATGAAGAGATACTTCTTGTGGTCGGGGATGAAGAAAGATGTTACCGAGTTCGTCTTGAGGTGTCTCACATGCCAAAAGGTGAAATTTGAGCACCGACGACCGGGCGGAATGGTACAGTCGATGCTAGTTCCGGAGTGGAAGTTTCATGATATCTCCATGGACTTCGTAGTCGGACTCTCACCTGCTAGGGGAGGTCTGAACATGATTTGGGTGGTGGTGGATCGCCTTACCAAAGTAGCCCGATTCATACCGATGAAGGATACTTGGAAGGTAACCAAATTAGCTGAGTTGTTTGAGAAGGAAATAATGAGACATCACGGAATACCGAAGACCATAGTGTCAGATAGAGATACCAGATTCCTTTCGAGGTACTGGAGAGCTACCAGTGAAGCGTTGGGTACAGAACTGAAGCTGAGTACCGCGTTCCATCCTCAGACAGATGGTCAGATTGAGCGTACGATTCAAACACTCGAGGACATGCTGAGGGCATGTGCCATAGACTTCCAGAGCAGTTGGATTGACAAGTTGCATCTGATCGAGTTTTCATACAACAATAGCTATCACTCTTCGATCAAGATGGCGCCTTTTCAAGCGTTGTACGGCAGACCATGTCGTACACCACTCTGCTGGGATGAGTCAAGTGAGACGGTCATTATAGGACCAGAATACTTAGAACAAGTTAAGGCTGAAGTTCAGCAAATCAGGGAGAACATGAAAGTGCTCAAGATAGGCAGAAGTTGTATGCTGATGTTCGACGACGAGACCTAGAGTTCGCAGTGGGCGACCGGGTATTTCTACGGGTTTCACTGATGAAGGGTGTGTTTAGGTTTGGGCAGAAGGGAAAATTACACTACAAGAAAAACAGTAAATAGTGTCCAAATTTAGCGTCCGATCACTTGGCGGACGCTAATTTTCGATTAGTGTCCGAATTTAGCGTCCGATCACTTGGCAGACACAAATTAGCGTCTAAATTTAGTGTCCGACTTAAGTTCAGACGCTATTTTTCGATTAGCGTCCGATAATAGCGTCCAGTTACATATCGGACGCTAAATTTCCTCTTGAATAACTGTAGAAGTTAGCGTCACTACTACAGATACGGTCTGTGGCAACGTTTTAATCCCAACATACCACTTAATTTACACTTTTTCCAAAGCAAACGATAATACTTGTTAATATTTTCCCATCACTTTGTATTAGTGTTGGCTGTTGATAACTAAGTATCTTATTTAAAAAAGAAAATAGTAACGTTAGAAAAAAACCCTCAATTTTTCCGGTATGTTCCTCTCAACTTTACTCTCTCGTTTCTTCTAACCTTCGGCCACTCTCATGGTGGTTTTCCCGTTCTTTTCGATCTTGCTCTCGTTTCTCCTACACAAACAGTTCACCTATCGATCGATCAGGTTAATCAACATCCCCAATATTCCCACACATATTCATGTAATCAAAATCAGTTTTCAGATCTTCAACAAAAAAAATCAAGTTTTGGAGAAATTAGTCGCCAATCCAGTAGACTTGGTAGTGGCTTCTCATCGAGAATTACATTCACTGGGAATGAAGGAGCAGGTACTGATGGCGACATTTGAAACGGCGGGGCCAGTGGTGTTGTTAGTGGTAGTGCCGTATGACACACTATCAAACAGCCGGGTGTGTAGATAGTGGAGGGTGTTGCTGGTGATTGTCTCGATTTCTCATCCCCCTTCTCAGTAGTGGCTGTTGCGGCAAGGCCGTGAAGTGCGAGTGAGATGGAGATAGCCCTAACTACTTTCACCTTGTTTTGTTTTCTTCATCACTAATTTTCCGAGGATCGATTTAATTACTCCCTTTCTATGTTGTTGTAGGTGACCTTTTATATGTGGAAGCTCAAAATTTTCTCCGTCGACTACCATATGACTAGGTATAAATGAGTTTTGGTGCTCTTGTGACATTGTATTCTAGAATGTGGATTTGCTTGTTAGACATTTATCAATGTGAATAAACCTTTAATAATCTGTGTTGAATATTTGTTCAGCTAGCAAGTCCACTTCTACAGTCTGACTTGGACTTCTAAGCGGACTATTGTTGGTCACACGGATTGATATCAAATTCTACTTATTACTCGCTTGACAAGCATTGCAGCTTTTCAAAGTTGGTTGGACAGCAGATCAGAGGAGAACTTTCCCCATCATGTTCACAAGTGAATCTTCAGTCTACAAGGAATTTGGAATTCACATCAGTAATCTAGACATTTGCTTAATCAATATTACTGCTGAATCCCAACTTGTAAGGATGTATATCCTTTTTACACTTCATATTTAGCTACCATAGGACATTTCCTTTTGTCTGTTTCATTGTAAAATAACTAACATGTAAACTGGAAAAGGATACCATGCAAGGAAGAAAATGAGTCACCTGATCACCCATGCTCTGTGCAAAGGGGCATAACATATTTGAAAAAGAAAGATGTTCAGAGGGCTCTTAATGCGAAGCTTGTTGGAGTGGATGATTGGTTAATATGCGACTGATAAGGGTACACAGACTCAGTGCAACTACATATATCATTCTTCAAGAGTAGACATGACAAGGTTTAGTGTTCAATTTTTACATGTGACATCCTTGTTAGATCAAATTCTCTATCTCACTGCTGAATACACTATACCTTGTCATTCTAAACATGGCCTGTGTTAAAATGTCATGATCACTTATATATTTCTACTTCATATCTTCACTGTTCATATAGTATTCAATTTCTTAAACTCTCATCTTTATGTTGTCTGATTGTGTGATAATAACACTTCTTTGACATATTGGTCTAGATGAAGTTGCTGATCTCTGTCATGGTATTGCACTAAGATCTTGGGAGACGTTTGAATTTTTCTTTGGTGAGGCTTGTAACATTCAATTGTTTTGCTCACTCTTTCTATACATTGTTGTCCAATTGTTGTCCATACTTTGTATAATTAGTATTTTCTTGCATTTATATATAACGTGCTAGATGTTTATCCCTTCTCTTGATCCCTTCTAAAAATATTGACTTACTATTGCTGTGACTAACCTGATAACAACCTTATCTGATAACAAATGCTAACTCTGTAACTAATCTAATTAGACTAACAACTACAACAGACATAACTAGCTGCTACTAGACTATGTTATACGAATACAACTATCATATGTAATTCGATATTTGATTGAGGTGAGAAATTTGCATCTTGCACTAGTTTAATCTCTTTGTGGTATATATCCATAAACTTCGTTCTCTCTATCTCTCGACCCTAATCAAATATCTTCTTTCTGTTGATACATTAAGTGATACTGATGGATTTTCTTTCTCTTGTTTTCATTTTTTTGTGGCAAAATTTGTATCTTGACTCAAATGTGTAGACCATAACCTATATATCTGTTCTAGTGATGCATTCCCCAAGCGAGTCTTGCTTGTGCTAATCACCATAGATATAAATCCCTGCATTTTTATATGAATCAGAGGTAGATATTCTCCTTGATTGGAGGATGATAATTTAATTTATTGATGATTTTTAACAGTTTTTTCCTGTGTTCATATGTTGTTTGTGCCTGTAAGTTACCTTTGATTTGTTTCAATCTGTTCACCACCAATTTAGTGTGATCCTCTCCAAACTTTGATTCATAGAACCGCTTCCAAAGTTTATTGGGTACAAGACTCGAATCTTTATCCTCTGTTCTATTTTCAATGTGCATCAATGGTTCAGCTGTACAGTGCATATCTTGACATTATGATTAAACTTTACATTTTTGTCAAATATGTATGGCCCTTTGCTGTCGATTTATCTCTTATCGTGAGAGGAAATTCATGTTTGTGAATTTGTGGGATGATTGACCTTCTATACGTATATGCTATGTTCTACATATATATTTACACACATGCTTGTTTAGGCTTTGGAGTTTCTTTTTGAAGAGCATGGTTCTTGATCTATCAGCAGAGGAGTTTGGTCATAAACAGGAAGGGGTTATTCTGATCCCATGTGAGCCGAATTATTTCAGGGATGTCATAAAGACCTTTCCGTGCAAGATGAAGTAAATATATAGTATGATGGTCATGACATCCCTGCAGCTCGGCTTGTTGTTGCCCACAATTCTGTGTTGCTAAATAGTCATTAGTTTTAATGATGTTTTAGGGTAGTCAAGTGAATGATGGGTGCAACAGTCTTAATGGTATATTAGATCAATAGATAGCAAGTGAGATAAGGTTTTGCTCTGTTTTTGAGTTCTATTTGTGGACAGCAGTGGTGAAGATCATAGCCCTTGAAGTTGGGTTGATAATAGTGCAGTGATCCATGTATAGAAGTTGTAGGTTTTATGTTGCAGCAAATGATGACATCTGATATAATATAATGCTTTTATGTCACTGATGTCATGCTTTCTGTGTTTTTATGCAGCAATGGTGGGAGACGATCTCTAGGACAACAAATCATAGTTGTTGTAGTTGTTTTTTTCATGTATCTATCAGAAGCATTCGTTTTTGCTACTGCGTATAGAAATAGAAACAGAACAAGGATTGTAATTAGGTTTAGTATTGTATTACTCCTACGATTTATACTTGTCTTATGGTCGTTTTGATTTTAGTTTAGAAACTAATGCTCTTTACTTTATTTGTAAAGATGATTTACCTTAATATTCTCTCTTTATATATGATTGAGCTATTATGAGTTGCAATATAATAAATATTATATCAATTGTGTATTAAATCATTAAATTAGAGTTATAATTGTAAAATTTGTGACATATGAATGGGGCAATTTAACATCCGTAAATATGATTTGTGTCCGATAAATAGTTATAATTAGCGTCCAATAAACGGACACTAAAGTAGTATTCGATAGTTGGGTACAATTTAGCGTCCGAAGATCTAAATTAGTGCAAATGAGTAGAAGCATTTTAGCGTCTGAAGATTTGAATTAGCGTCCGATAGGTAGACACAATTTAGCGTCCGAAAACAATTGGACGCTAATCTGTAATCAATTTGCCTTCAACTAGTTAGCGTCCGATTAAGCTGTTTGCGACCATTTAGCAGACGCTATTTAGCGTCCGATTTCGGACGCTAACAAGTAGACGCTAAATAGCGTCCGAAACAAAAATGGACGCTAAGTGGACGCAAATTAGTGTCCGCGGACGCAAAAAAAAAATTAGCGTCCAGGCTTTTAGCGTCCGACATTCATCGGACGCTAAACATCAAAAATCGGACACTAAACAATTTAGCGTCCGATTTTTGATGTTTAGCGTCCAAAAGCGTCGGACACTAAATCCTGTTTTTTTTGTAGTGTAATTAAGCCCGGAGTTTGTTGGTCCTTATGAGATTACGGAGCGGGTGGGCCCAGTTGCTTACAGGTTGAATTTACCTGCTGAGCTGGGTAAAGTGCATGATGTTTTCCATGTATCACAGCTAAAGAAATACATGCACCACCCTCCCATGTGTTAGAACCTGAGAGGTTGACGTTGGAACTGAATATGAGATCAGTGGAGGTTCCTCAGAGAATCTTGGATAGTAAGACTAGGGACACTCGCCATAAGTCAGTGCTTCTGGTGAAGGTTCTCTGGTCTAACCAGGATGCCGAAGAGGCCACGTGGGAATTGGAGGATAAGATGAGGTCGAAGTACCCTTCATTGTTTACCGACTAGATTGTCTGTATAGAGTACGGGGCGTACCCCTTTTTAAGGGGGGTAGATCTTCCTCGCTTTTGAGTTAGTAAACGAACATGTTTGTCGTTTTGTTTGGTTGGTGTAAGATGTGGTTTTGTGTAAGTTATTACACTTGTGGTAAGTTTGAGATATGTATAATACTTATGTATTGTATTTGTGGTTGATAAGTGTCTAAATGAGCATGTTTTATGGGTGTATTTCATATATTATATCAGCACTTTTCTGCTCATTTCTCACTTATCGTATGTTTTTCCTCTGGTTTATGTTTTATTGAATATCTCACAAATTTATTGGTTTAAACATGAGGGAAAACCAAGCTAGGAGCAAAGTACACGAAGAGACGAACGCATAGGCGCAAACGGCTCAGAAAACGGAGTCCAAACGAAGAATCTAGAGCTCGTAGAAGAAATAAGCCTGTACATCGTGATAACAGGCGGACATGTACATCATGATAACAAGCGGACAAGAGACAAGCCTGTACATCGTGATATCAGGCGGACAAACAACATACAACCGCCCAATATCAGGCGGTACCGGAGGCGGACATCAGCAAAGCAACCGCCTATACATAGGCGGACGTGAGGCGGTTGCACTAAAAAAATCAGTCGCGACCAGTTTTCTTCGCCCGTCTTCGCCGTCGTCTGCAACTTGCCTCCGCTATCCATCTACTCCCGCACCGCCTACCTTATTTCCTCACGCGTCTCCAGCTCCTGTCCCCTGCAATTAATGAGCAATCAACGAGAGCAATCAACCGGCAATCAAATTCGTACGGATCTTCTTCTCCTCTGCCTCTGTATAAACTCACCCCTTCAACACAACAAACACACCACGCACGACGGGAGTCTGAAGAAACCATTCACCACACTCACCCATTCGCTTCCACTTATATTTCCTCCCATATCACCACATCATTCCACACTCACGCAGTAACAAAAGAAATAGAAGAGCAGCAGTACGAGCGAGAGCGGACCAGCTCTTCCTCTGAAATAATGTCAAAATCTGTTTGTGCTATCTTCTTATCTCCGTTAATGTCTGAGTAATTTTCTTTTGTATCCTAGGATGGGGGTTTGATTTCTAATATTACGTAAACAATATTTTTCACCTGTCTCACTTGTTAACTTGTTTTAATTCCTTTCAACTAATATTGCTCAATGCTTTGCGCGACAAACGACTGCATTTATTTGGTAACTATCAACACATGATTTTGAGATAGTCTAAGTACCACCAAGGAATTAATCTTAGTATTTACACTCCGGACTGAGCAGGAAAATATTAAGGCTAATATTAAGAGTTCGTAACTGACAATTATTAACTCTAATAGCAATAAATAATTGAGACATGGTTAAAATGTTTTAGTAATTTAGAAATTCCCCCGCTATCCTAGGATACATTTTTTCATCACATCACAATTCACCTTTTACTGTTTTATTATATTTGCACTGATCCAACAACAAATCAAGCTTGCCTCCGGCTAAACCCCTTTTTACAGTTTTTAAGTAACTACCAAGACTAGGATAAATTGAACAATCTCCCTGTGGATACGACACTTGTTTTACTAACTACGACCGGGATTTGTTTGCAGCCCGACGTTTAATTTGAGTTTTTAATTCCTTTTCTTTTAATTTCACACCAGTTTAACCACTCAGAAAATAACCCTCTGCAGTGGTAGACCTTTGAGTCTTGAGATGTGTGAATGGAAATATAAGATGTGGTGTTAAGATTAAGGAAATTGAGTACCATGAATGATTAAGTATATGTGTGAACTTTGGGGACAAAGTTCTTTTAAGGGGGTAGATTGAAATACCCCAAACCTAGATATGTTGTTTAGATGATAAACTAAGATGTAAGAAGGCTAAATAATGCCTTGGAAAACATTAGGAAACAATTTTAATCAAAGAAAACACAAGGAAACACCATAAGCAATTTAGGCAAAAATGTGCTCTAAGCTTGGAGTAACTTGGGTTAGCACCCAAATATCATTATAAGACCTTAGTAATATCCTAATGGTCATATTAAATCAATTACCAAAGAAAACCAAGCTCAAAAACAAGTTAAAGCACAAATTATGCTTTAAGGACTCTTAAAGCACATTTTTGAAAAACTGTCTTAGAAAGGGGTTTTAAGTGGCTAAATGCCCATGATTACTCCTTAATTAACTTGTGTACTACTTAGTATCACATTAGGAAGTCTAAATCAATGGGAAATAAAATATTTCACAAATATGTGCACTAGTTTGTGAATAGTAACCAAATAGTGCCTAGTTTAGTCTTTAGTCAATTAAGTTTAATTAGTTGGTAAAAAAAGACCATGAATAGCCTAAATTAATAAGGGGGCCGCTAAGGGTGTGAGTCACCATATGAATAAGTAAGATTGTAAAAAGAGAGGGAAAAGAAGACTAGTTACTATTTACTTTAAGGAAACAAATATCGTACTTTACTTACCTCTCTCCTCACCTCTTCATTCTCTTCTCTCACCACCGATTTTCACCATCTAATTCCCTTCTCCATTCACGTAAGAGCAGCCCCCATGCTAGCTCCTTCTCCATTTGCTTGCCAAACACTCATCTTAGCTCCAAAATCAAAACAAAATACATATTCTTCTTAGTTAGCTCAAGCTCCTTCTTTCTATCTTTCCAAAACTTCAAGAGCTTCAATTTGGTGCCAAGCCAAACCGCCATTAGAGGGGGAAACACAAGCTTGGAGACTCCATTGGCTTCTCCATTCTCTTAAGGTAAAGAATATGTAAGAAAAACTAGGTTTCCATCACTCCTTCACATGTCTGAAAATTTCTACTCATGGGGCTTCATTTTTATGCCTTGTTCTAGCTTTTTTTCTAATCTCCAAGGGATAGAGGAGGTCCTTGTTGATTGATATCCAAGCCTACTTTAAGACTTTAAGGTAAAACATTCATTCTAATACCTTAAAACACATTTTTAACCTAGGGTTTATTCCTTAAGGTTAGTGCATTATCTTGCACTCATTGGAGTCATTGAATATTGATTAGAACATTGGCAAGGAGGGCTTGGTTGGTGACCGATATTGTCAAGGAAAAAGGGCTAAGGAGGGAAGTTTGTGAAGCTTGTAAAAGAGCAAGGTAAATGTCTTACCTTAAGGTGTTTTAATGCATTAAGGGATGGGGTTTAGATATATGACAAGTTTAGTGTAGGGTTTACATTAGGTAAGGGTTATCAAACATTGGAGAAACAATGACTATATTTGGTAACTTGTGACTAACGAGCAAATGAGAAAGGAGATAGTTAAACAATGTCAAGGTGAACTATAAGAACATCTATATTGCAATGGGAGCCTTGTTGTGTGTATTTGCAGGTCGAAGGCAATATGTATATTGTGGAAATTTAGTGTTTAAGATTTATGCATTTAAGGGCCTAAGAGCCAAGTCATTTAAGGGCCTAAGTGCCAAGCAATTTAGGATTATGCACTATATTGTGATGTAGTGTAGTTGAGTGTAAATTGTGTGTTAAGATGGTGTAATGAGAATTTGAGTGTTTGTAGTTTCATGGTGGTCAAAATCTAAGTGCTTGGGTGTAGTAATATACTAGGGAAGCCATGTCAAAATTTGGTGAAGAAACATGATGTTTAAGATGCTCTAAGGAGATTTTATGACTAAGGAAGGGCTAGAGAGTTGTAGGAGTGGTTTTAATGAAAAGGGTGAGTGTAGGGTGTTCTTGCGAACTAAGGTGACCTAGGTATGTCTAGGAGGAACTAAGGGTTACAATGGTGAATTTTAGGCACCAAGACCATGATAAAAGAAACTAGGAAGCTTGTGTAAGTTTGATGGGAATAATGTGTAAAACTTTGAAATGACTTAGGAGGGAACTAGAGAGTATGTCATGGGGAGGTTTGGTAGATGATTTGAAAGTGGATGGTGATGTGTATGGTGTAGTCAAATTCTTAAGGAGGGAGCATTTGGTTAGTTGAAATTCTAGGTGAATTGCATGTTGGGAATGTAGGAAAATAAATGCTAAGTGTTAGGAGTTTTGAGAGAATTGAGTAAATGTTGGAGAGATCTTTGGAAGTTGTGTTAATAAGTTTGATGGGTGTTACAAGGTGGGTTTAATGTGCCAAAAGGGGTGTTAGACATATTAGGACAATTATGGAAGAGTTTGGTATTGAAAGAACAATTAAGGAGGAAAATCTGTAGTGGGCCGACCCAGTTCTGGGTCGGTCGGGCTGTTTTTAGCTAGCCAGAATCTCTCTGGAAAGGACTGACCCACACGGTTCTGGGTCGGTCTGGACAATCTGGGTCAGTCGGGTGAGGTTTAGAAAACGGGGAAATTTCTGGAGTGGACCGACCCATAAGGTTTTGGGTCGGTCGGGGCAATCTGGGTCGGTCGGGTTGAATTCGAAGGACCAAAATGTTCTGGAATGGACCGACCTATTGGTGTGGGTCGGTCGGTGGGTCGGTCGACCCTTGACATATATAAAAAAAACTTAAAACCTAAGGATGTTAAATAGTATTAGTGTACGCCACTGAGAGGACAATGATGGTTAAGAGAGTAAGTATATGAGGAAGTAAGGAGTTAAGTTAAGAAAATAAGTTAAGTAATTAGGGTTAAGGTTATGAGAACTTAAGAAGGTTTTAGATGGGAATCTTTAGAGATTAAGTAAGGTAAGTGAGATGCAAATAACTAATGGCCTAAACCTGAATGAATGTTTTAGGTTTGTGAATTGGGAATTCGAAGGGGACTAAACAAACGACAGACGACGGTGAACGGTACAGTCTTTCTTGTGACCTGCTTGCTAACGAGGTGTCCCTCGGCTTGTGTACTATCTGCTTATTTGCTATTACTAAGACAAGATAAAGCATGCAACCGGTTTTTATTGCTCTCGTTGTGTGTGTGTTTTCTTTACACTAACCCACGAGGCTTGAGGATAGTTACTAACTAAGTTTGGTACCTATTTAATTAAGGAGAGGAATTATATATTGGTGATAGTTGGTTAATACCTGTTAAGGTTTAACTAACACATGGTTTGTAAGCTTTTCACTAACTGCAACCTAAGGGGGGGGGGAGTGAGGAACCCGGGACTGACTCCGGTCATGCATGCTAAGGAAAGGGGGTCGGTATCTGAATCAGATCCGACTTCCGCATAAGGACTTGTCTTCGGACTTGTTGCCTAAGGTCAAACGTCGGCTCAGCTATGATGGATTTCCAGTCCAAAGTAGGAGGCATTAAGATGGTGCGGTAGGATCACCTAAATCCTAAATTATAAGATAAGTTGATTATTCAACCAATAGAGTTGATAGCTCATTGGCTAGGGTTGCTTTTGATCCGACAAAATAAACATTGAGATAAGATACGACCATTTCTATTTAAAGAACGGTTTGTATTCTAAGATTAAGATAAGGCTAAGACTGAGGTAAGTCAAGATGGACTAAGGATGAGTGGATTTGGAACTTAAGGAGTTTGCTTACTAACTCACTTATTAAGAGAACACTTCAAGTCGTTCATTTGTGTGTGAACTATGTATGTTCATTTGTGGATTGTTTTTTTATTGAACTTTATATTATGATTGTGATTCTAATCAACTTCCATGCTATCGACAATTAGTCGTCGTAGCCCCGTTAGCTTGGGGCCACGAGAGGGTCGTACCAGCATTCTTGCTGACCCCCTTTGGGGGCTGTTTTTACTTTTGCAGGTGTAATCCCCAAAATCTTAACCCGTGTTCAAAAAGAATATATCTAGGCATGTGAGTTGTTATACCGTGAGAACTTAAAAGGTGGCATATGTGACATGAAATTATATTGGCATAATGGTGGAGGAAAGAGAGAAGATATAAGAGGTCAATGGTTCGAGTCTAATTAATGACAAACAACTTTTGTAATTTTTGTTTTCTGTTTAATCCTTCTTTCTCTTTTCTTCTTTTATTTAAAATTTTCAAAATCAGATTTTATTTGTGAAAAAGCGGAGAAAAAAATGTTTCTTCCCATTTTCATTGATAGTTTATTTTCTTTTCAAAAAAAAAAAAATCCAAAACACAAAAGAAATCCTTTGAAACGTGATTTCAAAAACAAAAAAAAAGAAAATTGTAATCTTATTTTATGATCGATAGTTATCTTCTTTTTTTTTGTTATGATTATTCATTCCATTTTTCTAGATAACTTCTTTTTTTATCCTTATCCTTTTTATTCTCCTAACTACTTACTTGTTTTCAAATTTCAAAATTAAAAAAAAAAAACAAAAATCGTTTCTATTTTTACTAGTAGTTTATTTTATTAACAAAACAACTTTTTTCAAAATTCCTTCATTTTTGTTAAGTGACTTTGAAAATTTTAATCGTTAGTATTTTAGCTATTTAGTGTTTTCTTTTAGATAAGTTTTTACTTTTCTTTTTCAATATTATCTCTCACCTCCTTTAAACTAGTTCGTTTATTTTCAAATTCAAAGGTTTGTTAAGTTGTTAAGATTCTTGAGCCTTTTATTGATCTATTTTCCCCTATATAATCATTCCAGACCGCTGTTACAAGGAGGAGGGAATACAACGTTCATACACTCAGCGCTCAAACATACATAAAATTCATACAAAACTCCCCAAACCAAACCCCTTCTCGGATCAAGCAGTGGCCTCACCATCAATTTAACACGAGAATTTCAAGTCGCGTCATCAGCCATCTACATTCGTCGAAGACACCATCTGCAGCCGTCACCATTCTCACCCTGCCCCATCCCTTGTCATCACACAACTCTGCTAGCATGCAAAACCAAATACAGAGATCTCCCATAGCCACCGGTGGTAGTTAACACCTTCGCAACTCTAATCACCGTACTGGTTCTCATCTTCTCTTCACACAGAGGAGATTAGACGATCAAGAAGTATACCACCTGTCGAAGTTGTGCCAAAGTTGTTGGACACGAGAACTCCAAGGGAAGTATCAAAAAAAAATGTTGTAAACTACTTGGAAAATGTTGTACGATCACACGATTATAGCAATTAGTTAATTTTATTTTTGTTTGTTCCGTCATCGCACCATACTAATATCAATCATCATCATCGTCATCTTCCTCGTTTTTTTAGGCTCTTACTCTGCATGTAGTTCTTGCTCGTCAACAACCTCAAACCATCTCGTAGCGCAGAGGGTTGCTAAACACATCGAGTGTAGGTAGAAAAAGCACCACATCAAAGCAAACCTTAACCTTGTGAGGATGAGAATTGTTCACATGTTTAATCAAAGATAATACTGGGGGCAATCGATTGTTTCGATCGATTGCCTTAATTTCTAACTCAGATAGCCCAAGCTGAATACTAGGGGTAACTGTTTCCAGCAATTTCCACAGATGACAAATCAATCCCAAAGTCTTAGCTCGTCATGAGCTCTCAGCACCATACCCTAAAATCTCAAGCCTTAAGCACTTCATAAGCCTTAAGTACCGTGTTCCGACACTGCAATCCCAAAGCCTTAAGCAAGTTATAAGCCTTAAGCTCCACGTGTCAAAACCTCAAGCTCCACGATCCTGAGAAAATCATAAAGCCCGAAAGCATGTTTAGTTTCAAAGGATCAAATTGTGGTCTCGAAGTCCATTCCTGAAAATGAGAATTCCATGAATATTAGTTGAAAAGAAGTATTTGCTTATGCATCAGATTTTTGTCAACAGAGTCAACACCAATCTTGACACCACGTCACCCATATTTTTGAAAATTGAGTCAATCTTATTTTGACATCGAGTCAACCACATTTTTTTAACAAAATCTGAATCGATCTTGTTTTGACATCAAGTCAACCACATTTTTTTAAAAAATCTGAATCGATCCTGTCTTGACACCGAGTCAACCACATTTTTGAAAATTGAGTCAATCTTGTCTTGACGTCGAGTCAACCCCATTTTTGAAAACTGAATCAATCTTGTCAATCATTGTTGATAGCAGAGTCAACACTATTTTGTGATACCAAGTTGGTAGGTATGATAGTGATTAAGTACAGGTGGAGGTATGCTACCCGTTGAATTGAAGCAGGGTGTATACTGGCCAATGTGTACGAATGGCTGAGTATAGGTGGAGGTATGCTGCCCGTTGAATTGAAGCAGGGTGTATACTGGCCAATGTGTATTTAATACCCCGGATCTAAAAATGGCGATTAAATTACTCTAATATGATTATAAAAGGCCTAATGGTGGCTAAAGAGTATTGGTAAAAAGAATAAAACCAAAAGAAAAGAGAAGACGCTTGAAAAGCGGAAAACGCTAAAATGCGTGTTAAATGAGTGTAAGAGATATATGATCTCGAGAGGGTCCGAGATGGATTCCTAAGGCTTAGTTAGGCCTAATTAGTATACGGGAATGATTCCCGAAGAAAACGAATCCAAATAATGGATTAAAACGATAACGGAGTTTTAAAGCACGTTTTTCGAGAAAACCCGAAAACGTGACTTTAAGTGGTCAAATGGACCCGTAAAAATTATAGATGATTAAATAACTATAATTAAGTATTAATGGAAGCTTAATAACCATTAAAATTAATTAAACGAGAAAATTCCGGAAAACGGACCCGGTAAGTGAATAGTGACAAAACCGGGAGACGAGACGCGTATAATTCGAAAAGTCGAAAAACGACCCGGGCTATTAATTAATGTGGGCCGGTTTTAATTAATAAGTGTACACCCATTAATAGCTTGTTAGCTATTAAGTAATAACAAGACAAATAAATAAGTAAGAAAGCAAATAGTATAAAGCTAAAAAGTAAAGTACTTACCTCTCATTTCTCCTCCTTCACTCACGTACTGAATTGCTCCAGAGACTTGCAAACTCCTTCTTCTTCCTCTCTGTACGCGCGACACCAACAGCTCACAAGCCTCACCTTCTTTCACCTCCATCTTACTCATTTCTCCACCGAATCGCACGAAATTGGTACCGTTGGACTCGTATCGGTGAGAGCTTCGATCTCCACCCAACAAAGTTTCGATTCCTCCATTTTCATCTCCATGGATGTGGGAGCTTTTGGAGCTTGAAGAGTAGATTTCAACCCTTCTTCTCTTCCTGAGTGCCTTAAGGTATATATAAGTGAGTATTTATACCATTTCAAGCCTATTCTACCATTTGTGAGACTTTTTCCTCACGTTGGAAAACTCCTCTCATTTCAGCCGAGACTATATGTTTTTGTGGGGTGTTGGAAACCTCTCCAACTGATTGCCAATCCAACCATTTGGGTTCTTCAAGGTAAAACCTAGATTAAACTTTGAAAACTAGCACTTAATATATATATTAGGTTTTGTGGAGGAAAAATAAATTGATTGTTGAATGTGTGATGGGCTGCGGTTGTAGTGGGCAATCCAAAGCCCTTGTGTGGTGTGGAAAACAAGAGAAAAGGGAACAAGATAAAGAGGAAGAAGAGGAGTGAAAACTGAAAGTGAAACAAGGTAAAGAGCTTACCTTGTATTGGTTTATCTTCTTGCAAAACAGATTTTGTAAGTGGTGAGAATGATCTTGTATTAGTGTAGTTGAGATACTACAATTTAAAGATGAGTGAAGCTGTTTTAAGGTTGCTTAAGTGAGAGAAATAAGCTTGAGTCTAAACTAATACATATGTGTGAACAAGTGGGATTTTTATGTGTTGTTTATGTTTAAACCAAACAGGGGAGAAGAGGTGTTTGTGAACATGTTTAGTGTGGTGAAAATGCTTAGTAAAGCAAGCAAGTGCTGTCAAATTTTACTTGGAAACCAAGGGTGATTAAGAGAGTGAAACCTAGGATAAACTAGGTATGTTTAGAAGATGAAAGTGAGTGATAAATCACTTGGAATTTGGAAGAATAAGAGAAGGGTGCTTGGAGTAGAACTGGAGGGGAAAATAATGTCATTTTGGTGCTAGGAATGACATTAGTAAGTGAGTTTTGAAGGGTTTAAAGAAGAGACCCAAATCTGTTGCAAATCTGATAGAAAAAGTGGAAAACTAGTTTCTAAGTGTAAATAACTTAAGAGAAATTAACTAGATTGGTGAGTGTACTTGATGCTTAGTTTAAGGTGATTAAGAAGGGTATTTAAGTGCTTAATCATGTGGATTTAAGGTGGGGAAGATTGGATAATTAAAGGACTAAGAGATAACCTGTAACAGAGATAGAAAATGCCAATTCTGCAAAATCTGTAGCAGGGTCCGGGACTTAGGTCCAGGACCAAGTCCCGGACCACCCCTATTTTTACCCCCGAGAGCTGCCTGCTTGTTTGGTCCGGGTCCTAGCTCTATGCCCAAGTCCCGGACCATATACAATTTTCTAGCCGAGAGTACACACCCATATTGGTCCGGGACTTGGCCTAGGTACAAGGTCCCGGACCATGCATTATTTTTGGCCGAGAGTTTGTTTTGTGATTGATCCGGGACTTAGGGTATGGACCAAGTCCCGGACCACCCCCAGAAACCTACAGAGAGCATTTTAAAGGTTTGAAATGATGGGGGTTTAAATGTTAATGATGTTATAAGATGTTAAGGCCTTGTTTGGAGATATGTTAAGGCCCTAGAAAGTGTTAGAAGTGTTTGAGAAGTGAGAACTCAAATTGACAAGAGTAAAACCGAGTTAACGGGATAACGGGGTAAGTACGGGAGTAGCATTTAATAATGTACCGTATGAGCTTAGTATTAATAATATGTTTGAAACATTATCAGAGAATCGTGCGTGACCCGAGCATGGTGAGATGACACGGTAAAAGTAAAAACCCCGGTGAAAGGTATGATTTTCTCATGCCCCGTATGCTAACCGAGTTACTCTGATTTGTGTGTTTGTTTGCCGGCTTAATCAAGATTAAAGCATGAAAATAATCCCTTGTTTGATTAAGTATGCTCTACTGTATGTTGTATGAACTAACATACTTGTATGCCGGTGTGGTCTAACATAGTGCATAGACCGACTCATAGAGAGTAGCGATTGACTAATAACCCGTAGTACGGGTAGTCTCGTAAGCAATGGAAATATGCAAACACACATAAACTATCGATTAAAGTAAAACGATATCGTAAACATATGAACTCCCTAGAATGTGAGGAGATGTACGGGTTGAGTAAATACCCGATAACGGTTAGGAAACCTTATTGCAACAATCCACGAAATAAATATGAGTGGAGGGATAAACGAACCTCCATCGAGGGGATCGAAGTCAGTCCAATAATGTAAACATATAAGAAGGGTAAAAGAGACCTAAGGGACTATTTGACTCCCTTGAGATACGGTCGACCTCTTATATGAGGATTTTACCCGGTATAAGAAAAATATCCGAATGTACAAGCATATGATTGTGAGGGTAACCCTTAAACCTAAGATTACCCGAAATTAAGTAAAGTTTCCAAAGTCATTAGAAACATCGAGAATGATGCTTCTAGACTAATATACATGATATTATTATAACTCCGAGAGAGGAGTGTATGGGAACGAGAGTAGTCCGAGAGTAGTCGGACCTAAGTAAAAGAGATAGGAACTAAGAGAGAGTTCCGTGAGCTAGTTGAACCTTCCCACCATGCTAGACCCAGAGTAGGGTCGAAACCGGGGAAGTAAGACTATGCTAGAGAGCCATGAGTTTTGGCTTAAGTATGTAAAGAGAGTAACAAGCGTGACGTAGGAGACCTGTAGTGTCTCGAGAATCTACAAGAGCTTGAGTATGAATAACCCAAGAGTGCGGGTGAGATAATGAGTATAATAACCCAGAGAAAAGAAAATAAAAGAAAGGGTGGAGTATATGTAATGAGTAACCCGAGAGAATGGGTAAGTATAAGAATGAGTAGCCCAAGAGAATGGGTGTGTATACGAATAAGTAACCCGAGAGAGCGGGTGAGGTATTGAATAAGTAAACAAGGCATAGTGAGGAATAACCCTCAATGCCTAAGAGTAACCAGTTACCACTAACAACATTGTTATGTTAGTTAGGAATCGTGTTCCGTGATTGGATGTAGATTCCTTGTGTGATATACATATATATTGTATTGCCATGATGCATGTTGTTTGATTAAAATGAACTCCATGTATATCCGACCCAAAGTAGTCGGCGTACCGCGGTTAGCACGCGGTATATGCGAATTTCATGCAGCGTAAGCTGACCCCCTAGGGGGAACGTTTTTAGTGTGCAGGTACTTGAAGCTGACCACCGTTCGAGAGGTAGGACGGGGACTGCTGTGAGCATGGGTAGTTAGATTGTAATTACTTATGCGTTTGAATGAGGTGTAAGTCCGAGTATGTTATCGGCATCCGTATATTGTAGACTCGGTATAGTAGAGATATGAATTGAGTATTGTATTTGTATGAAGTACTCGGTTGTTCCAGTTCATCAGACCGTTACGGTATGTAAGAAAGGCCTGGTTAGCCACATGGGTGGCTAACGGCGTTGTTTCACCCCTCGTTGTAATTAGAGTTCCGCTGCGTGAGTAGGAGTAATTAGTAACGGTTTAAGAGTAATGATGAGATTAACGGTTGGGGTGTTACAAAAATGGTATCAGAGCGAAGTATCGCTCTGATGACTGGAAATACCGAGCTTAGGAAATACCGAGTTAGGAATTAGAGACTTAGGGCTATGGGTTGAGTGGTAGCGTGAGAGATGCGCTAGATAGGAACTTCCAGTATGTCTGGATACCTACAATACCAACCCGCCCTCCACAACCCCCGCATTAAAAGCTCGGGAAAGAACACCAGAGAGATGGGAAACCCAATCTGGCAGTTACTAATATCTCAATATGAACCAGAACCTGTCATGCGGTATCCCGAGAACCGGAAACCCGGAGACGGATCCCGCTGGAACGACAATAACCGCACATAATGGCGAGAGACGAGAATCCTAATCCAAGGAGACCGAATCTGTGGCAGCTGGGGCGACATGCTTAGCAGTCGCGAGAACCTAGCTGCCGAGCAACAGAAAGAAAGCACTAACCGTGCAAGAGGCGGATTAATGAGAAGCAATGATAATAACAAAAACCGAGACACATGTCTACGGACCGCCATAACTAATAATACCATCAACGGTACACTAACCGACTAAGAATCTAGTCAAGAGTAGATACACCCACCCTGCCACACCCGAAGAGGTTGCAATACCTAACGGGCACAGCTTAGACAGCTGCAAGCATACGGGATATACCCGAATAGGACTACAAATGTACCTAAATAAGTTAAACCTCGGTAACCACAGGAAGAACGTGGGAACGAGCAACGAGGTAAAGCATAGAATTAAAATAGTTAAGGAACTCCGAGAGTGGAGGAGCTCCTAAATGAATGACAGTCATGTCAAGAGGAATGAGAAGTAGCTCCAAGGAGCAGTTATCCAACTAGAGGATCAAGGAAGAGCCAACGAGGCTACCAAACACAATGTGAACAATACCGTGACCGGTATGAGTTAACCCAAAAACCGCCTGTACCGCGCACTTGCCTCGGCAAGTGCAGTATAACGGACAGCTAAGAGGAACTTGGACACGCAATAAGTACTTAGCAAAGTACATGGATGGCTAAGGAAGCCAATATAGCACCACAAACCCTAAAGAATTCTGAAACGAAACCTTGGAAAGGCCTAAAGGCCTGACCACTGTATAAAGAACATACCGGTCAGCAAAGCTAGACCTGGTAAGAAGCAACCGGCATTGAAATGCCGAAGAGTTACTTTCAAACTCAAACTTTTCTGCAAAACATGAAATTTTCCAAAACCCCCAAAGTTTTAAAACCAAACCAGAGAATCACGGTAAGTTATTATAGGACCATACAAGAGGAGTTGGCAACAGAATACTTCACTTAGGCGTGACCGACTCTACAAGTGTACACAAACGAGACATGGAACGACCACTCCGAAGGAGCTTGCGGACCTGACAGACCAGTTATGAGTTAGTCGGGTAAGTGGTAACGTATCAATAAGATACTCCATGTATGTATACAAGTAGAGTACGGTACACGGGAAGTAGCCACTCCATACTACGGACGAAAGAGCCAATTCAAACCAAGACAGTAGACACCTCGAATGATCGAAAAACACAAGGAAGCTTACCAATATAAGGGAGTCAAGAAACCAATAAGGTGACGGACCTAAGGACATAGCGTGGAGAAGCACAGAGTATTAGGTATAGACACTGGATATGTCTTAGGAAATACATAATGACTGGGCGAATACCAGTGTAAATAATACGGCGAATGCCTAAATGAACTTATTAATGTACGATAAACGGGATAGAATTCCCACTTTATCCCTCACTGAAGAGAATAATGACCAGACCTAGAAGGTATTAGAAGTACTAATGCTCTACCCAATAACGGGAGACATTACAACCCTAAACGGGATAGTTTGAGTTATACATAGCCGCAAGGCGAAGTCGCAACTGAACATAACCATAAGTACAAGCCAGATGTAATGGCATTACTCAGTAACACCCAGGAGCAATCCGAGAAAGGTGCCAGAGTCAACAGTAGTTGAACGAAACATCGTGTTGAGAACACAAGTGTTAAGTTAAACACTCGGGTAAAACCCGAAGGGATCCCACGTAACACAGGATACCCTAGATTGCCAGAGGGCATGAATTAGTATCGAGATACTTAAAGAGCCTTCCATGTACGGAAGCGTGATGAGTCAACCATATCAAAAAACCCAGTAATACCTCCAAACCATTGAATGGTGTACGGAGAAGAAGAAACTTGTATAAACAGCCCGCATAGAGCATTACTCGAGGAAGGTGGCTTGTAAGCCGATAGAACCAACTACAACTTGGACCAAACATGTAAACATATGCATAAAGGCATAAGAGATTGTGGAGCGAACCACCACCTTAGAGTGGGGATACCACTTGTTATTGTGGGCCTATGGAGCGGCAATTGCGTGAATCCTCCAGAGAAAGGCTACCACTAAGTATGTAATGTGAAACCGCTAGAGCGGTGTAGTAAAACTTGAGCATGTGTATATTGCCAAGGAGTATATGAACTATAGATGTGTAAAGAGGAACCTTGATGGCAGTACAAAGGAAACCGATAGAGTAATCGGATGAGTAGTAAACACTGTATGTGTACAGTATGAACTGCAGAGTAAAGTGCGCAAGCGCAGAGAGATTTAAAGAGTAACGTATTTCATTGAGCCAAGTGAATGGCAAGCCATAGTATAAATGGCGGGAGTACATGAGCAGAAGCTAAAGTAGTAGCGGATGCCATGTAAACAAATGTTGTAACGAGTAGAACAGGTACGCAGTAAGCGACCATTGTAAGAGTATATTCGATAGTGATTAGGTTGATGAAGAAATGTGTAAAGAGACATGTCATTCCTATCTCATGAGAGATTTACTGTCAAGGGTTTACGCTTCTGCACTCTGTATGACTGAGTGTTTTGGTATTGCACTTGTGCGGTAATGATCAAGTGGGAGAGCCAGGAATTGAGAAATGTCAACGAAGCTTGTTGAGTGAGAATCTAGAGAGATAACCGTGCGGCCATTGGCCAAAGATGCACAAAGAACGTGGGCAGTAACCCACAGGGCCCAGGATCGATATGTGGAAAAACGCAGAGTAGTATGAATGAAGAACTCTGGTACAGAACCAAGAAACAAACATAATCCATGAGCCACTATTAAACGAGGAAGCACTACATGCTAAGTAGTAGCTTGACCTCAACCGACAACAAGTCGGGAAAAAGGTGAATAATCACAAAGGTATACAGTGTTATACGAAGTAGATTCCAGAGAACTGGAGAGACAATCTAAATTCATCGAATTCGCATACGGTAAGAGATACCAAGCGACGATTGAAATACATTGAGAATACCAAAGAGCGAATTAAGCTCTAGTTATCAGGTCACGCAGCAGAAGCTTGTGGACCGTGATTCAGGGTTAAGTATACCTATGTCATAAACCCCTTGAAGCCTTAGAGGCTAGAACCGAACCCGGTTATGAGTTAATTAACCGTACTGAAGTTAAAACACTTCATAATACTCGAATTAATGAACCAATGTTCAGTGATAACATATGGTTGGTTACGCGGGCGTAACCCCTTTTAAGGGGGGTAGGGCGAGAAACCGCTTAGAGTATGTTTTACGTATTGGTGCGTAAACTACTATGTGCATAGCACAAAAGAATTGTTTTGAGTTTGGAACTCATGTTACATAAACATGTCCCATTCATCGTGTAAGTATGAGTATTGTGCATGAGAGTGCAGTAATGTGTATATAATATTTATGAAAAGGAGTAGAGAGACTCCTGGGAATGAGAATCCCTATAGTATTTCTATGAGATTAGACATGATTATGAGTAGAATCGGCATGAAACCGATGTGTAACCTAAGAGGGAGTGAGTTCCCTAGGTGATTTTATTTGAGAATGATGATGGAGTGAGTTCCATCCTTTGGAGTTGTATGTTATGTTTTTAAATTGAGCAAATTTGAGTAATGAGGCCATAAGTATGGAATGCCTAGGTAAGTAAGCAAAAGAGAATAATGGATGACTAAGTCTAAAAAGATAATTGAAACAGATTGTTTTATGAATATGACTAGAAGAGTAAAAGATAGAAAACGAAAATGTTTGACTATCTGATTGTTTGAAACTGACGTGGGAGGTGGAACTTGATCTGCTAGCGATCAAGGGAAACCGAACACAAATTGGGGTGGAAGGATAGTTCAACACTGATGCTGATCACATCAGGGTTGGATGATTCTTGAAGCTCCCTATAAGTGGTCACAAGTAATCACGCTAAGAAAGATACAGCTACCATAAACCGATTTGGAGTTGTGTGATGTTTTAAAAAGAATTTTCAAACAGATTTTGAAAAAGAATTTTCTTCAAGTATGAAGATGGAAATGAAAACTGGTTTTGAAACCGCTATCACCCCCGATGGCTGAGCCTTAAGTCTTGATGACCGGTAGAACGGTGGGCGTGTATTAGTTTTGAAACCATTGCACCGTACGTGCGGCGGTCCTAAGTGACCGGTTGGGGCGGTGTCAGTGTGTGATTTTTCCAAAGGCAGCGGGACGGGGAGAGTACCCTGAGATGTTCCTGTGTTGAGTGAGTCAACCAGAGTGCCTGAGGATATGTATATGTGTAACGTTTTGATCAGAACCGAAGGGACCGTGGGCCAGAGAGAGTAAGTGCCCATTTGTCATGAAACGGCCGTGAACCAGAAAGAGTAAGTGTTCAACGTGACCGGTACCTGAGGGATCAGTAGTATATCACTCAACATGGATTCGAGGACTGTAGTGCCTTCTTGTCTTCGGACCGATTCCATGGAGAGAGAACAAAAGTATTTTTGATTGCTATACATGCTGTGATATGTGTGTGGTATGTGTAGTATGAAATGAGACAGACTTGTGGAGTCTGTAGGTTATACATGTATTAAACCTTGGCATTACCTGAGAGTAACCATCTAGATTCACCAACTTTGAGGACAAAGTTCCTAAGGGGGGTAGATTTTAATACCCCGGATCTAAAAATGGATTAAATTACTCTAATATGATTAAAAGGCCTAATGGTGCCTAAAGAGTATTGGTAAAAAGAATAAAACCAAAAGAAAAGAGAAACGCTTGAAAAGCGAAAAACGCTAAAATGCGCGTTAAATGAGTGTAAGAGATATATGATCTCGAGAGGGTCCGAGATGGATTCCTAAGGCTTAGTTAGGCCTAATTAGTATACGGGAATGATTCCCGAAGAAAACGAATCCAAATAATGGATTAAAACGATAACGGAGTTTTAAAGCACGTTTTTCGAGAAAACCCGAAAACGTGACTTTAAGTGGTCAAATGGACCCGTAAAAATTATAGTTGATTAAATAACTATAATTAAGTATTAATGGAAGCTTAATAACCATTAAAATTAATTAAACGAGAAAATTCCGGAAAACGGACCCGGTAAGTGAATAGTGACGAAACCGGAGACGAGACGCGTATAATTCGAAAAGTCGAAAAACGACCCGGGCTATTAATTAATGTGGGCCGGTTTTAATTAATAAGTGTACACCCATTAATAGCTTGTTAGCTATTAAGTAATAACAAGACAAATAAATAAGTAAGAAAGCAAATAGTATAAAGCTAAAAAGTAAAGTAAAGTACTTACCTCTCATTTCTCCTCCTTCACTCACGTACTGAATTGCTCCAGAGACTTGCAAACTCCTTCTTCTTCCTCTCTGTACGCGCGACACCAACAGCTCACAAGCCTCACCTTCTTTCACCTCCATCTTACTCATTTCTCCACCGAATCGCACGAAATTGGTACCGTTGGACTCGTATCGGTGAGAGCTTCGATCTCCACCCAACAAAGTTTCGATTCCTCCATTTTCATCTCCATGGACGTGGGAGCTTTTGGAGCTTGAAGAGTAGATTTCAACCCTTCTTCTCTTCCTGAGTGCCTTAAGGTATATATAAGTGAGTATTTATACCATTTCAAGCCTATTCTACCATTTGTGAGACTTTTTCCTCACGTTGGAAAACTCCTCTCATTTCAGCCGAGACTATATGTTTTTGTGGGGTGTTGGAAACCTCTCCAACTGATTGCCAATCCAACCATTTGGGTTCTTCAAGGTAAAACCTAGATTAAACTTTGAAAACTAGCACTTAATATATATATTAGGTTTTGTGGAGGAAAAATAAATTGATTGTTGAATGTGTGATGGGCTGCGGTTGTAGTGGGCAATCCAAAGCCCTTGTGTGGTGTGGAAAACAAGAGGAGAAAGAGGGAACAAGATAAAGAGGAAGAAGAGGAGTGAAAACTGAAAGTGAAACAAGGTAAAGAGCTTACCTTGTATTGGTTTATCTTCTTGCAAAACAGATTTTGTAAGTGGTGAGAATGATCTTGTATTAGTGTAGTTGAGATACTACAATTTAAAGATGAGTGAAGCTGTTTTAAGGTTGCTTAAGTGAGAGAAATAAGCTTGAGTCTAAACTAATACATATGTGTGAACAAGTGGGATTTTTATGTGTTGTTTATGTTTAAACCAAACAGGGGAGAAGAGGTGTTTGTGAACATGTTTAGTGTGGTGAAAATGCTTAGTAAAGCAAGCAAGTGCTGTCAAATTTTACTTGGAAACCAAGGGTGATTAAGAGAGTGAAACCTAGGATAAACTAGGTATGTTTAGAAGATGAAAGTGAGTGATAAATCACTTGGAATTTGGAAGAATAAGAGAAGGGTGCTTGGAGTAGAACTGGAGGGGAAAATAATGTCATTTTGGTGCTAGGAATGACATTAGTAAGTGAGTTTTGAAGGGTTTAAAGAAGAGACCCAAATCTGTTGCAAATCTGATAGAAAAGCAAGTGGAAAACTAGTTTCTAAGTGTAAATAACTTAAGAGAAATTAACTAGATTGGTGAGTGTACTTGATGCTTAGTTTAAGGTGATTAAGAAGGGTATTTAAGTGCTTAATCATGTGGATTTAAGGTGGGGAAGATTGGATAATTAAAGGACTAAGAGATAACCTGTAACAGAGATAGAAAATGCCAATTCTGCAAAATCTGTAGCAGGGTCCGGGACTTAGGTCCAGGACCAAGTCCCGGACCACCCCTATTTTTACCCCCGAGAGCTGCCTGCTTGTTTGGTCCGGGTCCTAGCTCTATGCCCAAGTCCCGGACCATATACAATTTTCTAGCCGAGAGTACACACCCATATTGGTCCGGGACTTGGCCTAGGTACATAGTCCCGGACCATGCATTATTTTTGGCCGAGAGTTTGTTTTGTGATTGATCCGGGACTTAGGGTATGGACCAAGTCCCGGACCACCCCCAGAAACCTACAGAGAGCATTTTAAAGGTTTGAAATGATGGGGGTTTAAATGTTAATGATGTTATAAGATGTTAAGGCCTTGTTTGGAGATATGTTAAGGCCCTAGAAAGTGTTAGAAGTGTTTGAGAAGTGAGAACTCAAATTGACAAGAGTAAAACCGAGTTAACGGGATAACGGGGTAAGTACGGGAGTAGCATTTAATAATGTACCGTATGAGCTTAGTATTAATAATATGTTTGAAACATTATCAGAGAATCGTGCGTGACCCGAGCATGGTGAGATGACACGGTAAAAGTAAAAACCCCGGTGAAAGGTATGATTTTCTCATGCCCCGTATGCTAACCGAGTTACTCTGATTTGTGTGTTTGTTTGCCGGCTTAATCAAGATTAAAGCATGAAAATAATCCCTTGTTTGATTAAGTATGCTCTACTGTATGTTGTATGAACTAACATACTTGTATGCCGGTGTGGTCTAACATAGTGCATAGACCGACTCATAGAGAGTAGCGATTGACTAATAACCCGTAGTACGGGTAGTCTCGTAAGCAATGGAAATATGCAAACACACATAAACTATCGATTAAAGTAAAACGATATCGTAAACATATGAACTCCCTAGAATGTGAGGAGATGTACGGGTTGAGTAAATACCCGATAACGGTTAGGAAACCTTATTGCAACAATCCACGAAATAAATATGAGTGGAGGGATAAACGAACCTCCATCGAGAGGATCGAAGTCAGTCCAATAATGTAAACATATAAGAAGGGTAAAAGAGACCTAAGGGACTATGTGACTCCCTTGAGATACGGTCGACCTCTTATATGAGGATTTTACCCGGTATAAGAAAATATCCGAATGTACAAGCATATGATTGTGAGGGTAACCCTTAAACCTAAGATTACCCGAAATTAAGTAAAGTTTCCAAAGTCATTAGAAACATCGAGAATGATGCTTCTAGACTAATATACATGATATTATTATAACTCCGAGAGAGGAGTGTATGGGAACGAGAGTAGTCCGAGAGTAGTCGGACCTAAGTAAAAGAGATAGGAACTAAGAGAGAGTTCCGTGAGCTAGTTGAACCTTCCCACCATGCTAGACCCAGAGTAGGGTCGAAACCGGGGAAGTAAGACTATGCTAGAGAGCCATGAGTTTTGGCTTAAGTATGTAAAGAGAGTAACAAGCGTGACGTAGGAGACCTGTAGTGTCTCGAGAATCTACAAGAGCTTGAGTATGAATAACCCAAGAGTGCGGGTGAGATAATGAGTATAATTAACCCGAGAGAAAGGGGTGAGTATATGTATGAGTAACCCGAGAGAATGGGTAAGTATAAGAATGAGTAACCCAAGAGAATGGGTGTGTATACGAATAAGTAACCCGAGAGAACGGGTGAGGTATTGAATAAGTAAACAAGGCATAGTGAGGAATAACCCTCAATGCCTAAGAGTAACCAGTTACCACTAACAACATTGTTATGTTAGTCAGGAATCGTGTTCCGTGATTGGATGTAGATTCCTTGTGTGATATACATATATATTGTATTGCCATGATGCATGTTGTTTGATTAAAATGAACTCCATGTATATCCGACCCAAAGTAGTCGGCGTACCGCGGTTAGCACGCGGTATATGCGAATTTCATATTCAGCGTAAGCTGACCCCCTAGGGGGAACGTTTTTAGTGTGCAGGTACTTGAAGCTGACCACCGTTCGAGAGGGTAGGACGGGGGCTGCTGTGAGCATGGGTAGTTAGATTGTAATTACTTATGCGTTTGAATGAGGTGTAAGTCCGAGTATGTTATCGGCATCCGTATATTGTAGACTCGGTATAGTAGAGATATGAATTGAGTATTGTATTTGTATGAAGTACTCGGTTGTTCCAGTTCATCAGACCGTTACGGTATGTAAGAAAGGCCTGGTTAGCCACATGGGTGGCTAACGGCGTTGTTTCACCCCTCGTTGTAATTAGAGTTCCGCTGCGTGAGTAGGAGTAATTAGTAACGGTTTAAGAGTTAATGATGAGATTAACGGTTGGGGTGTTACAGTGTATGAATGGTTGAGTACAGGTGGAGGTATGCTGCCCGTTGAATTAAAGCAGGGTGTATACTGGCCAATGTGTACGAGTACAGGTGGAGGTATGCTGCCCGTTGAATTGAAGCAGGGTGTATACTGGCCAATGTGTACGAATGGTTGAGTACAGGTGGAGGTATTATAACGACCCCAAAACCACCCTGGTTGAGAGACCGTTACACGCCGCGCGCTTATTACCTAAGACAACGCAAGGGTACACTAGCGAACTCCCAAAACAGAACTGAAACTCATATATTACCAAATAGACGAATACAACATGTCTTTTCATTACATAGGTGGAAGCCAAACTGAAATACAAGCATAATCTAATTACAACTAGGCATCATGGCCAAACAAAGTGAAATACAGAGCTCAAAAGCCAAGACAGAAAGTAGAAACTGAATCTCCAAGCGCGGACTAAAACCTGCAAATCAGATGGAGATAGGGGTGAGCACAACTATTGCTCAGCAGGTGATAAACTTCATCAGCCAAGCATGCTCAAACATAATCTGAACATACATTTATACTTATACGAAAGCATAGAAAAATTAGAAACAGAGGCCTCAGAGGAAGACGACAAAAACGGAAGCTTGATAAACCAGAAGCTCAACCAAAACACACGCTCAACAAAATAAGAAGTTTAACCACATCAAAAGCTGAATGAAATCTGAAGCTTAGCAAATTCAAAAGCAGTGATCGAAGCGAAAGACCTTCCAACAAACAGAGGTCTAAAACAGAGAGAGTTAAGTGTTGTCAAATCAGAAGGAACAGCAGAAGACAAACCAGAACGTCGAAGCTTTGCAAACCAGAGACTTCTCAGAAGACGGAAAGCACACAGAAGACCGTCTCAAATCAAATACAGACAGAGCAGACAAAACAGATCACTTAATAAACCAGAGGCTCTTGGAAAACAGAAAGCACAAAGCAGTCTGTCCGAAATCAGAAATAGTCAGAGCAAACGGAAAACAGAACACTTAACTATCAGAAGTGGGACTCTAGCACCAAGCACAAACACTCAGAAAGGGTCAAAGACCCATGGATCTAATAGATCCCTCGACAACACCGAAATGACCCAAAGGCCAAAGGGTTCGTCAACCCCACAATACAGATTGGGCATGACCCACACTCAGAATGACGTCTACATGGTATACCACGGAATAGCTCGACCCAGCCATTCACGACTTAGAAGCAGAGTAGCTAGGTCCCAAAACAGAAGCTTAACAAACAGAAGCTTAACAAATCAGTTCAGAAGGTGTTGCAGAGAACACACAAAAAAGAAAAAGGCCTTAACACAACAAAAACTGAATCATAGCTGAAACAAAAGTCTTAAACTAGGACTAGCCAAAGTCAAACTGAAATCAGAGGCCGAAGCACACTTATAGAGCAAAACAGAGTTCAAAAGATTATTGGTGACTTTCAAATAAAAATATACTTAAAGAGGAATCCAACGCCGCAAACGACACTCAAAACGGAGCTCAGACGAAGAAGTTATGCCAAAAAGAAAGGCCTGTCCGAACATGCGTCCGACCTTGCATGTTCGGACATAAACCGAGAGTCTGAAAATCTGCCGGCGTATGATGTCCGAACTTCAATGTTCGGACACATGATCGGACACTGCGAAAACTGCAAAATCACTTGCGGAAATCAGCCAGAACCAAGCCACAAATCCCCCACAAAACATACATAACTTATAGTAGCAAAATAGCCTATCAAAAACACATTTCCACGGGGTTTTAACACATCAAAAAGCAACCAAAATCAATCCAGAAACATCACAATCGGAGGAGCACATAAACATATACGGAAAACAAAACGAAACCAGAAATCCCCGTGGTTGAACGTACACAACCGAATTCATCTACAACCTACCTCACATCCGAAGCAACGCTATCTCTACGGACTCTATGAAATGCCTTCCTCAAATTCCCACTCGAACGGCAATCCCTCGAATTGAACCATTCCCAAATACAAAAGCAAAATCAGAAAGGAGAAAAGAAAACTCAACAGAGAAGAGAACCGAAATTTACAAATCAAACCTTACGATCGACCGACTATCAACACCGAAACTCCATTAGCAAATCTCCATCGATCGATTATAGGGAGGAGATTGAGGAGAAGGAAGAGAAGCAAAGAGAGGAAGAAGATATGAAAGTGAGAGAGGGTTGAGGAAGCGAGGAAACTGTCATGGAAGGAGAAGAGCGTGAATTAAAAATAAGAAAAGAAAGTTAGGAAATAGAAAAAGAAAAAAATTACTTCCTAACTCCTTAAATGATAATAAAACTGAAAGGACATCCATAGCCCTCCTTCACAATAAATAAATAAAAGAATAACTCTTCTAACCCTCCTTCCTCAAAGTTAACAAGATAACATCCAGAAGAATGTCATAGACATTCTTATATAAGATTACAGTTTAATACAAACTCCCTTTGCGAATCAGAAGTAAGTAAAATAAAATAAAAAAAATTCAGGGGCATAACAGGTATGCTGCCCGTTAAATTAAAGCAGGGTGTATACTGGCCAATGTGTACAAGTACAGGTGGAGGTATGCTGCCCGTTGAATAGAAGCAGGGTGTATACTGGCCAATGTGTACAAGTTGGCGGGGCGATGGCAATAAGTCCTCATTTCTATGTCAACTTTTTGGATAACAACGTGCGGGCGATGGAAATAAGTCCCCTATGAAAACCAGAAGTTCATCCCAGCAACCCAGTTGGTGGGCAGTGGCAATAAGTCCCCATAGTATACCATCCAGGAGCAATAGGTTCCCGACACCTCAGAATGCTCGGCGTATTTCTTTCACTTTTAGGTTCCCGACACCTCAGAATGCTCGGCGTATTTCTTTCACTTGTAGGTTCCCGACACCTCATAATGCTCGGCGTATTTCTTCACTTTTAGGTTCCCGTCACCTTAGAATGCTCGGCGTATTGCTTTCACTTTTAGGTTCCCAACACCTCAGAATGCTCGGCGTATTTCTTTCACTTGTAGGTTCCCGACACCTCATAATGCTCGGTGTATTTCTTCACTTTTAGGTTCCCGACACCTTAGAATGCTCGGCGTATTTTCTTCACTTTTAGGTTCCCGACACCTCAGAATGCTCGGCGTATTTCTTTCACTTTTAGGTTCCCGACACCTCATAATGCTCGGCTCACTTTTAGGTTCCCGACACCTCAGAATGCTGGGCGTATTTCTTTCACTTTTAGGTTCCCGACACCTCATAATGCTCGGCGTATTTGTTCACATTTAGGTTCCCGACACCTCAGAATGCTCGGCGTATTTCTTTCACTTTTAGGTTCCCGACACCTTAGAATGCTCGGCGTATTTCCTTCACTTTTAGGTCCCCGACATCTTAGAATGCTCGGCGTATTTCCAACTCATTTCAGGTAGTCAACACCTTAGAATAGCTTGACATCATTTCATCATTTTAGGTAGTCAACGCCTTAGAATAGTTTGGCACCTTTTCATCATTTCAGGTAGTCAACACCTTAGAATAGCTCGACAACATTTCGTTTTTATCATTTAGGTCGCCAATGCCTTCGAATAGCTTGGTAAGCCCAAACATCTTTTCAAGGTAGTCAACACCTCTGAACACAAAAAAGGAACGAGCAAGGTGAGACAAAGTTGGTAAAGATTTTGGGTATTATCAAGCATCAACTTGACTTTTTATTGACATTCCAAAATCAAGTTGATGGGGGGCAATCTGTTATCCCCAAAATCTTTACCCGTGTTCAAAAAGAATATATCTAGGTATGTGAGTTGTTGTACCGTGAGAACTTAAAAGGTGGCATATGTGACATGAAATTATATTGGCATAATGGTGGAGGAAAGAGAGGAGATATAAGAGGTCAATGGTTCGAGTCTAATTAATGACAAACAACTTTTGTAATTTTTGTTTTCTGTATGATCCTTCTTTCTCTTTTCTTCTTTTATTTAAAATTTTCAAAATCAGATTTTATTTGTGAAAAAGCGGTGAAAAAAATGTTTCGTTCCATTTTCATTGATAGTTTATTTTCTTTAAAAAAAAACCCAAAACACAAAAGAAATCCTGTGAAACGTGATTTCAAAAAACAAAAAAAAGAAAATTGTAATCTTATTTTATGATCGATAGTTATCTTCTTTTTTTTGTTATGATTATTCATTCCTTTTTTCTAGATAACTTCTTTTTTTTTATCCTTATCCTTTTTATTCTCCAAAACACAAAAGTAATTGTTAGTTTCATTAATAATTGGTTAGCAAGGTACGTGAATTGGCCGGTTAGAAAATATCTCATTATATATATATGATAATCTTTTGGGGTTGCGTTTCAATAATCATGCTATTAGCTACTATCGTTCATAGATGATAAGTCAATTTATAATTTTTAGTTTTTTTTTGTCACGGTTACTTTGTTAAAAATATAGTATCATAAAATATTTAGCCTTAGGATTTATAATAGTAGAGGAAAAGTTATTTCATGGGGTAATGAAGGAATCTGAACCCTTTAGAAATTTCATATCAAGCCCCCGAACCCATAACTCTAAAAATTGTAACAACATTTCATTTCCAAGTTTAAAAGGTTAAAACTTAGGTGGCGACTCTATTTAGGTTTGTGTGGGCCAGTTATAATTATTAAGCTTTAGTTTTATAATTTCGGTTTAATGATTTTAATTGCAAATCAAACCTTGGAGCCTTAAGCTCAATACTTAAGGGTTCAAAACCTACACCCACAGTAGGTAAGCGGCCCAAGAAGTCACACCATGAGAGTAGGAGCGGGTAGACTTAGGTGGGACTTTTATTTTGAATACGGGTTGCGCTTGTGCTCCCGTCTGTTGATATTAAACTGATAGTAGTTATGTTGTGAACGGAGATACTATGAACTCGGTTGGTGAATGTTTTGGATGGTTGTGCAATCTTTTGGATAAGCATTGTAAATACTTCAGGTTCGGTATATTCTTTTGATCAGACCGTGGCTAGGTCCCAATGTTAGATTTTTCCGCTGCGACGTTTATGATTCAGTTGTTAAGTTTGCAATTACCGCGATTGGCTTAGGACGGGGTGTTACAAGCAAGGTCTTTACCTAACATTTAAAATCTGTTTTGCAAGACAACAAACCAACACAAGGTAAGCTCATTTACCTTGTTTGTTTCAGTTTTCTCTTATCTTCTTCCTCTTTTCTCTTGTTCTCTCTTTCTTCTTCTTGTTCCACACCAAACAAAGGGTATAGATTGCTATCTACAATCATATCCCCATAACACACATAACAAACTAATTAATTCAAACTCCCCTCACAAAAACTAGTATTTCAAGAGCTAGTTTTTAGGGTTTAACTCAGAGATTACCTTCAAGTGTCCAAATGGAGAGTTTTGGCAATCAAATTGATGAAGTTCTAGCACTCCTCAAAGGCAAGAATAAACCGGATGGAAATGGAGACAAGAGCTCACGTGGGCATTTTTGATTTTGCTAGAAAAGCTAGTAAAAGTGGAAATCTTGAGTTTCTTTTTACCTTAGAGTATTAAGGAGATGAAGGAGACCCAAAAACACTTCTATAAGCTACAAAATGGCCTACTTCCATGGATATGAAGATGGAAGTTTCAAGCTTTTGATGGGTGGAAAACGTAGCCCTTGGCGAGATGAATCTAATGGTAGTATTTTTGTATGATTTGGTGTTGATTTGAGCAAGATAAGGAAGGGAGAAGGTGGTGCTGTTTGCTCTCTTATGATATCGGCAATGGAGCTCACTAGGGAAGAAGATAGTACAGAGAGGGGAGAGCAAATCGTGAATGAGAAGGAGAAAGGGAGGTGAGAGAGTAATATACCCCTTTTTACTATTCCCTCTCTACTTTATTTTTTTGTCTTCTTGTGACTTAATAAAACCAGCTAGTTACTTAAGTGTGTGTGTGTGTGTGTGTGTTAATTAAAACTGGCCCCACACTATTAATAACCTGGGTCATTTTTCATCTCTTCGAATTAAACACGTTTCGTCTCCCGGTTTCGACACTATTCACTCTCGGGACCCGTTTTCTGGAATTCTCTCGTTTAATTAATTTTAATGGCTCTAGACCCTCAATATGGTCTAATTATAGGTATTTAACTAACTATAATTATTACGAGTTTATTAAACCGCTTAAAATCACGTTTTTCCCGGTTTCTTGAAAAACACGTTTTAAAGCTCGTTTGGATTTTTAACTCGTTTTTCGGATCCGTTTTCTCCGGGAATCGTACCCCCATATTTATTTAGGCCTAATTAAGCTCTTAAATATTCCGTTAGCTTAATTAATCACTGTTTTTAAACCCGGGGTATTTCACCTCACCTTGGAGTTTCTTTTCCACCCCTCAAAAGCTTCAAACTCTCAACTTCACTTCCATGGCTGTAGCTCATTCTTGAAGGGAGAACTCCATTTCATGAGCTAGTGAACTCCTTTTTTGTCTTAAGGTAAGAAAATCTTAAAAAACTCTCTTTTCCTAGCTTTCTCTTGAAACTGATTTTCGCCCAGCTTTTGAACTCCATTGTTTCTCTTCATCCTAGCTTTGTTCATCTTCAGGAAGTGCTAGAGGTTGTTTATTTTGATTGCCCAATTAATCCTTTAGAATAAAGAAGCTAATTCTCTCCATTTCGATACCTAAACACTCATTTGTTTAGGTTAGTTTCAAGAGCTTTATTAATCTCTTAATAGTCATTATTATTTCTATTGGGCATGGTCTATAGATTAGCAATTACACTCCCATTGTAACCAGTTGTTGAACAAGAGGAAAGGAGGAGGAAAAAGATTTAAACTCAAGGTAAATGGTGTAACACCCCGTCTCAATCCAAATGTGGTTTCGCAACTTAACAACATATACATGTCACAGCGGAATTCAATACACTCCAGGACCTTGCCACGGTCTGTCAGATAGAATATACCGAACATTAGTACATACAAATCTTATCCAATACATATCCTTCTTACAATCCCTCACATCCAATACATCATACTAACTCAAATTGCCACACGAGTGTACATGCACAACTCGTAGGTCACACTTAACCCGTAACGCTTGTACCCCTTCTTACTCTCGCGACGGCCGCCTCCTGACGTTCACCTGTGTAGTAAAAACAGCCCCCAAAGGGGGTCAGCACGAATGCTGGTACGATCCTCTCATGGCCCCCAAGATAACGTGGCTACGACGACTAATTGTCGATAGCATGGAGGCTGATTAGATGCACAACATAATAGAAAGTGCAGTAAACAACAAACCAAATATGAATAGTCAAATTTCAAACATAATGAACGACTTAAATGCGTTCCCTTAATTGGAGAGTTAATTATTTAACTCCTTAAGTTATGTTTCCTCTTAATCTTAGTTCATCCTTATCTTACCTCAATCTTAGTCTTATCTTAGTCTTAGAAACAACCAACCTTTAAAAGGGAATGGATGTAGCTTATCTTAGTCTTACAATACAAACCATCCTTTAGAAAGGAATGGTTGCAACTTACGTCAACCTTACCTCATATATGTCAACCGTTCTCTCATTGGGAACTGGTTAACTCTTAGTTCGTTGTTTATTTTTGTAGGGCTTGGTTAACCCTAGCCAGCAGCAGGACACTTACCGACAATAAACAATATTCTTAAATTGTTGGGGATGTAGGCTAGATCCCCCCACGCCATCTTAAAGCCACCTACCTTGGACTGGATGTCCAATGTAGCTGAGCCGGCCAACCGACCCTAGGCTACTAGTCCGAAGACTAGTCCTTAAGCGGAAGTCGAATCTTCTATAGATACCGACCCCCTTTCCTTAGCATGCATGACCGGAGTCAGTCCCGGGTTCCTCACTCCCCCCTTAAGTACCAGTTAGTAGTACTCTCAAGACCATGTTTGTTGGTTAACCTCTTTCGGCTTATAACAAACCCATGTTAGGGAGCGTTCCTTAGTCTCACTCAATTCCTTACTAAACTTTGGTTAGTAAGTTCTCACGGTATGTTGTGTTAGTTTTCAAACATCACACAACAATACAATAAACATAATGTTCCGGTTGCATGCTTTATCTTGTTTAGTGAGCACACAAAAACAAATGGCACACAAGCCGAGGGACACCTCGTTAGCAAGCAGGTCATAAGAAGAACTGTACCATTCACCGTGGGTCGTTCGGTTGCTTACTCTCTTCCGGAGTCCAAATACTCAAGCCCTAAAACATTCATTCAGTTTTAGGTTATTAATCACTTAACTTAATTCAACATAATTAACTTACGTAACCCATAATGATTCCCCACCTAACACCTCTTAAGTTTAACAACTTATTCTTACAACTTAACCTTAAACTTTTAAGTTTGTACTTAACTTAATCCCTTAGGTCTTAATACCTCTAATCATCAATGCCCACTTAATGGGGTACCATTAATACCACTAAACTTCCTTAGGGTTTCCCTCTTTTTTTTTCCAACTTTAGGGTCGACCGACCTTACCCAAGGTCGGTCCATTCCAGAACTTATTACCGTTTGAAAATTTTACCCCGACCGACCTTGCAAGTCCGGTCCCCAAGGTCGGTCCATTCCCGAGAGTTTTTCCCCGTAGGAAATTTAAGCCCAACCGAACTTGCCAAGTTCGGTCCCATGTTCTGTCGATTCCAGAGACTCAATTCGTACAAAAAATACAAGCCCGACCGAACTTGTAAGTCCGGTCCCTAAGTTTGGTCGATTCCAGAAACTCTTTCCGGTAGTGTAAACTGAGCTCGACCGACCTTGCAGGTTTGGTCCCTAAGGTCGGTCGGCTCCAGAACCTTGTTTCTAAATTCTCATTTGACTCCAAACTTCTCCACAAGTTCCCCATGTGTCCTAATACCATTTAGGCACTTAAACTCACCTTAGAACTTCCACTAAACTCTCCAAAACAATTTCCAAAGATCTTCTTAAACAACCTCTCAATACTTTTAAAACTCCTAACACTTAGCACTTATTTCCTTACATTTCCAACTTGTAACCTTACCAAAACTTCAACCAACCCAAGTGTTCCCTCCTTAACAGTTTGAGCACTTCATAAACATCGTTTTCCAACTTCAGTTCATTTACCAAAACTTCCTCAAGTCACCTTGCATATCCATGCACAAATTCCTTTCCTTTCCATTTGTTACTCATCATTCCTAAACTCTTGGACATACCTAAACATTTCTTCCCATCCTCTTAGCACCTTAACCTTGTTCTTCCTTACCTTGACCTTCCTACACCCTCCTTAGACATCTACATTTCTTTTACTCAATTACTCACCATTCTCGTGATCTTACACTCTTATACATTCCTAGTCGATCTACAACATTCTCCTTCAATTTTCACTTCCATCACCTAAGTCCACTTATTACCATCTAAACTAAAACCTTATTGTTCCACTACTAGCATCATCACTACTTACACAAGCTTCCCAAGACTTTCATTGATATATTCCCTAGTTCATAACTAAATCACCTTAAAGCATTATACACCTTTTCCTTCAAATTTATGCACAAGTCTGACCATTCCTCTTACCATGACTTTGGTTTGTTCAATACACCCATCTAAACTCTAATTTCCTCATAGACCACTCTAGGTCATTCTAAACCTCAAGAACTACTTAGTTAACTCATTTCCACTCAAATTCCCCTTAATGATCCCTAGTTACCCTAGGGCATATTAACTCACCACTACCTCTTAAACACTTCTTTTCCTACTCAAATTCGCCATAGCTTCTCTAGTATATTATCATGCCCAAATGCATTGTTTTCCTCATTCAACCATCTCACACACGTCAAGTTCTTTCTCATCATATTTCATCACCCAACCAACTCATTCACAACAAACTCAATATATTGCAATAATCTTAAATTGCATAGCACTAAGGCTCTTAAATGACATGGCTCTTAGGCCCTTAAATAACTTAAACTTAAACACTGAATTTCCCACATATAAAAGCTTTCAACCTGCAAATACACCCATCAATCTCATAGTAGTTATAGTGCTCTTAAAATCCATCTTAAACTTATATTACTAACTCATTCCCATTGGCTCCTTAGTCTCAAGTTCATAAGCATGTTTAAATTCTTTTTCCTAGGTTATATAACCCATTACCTAATTTAAGCCCTAGGCTACATTGGTACTCATCTAAAACTCATCCCTTAAACCTTAAACCATCATTAGGTAAGCAATTTACCTTGTTTTCTCAAGCTTATCTTAACTTCCTCCTTAGACCTTTTTCCCTTGGAAATCTCGGCCACCATTTTAACTTCCCTTGCCAATGTTCTAATCAATACACAATGACTCTCATGAGTGCTAAATAATACACTAACCTTAAGGAGTAAACCCTAGTTGAAAATGTGTTTTAAGGTATTAAATTGAATGCTTTACCTTGGATTCTCAAGACAAGCTTGGATATGAATCAAGTAGGACCTCCTCTAGCCCTTGGAGAATAAAATCAAGCTAGAACAATGGATAAAACAAGGATCCATGAGAAGGTAATTTTCGGTCATGGTGAGGAAGTGATGGAAACATGATTTTTCTTACATTTTCTTTACCTTAAGAGAATGGAGAAGCTAATGAACTCTTCAAACTTGAATTTCCTCCATCAATGGAGTTTTCTCTTGGCACCGAAATGGAGCTTTCAAGGATTTGAAAAGATAGAAAGCTAGAGCTTGAGCTAACTAAGAATATATGTGTTTTTTTTTATTGGGAGCTAAAATGATAAGTTTAGACAAGGCAAGGTGAGGCCAATGGAGCTTGTTCTCACGTTTGAGAGGTGAAGAAAATGAGAAAACCATGGAAGAAGAGAATGAATGGAGAAGAGGAGAGAAGGTAAGCTAAAGGTAAGATATTTTACTTTTAAAAGCAAATAGTAAATTTCTCTCATTTCTCTTTTCTCTTCTTAAGTTGAATGACTCATGTGGTGACTCACCACCTAAAAACCGGCCACCCCCTTAATAATCAAGACATTTATGGTCTTGGTTGACCAATTAATTAGCTTATATTGACTTAATGCTAAACTAGCACTATTTGGTTACTATTCACAAATTAGTGCACATATTTCTGAAATTTTTGATTTCCCATTGATTTAGACTTCCTAATGTGATACTAATTAGTACACATGTTGATTAAGATGTAATCATAGGCATTTAGCCACTCAAAACTCATTTCTAAGACAATTTCTCAAAAAGGTGCTTTAAGGAGTCTTAAAGCACATTTTGTGTTTAAGCTTGTTTTTGAGCTTGGTTTCCTTTGCTAATTGATTTAACATGTCCATTAGCATGTTACTAAAGTCTTATAATGGTATTTGAGTGCTAATCAAAGTCACTCCAATCTTAGAGCATGTTTTTGCCCAAATTGCCCTTAAGGCATTTTCTTGTGTTTTCCTTGGTTTAAATTGTCTACCAATCTTTCTAAGGCATGTTTTAGCCATATTACATCATATCTTGATATTCACTTAGCATACTTAGGTTTGGGGTATTTCAATCTACCCCCCTTAAAAGGACTTTGTCCCCAAAGTTCCCATGCATCTCATCTTATTAGAATACCTCATTCCATAGATCATATCGATCATACTTATGTATACTTAAACTCATTGAATCATTAGATCCACCATATGCTTATACTTAAATATCACACAACGTGCTTAAGCATGTATAACACTCAAAATTCCCTTTATTTCTTTTGATGATTAAAACATTCACATAATTTTCCTGGGTATTCTCTCATGTCACCGGTCCGTAGACAAAGGCTCGTGCGTCCTCAACTTCATGGGCCAGACTCAGTAAAAAGGTAATCCTTTTTACGAGGTCATGTGAGGAATAATTCCTCTAATTAAAAATACAATCAACTCCAATTTCATTTTATCCTAAGGCCTCTATCCATAGCGTGATTTAATTGTGACCACTGGTAGGGAGTTTTAGGAATTATCCAACCCTGATGTGATCAGCATCAGTGTAGAACTATCCTTCCACCCCAATTTGTGTTTGGTTTCCCTTGATCCCTAGAAAATCAAGTTCCACCTCCCACGTCATTTTCAAACATCCAAATAATTCACTCATGTCCAATTTTCTATCTTTTTAGTCCTTCTAATTATAATCAATACATCTCCAAGGTGTGGACTCCGTCCATCTACATTCCCAATTCATCTCTTAGTACTTACCTCAGGGTTCTCATTCCTACTAAGTTCTATAACTGTCTCATACCAATTCTCACCATCTTATATCCCATAACATTACTATCTTCTTCCTCATGTTCATATCGAACAGTATCCCATAGTGTTATCTTATTCTTATCTCACACATAGTCTCATATCGACTCATACCTCATATATTCCTTATTTCCTAAGTCTCCTTAATCCTCTTCCTTAATTCTCTTAACTTGTACTCACGCCGGAGTTAACAAGATAGGTACTTAATATGTATGGTATTCACATCTTTTGTGCGCAATAACCATATTTTATCTCAAAATGTTTATGTAAAACATATTCTCAAATTAGTTTGTGCTATGCGCACTGTAGTTTATGTACTAAGTACATAAGTATACGCTAAGCGGTTTTCGCTCTACCCCCCTTAAAATGGATTACGCCCACGTAATCAACACCATATCATTCTTGAACATAAGTTCAAGATGTCTAATTCTCACTAAGCATTCTAGCTTCCATGTCCTATATCTTACTTATAATTGGATCAGAGGGTCATAACTATGTTAATGGCTTAGTTTCTGTATCGAGGATTCTTAACGGTACTTATACCATTTTCTTAACTTAGTTGGTCTAACCTCAAAGGTACTGATCTGCTAGCTTCCGCTGCACGACTCTGATAATCTTAGGCTTAACAGCCTTTCTAATTGTTCATGGTATTGTATATCCTTCTGCCTCCTTATAGTTTAGGAATATTGGTCTCTTAGTGGACACGTGTTATCTTTTATATACACGGCCTTAATGAGTTGTAACTCGTCTATCCATTCTCCTTGAAGATCTTATGTTCATACTTCTAGTGTTTCCTCGAATGTCTAAATTGTTCTTTTCATCTGACCTTTGGTCTGAGGATGATTCTTAATCTGAAACTACTGTTTAGTGCTTAATGCGCTTTACAGTCTTAGCCTTAACACTTTAAGACATGTCCAATATATGTGCTTAACAATCCGTGCTCTTCGCACTTCATAGTCCTTAATCATTTGTTCTCTGATTCCTTTGTGTTGTTGGTTCAATCTGAATTCTTCTCTTCGACTGTTTGTGGTAGTAGCTGCTCTCGTCTGATCTTGCGTCGTTGTCAGTGGTACGGAGTCGACTACTTCCCGTGTTCCTTACACCACTCGTCTACATGCATGGGGTACCTTACTGGTACATTGCTACTTACCCAACTAACTCATAAATGAGCGTGTCAGGCCTGCAAGCCCCTGTGGGGTGTAGTCGTCCCACGTCTCGTTTAGTAAACTCATGCTGTTCGTCACACGTTTAGCTATTGCTAATTATGAAGTATTCTGTTGTCGATCTCCTCTTTCATCGTTCCATAATAACACTTATTGTTCTTCTTGAACTTAATCAAGGAAAATCCATTTACTATGTTCTTGGATATTGTATGCTCTAGTTCTTTCTGTATCTCGTACTGATTCGGTCCCTTAGTGACTGAGGTCTCTTTCCATAGAGCCTCTTATCTTGTTTCTCATATTTGGTCTATTAGGAATGCACTTCCAGTTCCTTAAGGAATGGGTAGTGTGCTTCTTGTGAAATCTTACCTAACCAGGTCCAGACTACTGGCATCAATGCACAGTTCGTCTACCATCTTATTCCCTTACTTATATCGTTCTTAGCTCAAAGATCTAATTGCCTCAGTGTCAATATTTGATAGCACACACATAACGGTCGCTTTACCGCGCACCTTGACTTAATCCCCTTATATAAATATTGTTCTCACGACATCTGCTACCGTGGTAGTTTGCCTTATTTTACTGCCCATTGATGGTGCAGTTACTCAATCGTTTCCGTTAATATCTTATCTTATACTCAATCCCTTCTTGGTGTAACCACACTAGGGTTCTCTAATTTCGGTGTATGGCGGTTGCCGTACTGTGTTGTAAAATGGTTATCTCTTAATACGAAGGTGTTCTGCTCCAATCTCAGGTTCGTAAGTAGGCTAATTTCTCGCATTCTTTCATCCTTATGATGTTGTTTACCATGTAATTTAACCGGTTACTGAAGAAGTCATCCGTTGAATCCCAAGCTCCTCTGAGCATTGGTCACGCGACGTGCTATAATGTGCACTCACAATGTTTATCTCTGACGATTACTAATTCTTAAATCCTGGGTGTTGGATATCTGCAGCCTTCCTTATTACTCAAATGTATTTGGTATGTTCTAAGGTAATCTCAAGGTTTACAGTTCCATTCTCTAACAAACGTATTATTTCTCTAATAAGTGAAAGCCCTTTTTGAGGGGTTTATTCCCACTCTTGGCCTCACAACAAGGAGAGGTATCCCCACCCTAAAAGGCATGGTTCGTTCTCCGCCCCTACCAATGTACTATCTCATTATTCTCATTGGTGCCTTTTCCTGGCAATTCTTACACAATCTAAATTATAGGTTTGTAACCGTTCACATCTAGGAACTGTAGTTCCTTCGTGGCTTAATTAAGCTCTCTTACAACTTACTGCACCTCGGGCTCTGATGTGGTTAACATCCTTGGCTCGTAGGCTCTTAGTGCTTAATGCCTCAGTTCGTTACTTGTACTCTTACTCATCTGTAGGTCATCCTTATAAGATTCTGGTTCTTTGAACACTATCCACCGTTAGGTTACATACTAAATGTAGTATCGGGTCTCATGGTAAGTTGTTGCGTCCTGCTTCTTGCTATGGAAGTTTATTCAGGCGATCTGAGGTTATTTAGTGTCCTCGAAAATACTGTCATTTTACAAGATTTATGTCTTTTAGCAATCAGGGTTAGGTTCGTATTAGGCGTTTGCCTTACGATGTCCAAGTTGGATATCATCGTGTCATCTTATGCTTCCATCTCAACGCTTCGTTCAACTTCCGTTGACTATGCCACCCGTTGATGATTGTTCACACTTGGGTGTTAATGAGTTAGGCAAACAGTATTAGCTGTCATTCATCAGTTGTTCGGCTCGACTATGCCCGCTCTGTGGGGGTAGTCCTTTGAGCTTCCCACTGTCGGGTTTGTATGTCCTTGACCCTTAGTAGGTTATAGCTTAAGTTCATTTCCTCTATCCCTGTTTCTGGGGTTTACTAACATATTCAATGAAGATCATTGTTATTGGTATTCTTAATGATCATCTCGGGAGTTCTATCCCGTTCTAGTTGGAAGTCGTTCTGTCGACTGCCTTCATTGTATCTCTTGATACATTCCATGTATGTTGTTACTTACATAGTATTTTTGCTCGGATTACTGAGCGATCTCTTAGGTTCCTCTTTGAGATCCGGGTTTGGTGTTCATACCGCACTGTCGGTTGTTGTTGTAGTAGGTTGTTTCGTTGCTAATATTTATCGTTTAGTATTTTTGTCTAAGTTCAGCTCCCTGCTGACTGGTGTATCCGCTCATCCCATCATGGTCAGGCCGTCGGGCCTTTCCAAGGTCTTATTCTTCTGTTCTTATGGATTTACAATCCGGTATTAGTGTGTACTGCGATTGTAGCGTTTGGTTATCTCGCCATGATGGCTTTCCGTGTAGGTTAACCATGGTAGCACTTGCTATGGCAAGTGCGCCATGCAAGATGAGCTTCCAGTACCGTGTGCGTCGGTAGTGGTACTTCCACCTAGTTTTCATATCTTTGGTAGTCCTCAGGACTCCTTCGACGTTCTCTTATTTAGGATAACTAGCCATCCGGCAGTTTCCTGGTTATTTTGACCGTACTGTCACTTATCCGGGCGTTCCTCTTCCTGAGGGAACCCCTTGTTATTTACTCCTGTCTTAATCCTCGTTCCCGTTCCCACACATTTTGTCGTGGTTACTAAGTAATGGTTCTCCCTTAGGCACTACATCGTAGTCCTATTCCGGTATTCAGTTTGTACATGTCTTCATCGATGCCAGTGCTATGTCGGCCAGGTTTCGTAACCTTCTCATTGTATGGGGGTTTGGAGTTCCCTTTTCTAACTGGTCCTTCCAGTATTCTTAACTTTCATGCTTGGTATTATCCCTCTGTTATGCTCAGTCGGACCACTGTCCGGTACTCACGTCACTTATCTTTCCTTATCCATTGCACTCGTAGTGCTTTCCTTATCATCGGTATTGCGGGTTATTTCGACTGTGTAGCATGTCGACCCATGTTACCGGTAATTACCGTTCCTTTATTGATAGAATTCCATAGGTAGCGCCTGTTTCTCTGTTGCGCTCCATTAAAACCTCCAAGTTCTCCGTAACTGTTGTGCAACAAGATGTTTCTCGTATTGCTTACTGTTAACTAACTGCCAGATCGGGTTTCCCCGAGTAAGAGAATGCTTTCTTCTCTCTGGCGTTTGTTCCCCATAATTAAAGCAAGGGATGTGGAGGGCGGGTCTAGGTACTATGGGTATCCGGTAAACACCGGGAAGTCCTAACTAACGCACCTCTCACTCTATCACTCAACCCTTAACCCATAACTCAAACTCAACCTCAGTACTCTCCAAAGTTTGGTATTTCTTGTCTTCAGAGCGTAACTACGCTCTGATACCACTTTTTGTAACACCCCGTCTCAATCCAAATGTGGTTTCGCAACTTAACAACATATATATACATGTCACAGTGGAATTCAAGACCTTGCCACGGTCAGTCAGACAGAATATACCGAACATTAGTACATATAAATCTTATCCAATACATATCCTTCTTACAATCCCTCACATCCTATACATCATACTAACTCAAATTGCCACACGAGTGTACATGCACAACTCGTACGTCAAACTTAACCCGTAACGCTTGTACCCCTTCTTACTTTCGCGACGGCCGCCTCCTGACGTTCACCTGTGTAGTAAAAACAGCCCCCAAAGGGGGTCAACACGAATGCTGGTACGATCCTCTCATGGCCCCCAAGATAACGTGGCTACGACGACTAATTGTCAATAGCATGGAGGTTGATTAGATGCACAACATAATAGAAAGTGCAGTAAACAACAAACCAAATATGAACAGTCAAAGTTCAAACATAATGAACGACTTAAATGTGTTCCCTTAATTGGAGAGTTAATTATTTGACTCCTTAAGTTATGTTTCCTCTTATTCTTAGTTCATCCTTATCTTACCTCAATCTTAGTCTTATCTTAGTCTTAGAAACAACCAACCTTTAAAAAGGAATGGATGTAGCTTATTATAGTCTTATAATATAAACCATCCTTTAAAAAGGAATGGTTGCAACTTACGTCAACCTTACCTCATATATGTCAACCGTTCTCTCATTGGGAACTGGTTAACTCTTAGTTCGTTGTTTATTTTTGTAGGGCTTGGTTAACCCTAGCCAGCAGCAGGACACTTACCGGCAATAAACAATAGTCTTAAATTGTTGGGGATGTAGGCTAGATCCCCCCATGCCATCTTAAAGCCACCTACCTTGGACAGGATGTCCAATGTAGCTGAGCCGGCCAACCGACCCTAGGCTACTAGTCCGAAGACTAGTCCTTAAGCGGAAGTCGAATCTGCTATAGATACCGACCCACTTTCCTTAGCATGCATGACCGGAGTCAGTCCCGGGTTCCTCACTCCCCCCTTAAGTACCAGTTAGTAGTAGTCTCAAGACCATGTTTGTTGGTTAACCTTTTTCGGCTTATAACAAATCCATGTTAGGGAGCGTTCCTTAGTCTCACTCAATTCCTTACTAAACGTTGGTTAGTAAGTTCTCACGGTATGTTGTGTTAGTTTTCAAACATCACACAACAATACAATAAACATAATGTTCCGGTTGCATGCTTTATCTTGTTTAGTGAGCACATAAAAGCAAATAGCACACAAGCCGAGGGACACCTCGTTAGCAAGTAGGTCACAAGAAGAACAGTACCGTTCACCGTGGGTCGTTCGGTTGCTTACTCTCTTCCGGAGTCCAAATACTCATGCCCTAAAACATTCATTCAGTTTTAGGTTATTAATCACTTATCTTAATTCAACTTAATTAACTTACTTAATCCATAATGATTCCCCACCTAACACCTCTTAAGTTTAACAACTTATTCTTACAACTTAACCTTAAACTTTTAAGTTTGTACTTAACTTAATCCATTAGGTCTTAATACCTCTTAATGGGGTACCATTAATACCATTAAACTTCCGTAGGGTTCCCTCTTTTTTTTCCAACCTTTAGGGTCGTCCGACCTTACCCAAGGTCGGTCCCATTCCAGAACTTATACCGTTTGAAATTTTACCCGACCGACCTTGCAAGTCCGGTCCCCAAGGTCGGTCCATTCCCGAGAGTTTTTCCCCGTGGGAAATTTAAGCCCGACCGAACTTGCCAAGTTCGGTCCCATGTTCGGTCGATTCCAGAGACTCAATTCGTACAAAAAATACAAGCCCGACCGAACTTGTAAGTCCGGTCCCTAAGTTCGGTCGATTCCAGAAACTCTTTCCGGTAGTGTAAACTGAGCTCGACCGACCTTGCAGGTCCGGTCCCTAAGGTCGGTCGGCTCTAGAGTCTTGTTTCTAAATTCTCATTTGACTCCAAACTTCTCCACAAGTTCCCCCATGTGTCCTAATACCATTTAGGCACTTAAACTCACCTTAGAACTTCCACTAAACTCTCCAAAACAATTTCCAAAGATCTTCTTAAACATCCTCTCAATACTTTTAAAACTCCTAACACTTAGCACTTATTTCCTTACATTTCCAACTTGTAACCTTACCAAAACTTCAACCGACCCAAGTGTTCCCTCCTTAACACTTTGAGCACTTCATAAACATCATTTTCCAACTTCAGTTCATTTACCAAAACTTCCTCAAGTCACCTTGCATATCCATGCACAAATTCCTCTCCTTTCCTGAAATACCCCAAACCTTGGTATGTTGGTTAAGCATTAAAACATGATTTATTAAGACTAAAAGAGTCTTAGAAACTTAGTAAACAATTTAAACAAAAGCAAACACAAATGTGCTTTAAAGTCAATAAGAGCTAAAATGTGCTCTAAGCTTGGGATAAACTTGAGTAAGACCTAATGAGCTTACCAAGACTCATTTATATACTAATGAACATATTAAACCAATTACCAAAGAAAACCAAGCTTGAAAACAAGTTAAAACACAAAATGTGCTTTAAGAAGTCTTAAAGCATTTTGAAAAATTGTCTTGTAAATGAGTTTTGAAGTGGCTAAATGTCCATCATTACTCTTAAATATATATGTGTACTATATAGTATCACATTTGGGTGGCTATTAGATGGGAAATCAAAAATTTCACTTCTAAGTGCCTTGTTTAGGTGAATAGTAACTTTTAATCTAGTTTATAACATATGTTATGTTAAGTAATTAAATTGACAAACAAAGACTAAAACACCCTCATACTAATAAAGGGGGCCGGTTTTTATAAGGGTGGTGACTCACCACTCTCTAGTTAAGGTAATAAGTAATTTAAGCAAACTAAGTAAAACTACTTTTTACTTTATAACATAAATATCTTTTAAAAGCAAATCCTATCTCATTCTCATTTCTTTCCTTCATTCCCACGGTTTGCAAACACCTCTCTTCTTCCTTCTTCCTTGTTCTCTCTCGGTAATACTACTACCACCATGGAAGTTCCAACTTTGACCACTTGCTAAATCTAGCTCACTTGTCCAAATCAAAAACAAAGACCACCAATCTCTTCCTCTCATCAAGCTCTTCATTCCTATCTTCTCAAAACTCCAAGAGCTCCATTTCGGTGCCAAGGTGTTCTACCATTGAAGGAGCTTGAGCTTGTATTTTTACATATTGTTACTCTCCTTGACTTCTAGGTAAGGAATCTCAAATAAAAACTTCATTTCCTCCTTGTTTTTGTCATGTCCGAAAATACACATTGAAGGAGCTTTTTATGTGACCTTGTTCTAGCTTCATTCCAACCCTTCATGGACTAGGTGGAGTCCTCTCTTGTTATATATCCAAACTCTCACAAGATCAAGGTAAAACAACTACATTAATGTTTTTGAAACAATGTCAAATTAGGGTTTACAATGAGATGAAGCCTATAGCTTGATTACTCATTATGATGTTTGTACATTGTCTAGAACTTGACAAGGAATCAAAATACCATACGGTTTTGTAAGGAAACAAGAAGGAAGTGTGTTGGAAAAAAAGAGGTAAATCTACTAACTTAATGATGTTTAATGCCTTAGGAGAAATGAGCTATAATTGCTTATTAAAACTACCTAAAGAGCAAATGGTTAATGACCTAGTAAATGTTCTCAAAGAGACTAGTAAAATGACATATGTCTTGTTGTATGTAATCGCAGGTTAAAGGCAATATATTGTGGAAATTCAGTGTTTATGATTTAAGCACTTTAAGGGCCTAAGAGCCATGCATTTTAAGGGCCTAAGTGCCATGCAATTTAAGTTATGCACTATATTGTGATGTAGTGTGAATTTGGTGAAGTTGTGTAAGAAAGTGTTCTTGGTGTTTTTAGTGTTCTAGGATGATTAATGATGAAATAATGTGCTAAGCTGTAACAAAGTGCTAGGAGAAACTATGTCGAAATTTAGGAAATGAATAAGGAGTTCACGATGTTTAAAAGGAATTTTGATGAACTAGGAAGTGTTCTAGAGTGTAATAAGGACTTAGGCATGATCTTGAGGTTTTAGTATGTACCAAAGTCATTTTGGACTTAGATGAAGGCCTAGGCAAACTTTGGTAAAATAAGGATAAAAATGTAAGCTTAGGAAAAGGGATTTCAAGAATGACTTAAGGAGTTTTAGTTTATAAGAAATGATGTTAAAAGTAATGATGTTGTGTGGAAGGAATATCTTGATATAATGGTTAGTATAGGCATGAAACATCACTTAGGAACTTAAGGAGAAGACACTATAAGTGTTGGAGGCTTTGGAGAAATTTGGTTGTGTTTAGTTTAAGGTTGTAGAAATGAGTATAATGGCACGTCCGAACTTCCGTCCGAACTTGGAAGCTCGGACATGCCCTGTTACGCTTACAGTTTTCTGGATTTTAGGTAGTGTCCGAACTACCGTCCGAACTTGGAAGTTCGGACGCACCTGTTACTTCTTAGGTATTATCCTCGAACTGTGTCCGAACTTGGGAAGTCCGGACACATGTTCGGACATATAGAATTCTGCCTTGGATTTCTCTCGACTCATGTCCGAACTTCCGAAGTCCGGACACAAGTTCGGACATGTGTCTGTTTTGGGTTTAAAGTCACGGCTTGTGTCCGAACTTGGACACTCGGACACAAGTTCGGACAGGCCACTATATGGACCAAAAATTATTGTTTTAAGATGGGAATTGTTACCTAAAAATAGTAGTTGGTTAGTAAAGATATTATAAGGTTATGGGAGACATGTTAGGTGGGTTTTAAAGGCAATTAAAAGGATGAAAGGTTGTAACAAGTGTAAAATAAAAATAAACTAGTAGTGATGAGTAGATAATGTTGATAATGGATTAGTGCGTTAATTAACCGACGTTACTAATGTGTATAGGATTCTCTCGAGGTGGAAACGAAACGAGGCAAGGACCAAGGTATGGTTTTCTTGCAGTCTGTTGCCTAACGGTTTACACCGGCTTGGGTGTTGATTGTTTTCTGAGTGTTTACGACCTTATAAGATTAAGGCATGAAAAGAGCTTACAGTTGTTATATATTATGATGTTGTGTTATTATGTCTCCTTTCCCTTGGCGTGTCTAACAAGACCTAAACACTTGCTTGTATGTGACTTAACAAAATATTGTGTGATCACTAACAAGTGCTAATCGGGGGGAGTGAGGAGTCCGGTATGTTCCGGCCACGCGTGTGATGGATGGGGTCGTTATCATATCCGGTTCGGCTCTCTTGGTGTATGTTTAGGTGGTATTCCAATTTGGTTTCAACCTTCCCTTAGCTTATCCAAAGCTAGTTTACTGACTCACGTCGGGCCACAGGGGCATACTGTGTTTTTGGTGTGCTTGGGATCACTATATCCGACACACCTTGGGTTAAAGTCAACCGTTCAAATAACAGGATGGTGATGAGGTAATTAACGAGCTTGGTATGGGTTTGGCAACAATCTCTATGCTCATGGTATGTACTAACTATGGTGGAAGGATCTTAATGTGAACCGTTCTTGTGGTGATATGTATTGTTGTTGTGCTATGCTAATTACCTTGCTATGCTATGGTATATATATATGTCGGATGTTAAAAATGAATGCCATGTTATTATGACAATTGGTTGCGCGTATCCCGGTAGCCGATGGGCTGCGCGTTAGCCATACCAGCAAAGGTGCTGACCCCCTCGGGGGCTCCATATTTTTATTGCAGGATGAGGATCGAAGAGGCAGAGTGGCTCTAGGTCCTAGGTGGTAGATATACTTTTGGATAAGTAGGTTGTTGAGCCCGGGATGCGCCTGTGCTCCCGAGGCGTACATTTTGATACCTTGTTATACAGTGTTGGATGATTATGGTTTGGAGATGATTTGTAAATTAAATACTCGGTATTGTCGGTTATGTTTATATATGGATGTTAGTTTCTATGCTCGGGAGTCTGATCATCAGACCGATACACTTGTATTTATTCTGCCTAGTTAACCACGTGGGTGGTTAACGGCGTTGTAACACCAAAGCGTTTAGTTATTGTTTGGTTGGTTGTTTCCGCTGCGATTTTGGTAGTTGATAGGGCGTTGTAGGGTGTTACAAAAAGTGGTATCAGAGCGAAGTATCGCTCTGATGACTAGAATACCGAGCTTAGGAATATACCGAGTTAGGAAACCTAGCTACGAATACCTAAGTGAACAGATTTGGAAAGGTTAACCACTAACTAAGTGTGGAATTACCTGGTTGTCGGGAAGATACTACCATTGGACCGATAAGTGTGCAAGCATAATGCTAATGAAATGTTCATATAAATTCAGATGGCAGGTAGACCACGAGGGAGAGGCCGCGGGCGCGGTACTGGAGATTTGGGTAACCAGGGCGATGATACTACGGCACAGACTATGGCTGAGGCAGTTGCAGCCGCCGTAGCCCAGTTGGTACCCGATCTAGTTGCTGCTATTCAGCAAGGGCAACAGCCCGGAGTTCAGCCACCACCACCACCGCCACGAGAGACCAATTGGGTCAAGGCGTTGGCTGATCTGAGGCCGCCCTCATTCAGTGGGGAGACCGATCCCCGTAAGCTCGAGGCATACATCTCCGAGATGGAGACCGCCTTCGAAACCCTAGCACCACCTGAGCAGGTCAAGGTACGACTTGCTGCTTACTACTTGAAAGGCTCGGCACAAAACTGGTGGAAGCTTGTGCGCGAGGGTAGAGTTGCTGATCCGACGTTCCAGTGGAGGGAGTACACGGCTCTGCTGCGAGCCAAATACTATCCTATACATGTGCAAGAGGCCAAGCGCCTGGAGTTGGACAACCTGAGACAAGGGGATAAGATGACGGTAGATGAGTACTACTCAGCCTTCATCGGACTTATCCACCTGCTACCGGATCTGGGTTACTCAGACCGGATCCTTGTGAACCGTTTCTACAACGGACTGAACTATCGCCTACGCTACGGCATGGGGCCTACTGGATATACCACCTTGCAGGTAAAGGAACTTACAGTATAATGTGAATAAGTGTGTACAATGTGCTAATGTGATGTGAGTTTATTTGGCGGGGCATAACTGACACCCTAAATATAGGAGTGCTATCATGCCGCTGCTATTGTGGAGATCACCGTCCGTCTGAGGGACGAGGAGAGTGCGCTCAAGCGCAAGGCTCAGAACGAGGGCCAAGGCACGCAAGGGCAGTGGGGAGGGAAGAAGAAGAAGTCATACTCCCAGTCCCAGAAAGGACAGCAACAAGGTGGCAAGGGCCAGACCCAGACCACCACTGCTGAGGAGCCTCTGCAGCTCACCTATGCGTATGCGGCCAAGCCCTACGTTCTTACCCACCTAAGGGTAATTACTTAACTGTGTATAAGTTAGGTGTATGTTGTTGAGTGGAAGTCAAGTATTGATTGTGTGTTGTATAGCAGCAGCGCGGGTTCTGGACCGGAGCGCCACTTTTACTGTAAGTGGTGCAATGGAGACCACCCCGGCAAAGACTGCAAGGGGAATGATGTGAGGTGCCGTCACTGCCAGAAGATGGGGCACCGTGAGTTTGAGTGTTGGACGAACCCCAACAGCAGGAACTACAAGCCAAAGGGGCAGTGGAAGGGTAAGGCCACTGCGACCACCGATGGCCAGAAGACGGCGAACCAGCCACCCCCAGATCAGAGGTACACAGAGTCCCAGAAGGGGAAGGGGTCGGGGTCCAACAAGGCCACCCTGAATGTGGTGGACCGGTCTGAGGCGCCAGGGCCCTCTTCTAGACCAGGTACCGCCTAAATTGTTAACTGAAATAAGTGTCTGCATACCGCATTTCATGCATGTGTGTGAGTGAGTTTAAATAAACAACCATGTGAGTAAATAAATGAAGAATGGTGTGAGATCTACCTAATCAGAGTACTCTAAACTTAAAGGAACTTTCAATATATGTTATCCAATCCCACCCACACCGAACCCTGGAGAAACCGCCATCAACATCACCGACTTTCCATTGGAGCAATGTCAGGTCATCCAGCCAGGTATGATACTTCTAAATGGATACCTGACACCGGAAGCACAGATCCATATCATCAGACGATGCGACGAACTTGGAGCAAAACCAGGAGGGTTCTACACACCCGAATACCCGAACGGAGCAAGGATGCAGTTGAAGATGATGTGCATGGGTAAGGACTGGAACCCTTACACCAAGACATATCAAGAAGTACGAGCTGAAGATGGAGCAACAGTAGCAAGTATACCAGAGGAGTTCCATGCGGTCGTTAACCACGCCGTGGGAATTGCTCAACAAGTTGAAGCGGATTCAATTCCAAGTGTAAAAGCAGATTTATGCATTGTAAACTTCTACCAGAAAGGTGGACGGTTAGGTATACACCAAGATAAGGACGAGTCACCCGAGTCTCTAAGTAAGGGAGTACCCGTGGTGTCTTGGTCCATTGGTGATACCGCAGTCTTTGTGTATGGCGAGCAGAAGCGTGCTGATCTCGCAAAGAAGCTACTGCTAAAATCCGGAGATGTATTAATCATGGGTGGGCAATCAAGGATGCTATACCATGGCATCAGGAAGATCAAACTGAATACCGCACCGTCGGCAGTGATCAATGCCACACACATGAAACCCGGACGTTTGAATCTGACCTTCAGACAGTTTTAAGCCTTGTATAATTATGTGATAAACAGTATGTATTAAGGATGTTGTAAGTGTGAATCATGGCGACAGTATAAGCCAATGAATGTTGTAAAAAGGAGTGTGTTAATGAATAAAGTGGAGTTGTTTGAAGCATATGAACCGTGTTGTTATCCAATACTTATTAGTTTGCCAATGAATTAGGATGTGCACTCGGAACGGGAGGTACACTGAGTGTCTGCAATAAGGCAGAAGCCGGCAAGAGCGGCACAATCCTCACCGGTACCTTTCCAGTGAATGGCGTGGATGCATCGATCTTGTTCGACTCTGGAGCCTCACACACATTCATTTCGCTATCATTTGCGAAGAGGCTGGGGTTAGATGGTGAAGAGATGCCAGACTTCGTGGTCACTCTCCCGTCGAAAGAGCGGATCAGATGTACCCGCTACTACCGAGATGCTATTGTTCGAATCATGGATGAGGAGTTTCCGATCGACTTGATAGAGTTCGACGGACTAGGCTTTGATGTGATTGTCGGGATGAACTGGTTGGAGCGGTACAAGGGCAGAATCCTGTGTGCCGAGCATCGACTGCTTCTTCGGAGTCCATCTGGGGTTACCATATCTTACCGCCAGAGGCCCAGGGAGCCTTCGACTCAGATCATCACCGCCATGGCTATGTATCACGAGTTACGACGAGGGAGTGATGTATACCTCTGCTATGTCCAGGACATAGAGAGAGACCCTGAGTTTAGCCCAGATGTGCCGGTAGTGTCGGAGTTTCCTGATGTATTTCCTAAGGAACTGCCGGGCATGCCGCCAGCACGAGAGGTTGAGTTTGAGATTGATCTAGTCCCGGGCACCGGACCCATTGCGAAAGCGCCTTACCGTATGGCTCCAGCAGAAATGACAGAGCTCAAGGAGCAGCTGAGAGACCTACTCGACAAGGGCTTTATCCGCCCTAGTGTGTCACCATGGGGAGCGCCGGTTCTCTTCGTGAAGAAGAAGGACGGTAGCCTCCGCCTATGTATTGATTATCGGGAGCTGAATGCTGTTACGGTGAAGAACCGTTACCCTTACCACGCATCGACGATCTATTTGATCAGCTTAGGGGAGCATCAGTGTTCTCCAAGATAGACCTGCGTTCCGGATATCACCAGATTGCCATCCGTGACAGTGATATCGAGAAGACAGCTTTCAGAACTAGGTATGGGCATTATGAGTTCACAGTTATGCCGTTTGGCTTGTCAAATGCACCAGCAAAGTTCATGGACTTAATGAACCGTTTGTTCCAAGATCAGTTGGACAAATCAGTGGTAGTCTTCATCGATGACATACTTGTGTATTCGAAATCGAAAGGTGAGCATGAAAGCCACCTGAGAGATGTATTGCAGACATTGAGAAAGAACCAGTTGTATGCTAAATTTTCGAAATGTGAATTTTGGTTGAACCAAGTATCATTCCTTGGACATGTGATTTCTGAGGCCGGGATCGCTGTTGATCCGGCAAAGATAGATGCAGTGCGCACCTGGCCAAGGCCGAAGACAGTTACCGACATCAGGAGCTTCCTCGGTCTGGCAGGTTACTATAGGAGATTTGTGAAGGACTTCTCCAGTGTCTCGAAGCCGATGACTTCCTTGATGAAGAAGGATGTACCATTCGAGTGGACAGTCGACTGTGAGAGAGCTTTCGCGAGTCTCAAGGATGCTCTGACATCTGCACCGATTCTGACATTACCAGACGGTCCAGATGGTTTTGAGGTCTATTGCGACGCATCAGGCAGGGGTATGGGTTGTGTGTTGATGCAACACGGGAAGGTCGTGGCTTACGCCTCCCGACAGCTGAAGAAGCATGAGGAGAACTACCCTACCCACGACTTAGAATTGGGGGCCATTGTCTTCGCACTGAAGATATGGCGACATCATTTATATGGGGTAAGTGTGACGATCTATTCTGACCACAAGAGTTTAAAGTACTTATTCACTCAGAAAGAGTTGAACATGAGGCAGAGAAGGTGGGTTGAATTCTTGAATGATTATGACATCGATTTACAGTACAAGGAGGGTAAGGCAAACGTGGTAGCTGACGCATTGAGTCGCCGAGCACACTCTCTCCATTCGCTAGTCTCTCATACTGGCTTGGTTGAAGAGGTGCGGAGTGCTCAGATGACGGATCAGTATATGGTGGAGATTAGACAGAAGCTTATTGATGGCACATTCGAGGGTCAGAAGTATGACTTCAGACTCCACGATGATGACCTGATTAGGCTCAATGGCCGGTTGTGTATACCGAGGAGTAGCGCTGAGCTAAGGAGCGCATACTGAGTGAATCCCATTGTTCTACTACTTCGATTCACCCCGGAGCTTCAAAGATGTATAAAGGTATGAAAAGATACTTCTGGTGGGCTGGAATGAAAAAGGATGTAAATGACTATGTGTTGAGGTGTCTCACTTGTCAGAAGGTCAAGTTTGAGCACCGACGGCCTGGTGGTATGGTGCAGCCAATGCCAGTGCCGGAGTGGAAGTTCCATGACATATCTATGGACTTCGTAGTAGGGCTTCCGCCTACAAGGGGAGGTCTGAATATGATTTGGGTGGTAGTTGACCGACTGACCAAGGTGTCTCGATTCATTCCGATGAAGGACACCTGGAAAGTGGCAAGATTGGGCAGAATTATTCGATAAAGAGATTGTTAGACATCATGGTGTACCAAAGACGATAGTATCTGACAGAGATACCAGATTCCTATCCAGATATTGGAAGTCTACGCGAGAGGCACTTGGTACTGAACTGAAATTGAGCACGGCGTTTCACCCACAGACCGATGGTCAGAGTGAGCGCACTATACAGACACTTGAGGATATGCTACGTGCATGTGCACTTGACTTTCAGACCAGCTGGATTGATAAGTTACATCTGATCGAGTTTAGCTACAACAACAGTTATCATGCATCGATCAAGATGTCTCCCTTCCAGGCATTGTACGGTAGACCATGCCGCACGCCATTGTGCTGGGATGAGTCGAGTGAGACGGTCATTATGGACCAGAGTATCTTGAGCAAGTTCAGGCAGAAGTTCGCCAGATCAGGGCTAATATGAAAGCAGCTCAGGATAGACAGAAGTCGTACGCAGATGTGCGCCGACGCGACCTGGAGTTCGCCGTGGGCGATCAGGTATTTCTTAGGGTATCCCCCATGAAGGGAGTATTTCGTTTTGGCCAGAAGGGCAAGTTGAGCCCGAAATATGTAGGTCCTTATGTTGTGACGGAGCGGATCGGCCCGGTAGCTTATAGACTTGATTTACCCGCCGAGCTGGGCAAGGTACATGATGTATTTCATGTGTCCCAGTTGAAGAAGTATATGTCTCATCCGTCTCATGTGCTTCAGCCGGAAAGGCTAACCTTAGAGCCAACCATGCGATCAGTGGAGACTCCGGTACGGATTCTGGATACTAAGACTCGAGACACTCGCCATAAGTCCGTGAGACTGGTGAAGGTCCTCTGGTCTAACCAGGACGTTGAGGAGGCCACTTGGGAGCTGGAAGAAAAGATGAAGGCGAAGCACCCGTCATTGTTTGCTTCTTAGTGTTCATATGTATAGGGTACGGGGCGTACCCCTTTTAAGGGGGGTAGAGCCGTTTCGGTTATGGTTGTATATGACATGTATATGTATACATTGTCTATGTTATGTTACAGACCGTTGTGTCTGAATGGTATTATATGGTTCGGACCTCGAGTCCGTTATGGTATTGTGTGGTTTGGACCGTGAGTCCGTTGTGGTGTAAGAATGATGGTAAGGTTGGTAATGATGGTTGGAAGTATTGGTGTTATAAGATGTTCCCGTGTTCTAATAGTAAGACATGTGGGAAGTATGAACTTTGGGGACAAAGTTCTTTTAAGGGGGGTAGATTGAAATACCCCAAACCTTGGTATGTTGGTTAAGCATTAAAACATGATTTATTAAGACTAAAAAGAGTCTTAGAAACCGGTAAACAATTTAAACAAAAGAAACACAAAGATGCTTTAAAGTCAATAAGAGCAAAATGTGCTCTAAGCTTGGGATAAACTTGAGTAAGACCTAATGAGCTTACCAAGACTCATTTATATACTAATGAACATATTAAACCAATTACCAAAGAAAACCAAGCTTGAAAACAAGTTAAAACACAAAATGTGCTTTAAGAAGTCTTAAAGCACATTTTTGAAAAATTATCTTGTAAATGAGTTTTGAATGGCTAAATGTCCATCATTACTCTTAAATATATATGTGTACTATATAGTATCACATTTGGGTGGCTATATTGATGGGAAATCAAAAATTTCACTTCTAAGTGCCTTGTTTAGGTGAATAGTACTTTTTATAATCTAGTTTATAACATATGTTATGTTAAGTAATTAAATTGACAAACAAAGACTAAAACACCCTCATACTAATAAAGGGGGCCGGTTTTTATAAGGGTGGTGACTCACCACTCTCTAGTTAAGGTAATAAGTAATTTAAGCAAACTAAGTAAAACTACTTTTTACTTTATAACATAAATATCTTCTTAAAAGCAAATCCTATCTCATTCTCATTTCTTTCCTTCATTCCCACGGTTTGCAAACACCTCTCTTCTTCCTTCTTCCTTGTTCTCTCTCGGTAATACTACTACCACCATGGAAGTTCCAACTTTGACCACTTGCTAAATCTAGCTCACTTGTCCAAATCAAAAACAAAGACCACCAATCTCTTCCTCTCATCAAGCTCTTCATTCCTATCTTCTCAAAACTCCAAGAGCTCCATTTCGGTGCCAAGGTGTTCTACCATTGAAGGAGCTTGAGCTTGTATTTTTACATATTGTTACTCTCCTTGACTTCTAGGTAAGGAATCTCAAATAAAAACTTCATTTCCTCCTTGTTTTTGTCATGTCCGAAAATACACATTGAAGGAGCTTTTTATGTGACCTTGTTCTAGCTTCATTCCAACCCTTCATGGACTAGGTGGAGTCCTCTCTTGTTATATATCCAAACTCTCTTCAAAGATCAAGGTAAAACAACTACATTAATGTTTTTGAAACAATGTCAAATTAGGGTTTACAATGAGATGAAGCCTATAGCTTGATTACTCATTATGATGTTTGTACATTGTCTAGAACTTGACAAGGAATCAAAATACCATACGGTTTTGTAAGGAAACAAGAAGGAAGTGTGTTGGAAAAAAAGAGGTAAATCTACTAACTTAATGATGTTTAATGCCTTAGGAGAAATGAGCTATAATTGCTTATTAAAACTACCTAAAGAGCAAATGGTTAATGACCTAGTAAATGTTCTCAAAGAGACTAGTAAAATGACATATGTCTTGTTGTATGTAATCGCAGGTTAAAGGCATATATATTGTGGAAATTCAGTGTTTATGATTTAAGCACTTTAAGGGCCTAAGAGCCATGCATTTTAAGGGCCTAAGTGCCATGCAATTTAAGTTATGCACTATATTGTGATGTAGTGTGAATTTGGTGAAGTTGTGTAAGAAAGTGTTCTTGGTGTTTTTAGTGTTCTAGGATGATTAATGATGAAAATAATGTGCTAAGCTGTAACAAAGTGCTAGGAGAAACTATGTCGAAATTTAGGAAATGAATAAGGAGTTCACGATGTTTAAAAGGAATTTTGATGAACTAGGAAGTGTTCTAGAGTGTAATAAGGACTTAGGCATGATCTTGAGGTTTTAGTATGTACCAAAGTCATTTTGGACTTAGATGAAGGCCTAGGCAAACTTTGGTAAAATAAGGATAAAAATGTAAGCTTAGGAAAAGGGATTTCAAGAATGACTTAAGGAGTTTTAGTTTATAAGAAATGATGTTAAAAGTAATGATGTTGTGTGGAAGGAATATCTTGATATAATGGTTAGTATAGGCATGAAACATCACTTAGGAACTTAAGGAGAAGACACTATAAGTGTTGGAGGCTTTGGAGAAATTTGGTTAAGTGTTTAAGGTTGTAGAAAATGAGTATAATGGCACGTCCGAACTTCCGTCCGAACTTGGAAGCTCGGACATGCCCTGTTACGCTTACAGTTTTCTGGATTTTAGGTAGTGTCCGAACTACCGTCCAAACTTGGAAGTTCGGACGCACCTGTTACTCTTAGGTATTATCCTCGAACTGTGTCCGAACTTGGGAAGTCCGGACACATGTTCGGACATATAGAATTCTGCCTTGGATTTCTCTCGACTCATGTCCGAACTTCCGAAGTCCGGACACAAGTTCGGACATGTGTCTGTTTTGGGTTTAAAGTCACGGCTTGTGTCCGAACTTGGACACTCGGACACAAGTTCGGACAGGCCACTATATGGACCAAAAATTATTGTTTTAAGATGGGAATTGTTACCTAAAAATAGTAGTTGGTTAGTAAAGATATTATAAGGTTATGGGAGACATGTTAGGTGGGTTTTAAAGGCAATTAAAAGGATGAAAGGTTGTAACAAGTGTAAAATAAAAATAAACTAGTAGTGATGAGTAGATAATGTTGATAATGGATTAGTGCGTTAATTAACCGACGTTACTAATGTGTATAGGATTCTCTCGAGGTGGAAACGAAACGAGGCAAGGACCAAGGTATGGTTTTCTTGCAGTCTGTTGCCTAACGGTTTACACCGGCTTGGGTGTTGATTGTTTTCTGAGTGTTTACGACCTTATAAGATTAAGGCATGAAAAGAGCTTACAGTTGTTATATTATGATGTTGTGTTATTATGTCTCCTTTCCCTTGGCGTGTCTAACAAGACCTAAACACTTGCTTGTATGTGACTTAACAAAATATTGTGTGATCACTAACAAGTGCTAATCGGGGGGAGTGAGGAGTCCGGTATGTTCCGGCCACGCGTGTGATGGATGGGGGTCGTTATCATATCCGGTTCGGCTCTCTTGGTGTATGTTTAGGTGGTATTCCAATTTGGTTTCAACCTTCCCTTAGCTTATCCAAAGCTAGTTTACTGACTCACGTCGGGCCACAGGGGCATACTGTGTTGTTTGGTGTGCTTGGGATCACTATATCCGACACACCTTGGGTTAAAGTCAACCGTTCAAATAACAGGATGGTGATGAGGTAATTAACGAGCTTGGTATGGGTTTGGCAACAATCTCTATGCTCATGGTATGTACTAACTATGGTGGAAGGATCTTAATGTGAACCGTTCTTGTGGTGATATGTATTGTTGTTGTGCTATGCTAATTACCTTGCTATGCTATGGTATATATATATGTCGGATGTTAAAAAATGAATGCCATGTTATTATGACAATTGGTTGCGCGTATCCCGGTAGCCGATGGGCTGCGCGTTAGCCATACCAGCAAAGGTGCTGACCCCTCGGGGGCTCCATATTTTTATTGCAGGATGAGGATCGAAGAGGCAGAGTGGCTCTAGGTCCTAGGTGGTAGATATACTTTTGGATAAGTAGGTTGTTGAGCCCGGGATGCGCCTGTGCTCCCGAGGCGTACATTTTGATACCTTGTTATACAGTGTTGGATGATTATGGTTTGGAGATGATTTGTAAATTAAATACTCGGTATTGTCGGTTATGTTTATATATGGATGTTAGTTTCTATGCTCGGGAGTCTGATCATCAGACCGATACACTTGTATTTATTCTGCCTAGTTAACCACGTGGGTGGTTAACGGCGTTGTAACACCAAAGCGTTTAGTTATTGTTTGGTTGGTTGTTTCCGCTGCGATTTTGGTAGTTGATAGGGGCGTTGTAGGGGTGTTACATTTCCATTTGTTACTCATCATTCCTAAACTCTTGGACATACCTAAACATTTCTTCCCATCCTCTTAGCACCTTAACCTTGTTCTTCTTTACCTTGACCTTCCTACACCCTCCTTAGACATCTACATTTCTTTTACTCAATTACTCACCATTGTCATGATCTTACACTCTTATACATTCCTAGTCGATCTACAACATTCTCCTTCAATTTTCACCTCCATCACCTAAGTCCACTTATTACCATCTAAACTAAAACCTTATTGTTCCACTACTAGGATCATCACTACTTACACAAGCTTCCCAAGACTTTCATTGATATACTCCCTAGTTCATAACTAAATCACCTTAAAGCATTATACACCTTTTCCTTCAAATTTATGCGCAAGTCTCACCATTCCTCTTACCATGACTTTAATGTGTTCAATACACCCATCTAAACTCTAATTTCCTCATAGACCACTCTAGGTCATTCTAAACCTCAAGAACTACTCAGTTAACTCATTTCCACTCAAATTCCTCTTAATGATCCCTAGTTACCCTAGGGCATATTAACTCACCACTACCTCTTAAACACTTCTTTTCCTACTCAAATTTCGTCATAGCTTCTCTAGTATATTATCATGCCCAAATACATTATTTTCCTCATTCAACGATCTCACACACGTCAAGTTCTTTCTCATCATATTTCATCACCCAACCAACTCATTCACAACAAACTCAATATATTGCAATAATCTTAAATTGCATAGCACTAAGGCTCTTAAATGACATGGCTCTTAGGCCCTTAAATAACTTAAACTTAAACACTGAATTTCCCACATATAAAAGCTTTCAGCCTGCAAATACACCCATCAATCTCATAGTAGTTATAGTTCTCTTAAAATCCATCTTAAACTTATATTACTAACTCATTCCCATTGGCTCCTTATTCACAAGTTCATAAGCTTGTTTAAATTCTTTTTCCTAGGTTATATAACCCATTACCTAATGTAAGCCCTAGTCTACATTGGTACTCATCTAAAACTCATCCCTTAAACCTTAAACCATCATTAGGTAAGCAATTTACCTTGTTTTCTCAAGCTTATCTTAACTTCCTCCTTAGACCTTTTTCCCTTGGAAATCTCGGCCACCATTTTAACTTCCCTTGCCAATGTTCTAATCAATACACAATGACTCTCATGAGTGCTAAATAATACACTAACCTTAAGGAGTAAACCATAGGTTAAAAATGTGTTTTAAGGTATTAAATTGAATGCTTTACCTTGGATTCTCAAGACAAGCTTGGATATGAATCAAGTAGGACCTCCTCTAGCCCTTGGAGAATAAAATCAAGCTAGAACAATGGATAAAATAAGGCTCCATGAGAAGGTAATTTTCGGTCATGGTGAGGAAGTGCTGGAAACATGATTTTTCTTACATTTTCTTTACCTTAAGAGAATGGAGAAGCTAATGAACTCTTCAAACTTGAATTTCCTCCATCAATGGAGTTTTCTCTTGGCACCGAAATGGAGCTTTGAAGGATTTGAAAAGATAGAAAGCTAGAGCTTGAGCTAACTAAGAATAATATGTGTTTAGTTTTTGATTTGGAGCTAAAATGAGTAAGTTGTAGACAAGACAAGGTGAGGCAACAATGGAGCTTGTTCTCACGGTTTGAGAGGGTGAAGAAAATGAAGAAAACCGTGGAAGAAGAGAATGAATGGAGAAGAGGAGACGGTAAGCTAAAGTAAGATATTTTACTTTTAAAAAGCAAATAGTAAATTTCTCTCATTTCTCTTTTTCTTCTTAAGTTGAATGACTCATGTGGTGACTCACCACCTAAAAACGGCCACCCCTTAATAATCAAGACATTTATGGTCTTGGTTGACCAATTAATTAGCTTATATTGACTTAATGCTAAACTAGCACTATTTGGTTACTATTCACAAATTAGTGCACATATTTCTGAAATTTTTGATTTCCCATTGATTTAGACTTCCTAATGTGATACTAATTAGTACACATGTTGATTAAGATGTAATCATAGGCATTTAGCCACTCAAAACTCATTTCTAAGACAATTTCTCAAAAAGGTGCTTTAAGGAGTCTTAAAGCACATTTTGTGTTTAAGCTTGTTTTTGAGCATGGTTTCCTTTGATAATTGATTTAACATGTCCATTAGCATGTTAATAAAGTCTTATAATGGTATTTGGGTGCTAATCAAAGTCACTCCAAGCGTAGAGCACGTTTTTGCCCAAATTGCCCTTAAGGCATTTTCTTGTGTTTTCCTTGGTTTAAATTGTCTACCAATCTTTCTAAGGCATGTTTTAGCCTTATTACATCATATCTTGATATTCACTTAGCATACTTAGGTTTGGGGTATTTCAAATGGCTTACCTTAGTGTAGTTTAATACCTTAGGGATTGTAATTGTGTTTATGCAAAATGGAGTGCCTTGGATGCATTGTGTTAATGCAGGTGATAGCTCTATATGTGGAAATTCAGTGTTTAAATTTATGTTACTAAGGGCCTAAGAGCCAGTGGAAAATCAAGGTGTTATAAGTGCCTAGAATGAATGTGGTGGGTGGATTAATGTAAGTGTGCTGAATAAGTGTGTGAGGATGTTAAAATTGTGGGGAAACTGTAACACCCCTACTCTAATCGGCTCCTAAACATCTTACTTAACAATATAATCGCAGTGGTAATCTCAACAATTGAACTACTGGTGCCACCGTTCTTACTCGCCCATACGAGTAATAACGTGCTTCTTGATATACGCTTAAATACGAAACAATTTCTCGCAGTGACAACAAGAGATAGATCTAACTTTCCCAATCTAATATAAAATACATTCACAGTGAGCATTCTAAGTATCCCAATCCTATACACGTTTCTAAGTTCGTATCAAAATGCAACAGTGCATATTTAAACAACTGTAATTTAACTACCCAGCGCGTCCCTCTCTTTGCCGACACCGGAAGCTGCATACCTGCAAAAATGGTTGTTTGTGGTATGGAATCAGCCCCTGCTGAGTATGTTACTACATAATTGTCATGCCCCCTCGGACCCTCAGTTACTTGGTCGAGAGCATGCAATTCATTTTCATGCAAGTAGTTTAATGTTAAAACTGTAAAGCAACAATATATTGCAGTAAACTCAAATAACAAACAAGCCCCCGGCTTCACACATCGCCTCGTAATAACCACTGAAAGCGTTACAACGCTTATAGAGTACAGAGACTCCATTCCACAAACACTTAATAGTTCATAATTGAGTCGGCGACTCACCCGACCAAACAATCCACCATAATCCACCATGAGTACAGCGACTCGACTCATCCATTCACCACACCAATATGAGCACAATAGCTCGTTCAAACAAATCCACCAACATACCATACATAACCACAAAGCACAACCAATGAACAACAAGGCGAAACAACGAGAATTATAAACGAGTATAAACTCTCATATTTGGCATGCAAGCCCAAATAATGTTCGCCTAATGTACGAGTTAGTATAGTCGTTCGTAATTGTTCAGTCATGTCTAATGACAACGCCTCGTTAGAACGACGTGTCCCTAAGTTACCCATCTCTTATGGCGGGTCACCCACAGCAGTAGCCACTCCAGCGGTAGAGTCTCCGACCTACGAACAATCTGTAGTTCGTTGGAAATTTATCCTGATACTTACGGTTACCACACGGTATCCTAGTATCGTTAATGGATCACAATTCACAGTAAGAGCCACACCCTCTTGATAAACTTATCTATACCATCGCATCGTTTTACTTTTTTTTTTCACAGCAGACTAAGGTCGTAGTCCAATCCTGAGTATGTCGACTCGGGATCCAGTGCTAGATACGAGAGCGGCGTTAAAGAGGCCAGTGCTCCGTATATAAGTCTCAGATAATATATATATATATATATATATATATCTTATTATCCTAATGCTACAACGTTTTTTACTTACATTCCTTATATTTCACATATAAGATAGCATCACTGCCGCTTGTTCGTTTTATAATATGTTCATATATACGAACAGTACTGTTATCGTACAACAGTAATAATAAAGCAGCATTAATACACAACTCAAGCATATTAATTCACACAAACAGACATTCAATCTTATCACAGATTTTCACACAATGTCTGAACTGAGGAAATCCTCAGAGACAATCAAGCCACATAAATAACATACCGTGCACCGGGATTATAAGACCGTGGAGTATGAATCTGCTAAATTCTCTGGTGATCCTCGAGACGCCTCTTACAATCTATAAATATGCATCACACTATGCATCAGTATATCGTACTAACAATACACTACGGAACCCCGTACCGTTACTAATCCATCCCGGTTTATTCCCCGTTGTAACTATTAACGTTTGTCGGGTTTTCGGTTTAACTTGGGATTTGGAAAAATGTCATATTTCATGCGTGGTTACGTCGAGTATATTAATATACTTAACTTTAAACGTTTATTATCGCATGTAATTTAATACACATTTGTATATTATATAGTTTATCACTATATTGCATGTATAATCTTAATCATATACTATACATTTCACCTTAGTATTTATTTTCCTAAGGTTTGTTTTTCCAAGTTTAATGTGGTATAATTCATATGTAAAAATACTTTGAATTATATAAATCCTTATTAATCCATGTATACTCCTAACATTAGAATTTCCATATCTAATGTTTGTAATTCTTTTCTGTTTATCTTATATCATTTTAATTATGATAATATATGGTTATTGAACCATATTATATTTTTCCACCATAACCATAACTATATTTATTTATACATGTATTATGGGACCATTTATTATATGGTAAATCTTTATAACATATATATTCATCTTTCTTAATGAATATTTCTTATATTATAAATGTTATAATTCATATAACATTACAAACCATATTACAAATTTGCATTACAAGGTATTCATATTACCGAACAGCACTATATGTCTTCTTTTATTTACAAAACCCCACATTATTTATATAATGTTACAATATAGTAATATAACATATACTATGATATTTCTATCATTTCCCCAATTATAACCTATAGTTATAATATGTTATAAATTACCAAACAGAACCTATGCTGTCGGTTTTTATTTATGCTCACCAATACTTTCAGAAATTACAAAGTAACCCCAAATATTATTATATTGTTACACTTATAACATATACCTTATATTATAACCTTCAAACCTTTATATAATTATAACCTATAGTTATAATGTTCCAAAATAGTCGAACAGACCCTAGGGTCTATTCTAAATTAATTTCCACCTCTCAACTTTCTATATTTACCAAAGAACCCCATTCTATAACATATAGTTTCCAATGTCACACCATTATCACACCAACTCCTTGTTTCTAGTTCACCATTATAAAAATCTGTTCAATAATATGACTTATTCCAGATGAACTCCATTTATCATTACCTCTAAGCCCAATCAGATTATTCTTATTTTAGTTGGCATTTCTTTCCTAAGCCCAATGGCATGTTAATCTTATTCATTTAAATCAGTCAATTTATTTAGTCCACATCATTTGCGGTTTAGCCCATATTGGCTAAAACCCAATTGGTTTGATTTTGTTGACCAACTTTTAAGCCCTAACTCATATTGACTTTTGTTGGCCAACCCTAATTTCTGTTTCCAATTTGACCAATTTACTAACCAATTCCAGAAACCCTAATTACACATTCAAAATTTTCACTTCAGCCCTCAATTTCCCAAAAATAACAATCCGTCCCAGACTTTCTCAGATTTATGATTTTGCCCCCAATTTCCTCAACTTACATTTTCGCCTCAAATTTCAATAATATTTACAATCTGGCCCCAAAATTAATTTTATACCGAGGCCCTAATTTCTAATACCGTAAATCCTAATCTAAAATCGAGCCTTAATTTCTGAAATTTTTGTTTTAACATGGCAAATTACCCTTATAATATTTCAAAACCCTAAATCTGTCGTAGAGGTTCGATTTCACAACAGAACAATACAAATCCATATTCAAAGTCCATAATACCAAAAATATGTTCACGGTTCTCACATAATTTCGCAAGAAATTGGCTGCCACAACCGCACAATTTTTCGGTTCCAACAACAACATTCAAACTCAAAATTTTCGGACCACAAGGGTTAAAAAAAAACCCGATTTTCGTTTTACAAAAGGTTCATACAAACCCTAAATTTTCGGGTAGAAACAAAAGTAATTAACCAAGCTAATTACCAATGTACACCTTTTTAATCTCCCAGAAAATTGACTCTGACTTCGACCATTTCCTCTGTTTGCTTGCGATTTTCCAGATCCAGGCAAGGAGACGGTCTCGGTTGGTTTCCACATGCGAAACAGAGAAGAAATGTAGGAAGGGTAGGGTTAGAGATTCGGGAAACCGGTTTCGAACTCACCAATGATGAACAAAGAAAATCTTAGAAAGACTAGATTTACCTCTCATGTTTTCGGTTTAAGCCAAGCATAAGCTCCACCGGAGTTGGGCTCCTCGTTTGCGCGCCTGAATCGCCAGAAAAGAAGAGAGGCATGGAGGATGTAGCAGAGATGAGTGGCACAGAGTATAATGTTCCTTGTTTCGGTTGGAATTACCGTGAATTGAGAGAGTGGGAGATGAAGAGAGGCACGAGCTTGTTCCTCGTCGCCAGTTTAGGGTTGCAAAATTCGTGAGTGAAGAATGGAAGAGAATGAGAGGCGCAGTTTCAGAAGAGAGAATTGAGGGAGGCGTGAGCAAGTATGCTCCTTGTTCAGTTAGGGTTGCAAATTAATTACCGTGAGTGTATAATGGAGTGGGCTGGACTTTTATCTTTCCTTGTTTTGGGTTTGGGGCTGGGTTATTACCGGAACCGGAAGTAAGGAGAGTCCTTGGGCCGGCCCAGTTCCTTTGGGCGGGTCGGCCCTATATTTTTTTTTTGAACGATACCCTTTTTAATGTCGTTTTTGACTCGTTTCTTCTTGCCCGTTTTTCATGCCGTTTGTGACACGCTATTTCATTTAACGAGACGGAACTCTTTATGTCTCCAATTTATACTTTCAAACAATAATCATTATTGTTGTTTGTAAATTGATTAATTAGCATTCAATTTCTAATTGGCTTGTGTTTCGCCATTTTAGGCGAAAACACGACGTCTTTTATTCCATTTTCTTAGCCAATTTTCCAATGCCCCAAAATTACCCAAATAACCTCGTAAGGTATCTAAGACCCGCGTTTCGCTTCTAAAATATTTTTGCATGTTTTCCAATGTAAAAATGATTACTTTCATTTTTATTTATATTTCTTTTCTAAACCCTCCTCAAGGTCGTTTTAGGCTTCATTAATGTTTCTTAACGACTTCTTAGGGTTTATTTAAATATTATATTATTCTCTTTTACTTATTTACGGATATTTAATTCCTTAATCTCTCATTAATTACTTTTATTTAATTAATTCATTATTAATTAAAGTAATTAATATTTGGGGTATTTCAATCTACCCCCCTTAAAAACGCTTCGTCCCGAAGTCGTTACTCACATTCGGTTTTCCTAAGGAATCAAGTTCCACTAGGTAACCACAGACAATCCATTGCTAGGGAGTACATCCCACTAGGTTCAAACCTAGTATATATGTATCATAATTGATACAACAATAATCTCATTCCATATAGTCAATAATCATGACACATTCATTCATAAACAGCACTAAACAAGGTGCAAAACTCATTCATACACAACACTAGACAAGGTACAAAACTCATTCATACACAGCACTAGACAAGGTGCAAAACTCAATAAAGTACTCAAAGGTGTTTGAAAGGGATACTCCACGCATCCCTATCTACACGCTATTATCTCGCGAGGATACTCACACATCATTCCACATGTATGTGTGCACATATAGTTAACGTTGACAAATCACAGGGAAGCAGTCTTAAAGACCAGGACTTGACGATCCCCAACCCCATGCTAACCAACGTCTACTACCCGCGGACACACCGGTTTAATAACGAAGGACACTGCGGTCCACGGCTCCTCGGACAGTATCACCTTATTTCCTTACTCACCCACAGACACACTGGTCTAATGACAAGGGCTCTACGGTCCACGGCTCTCTGGGTGATGTCACTCGCAGACACACCGGTCTAATGACGAAGGACTCCACGGTCCACGGCTCTTCGAGTGACGCCCTAAATTCCAATTTCTATTCATATCTGTGTCCACTTGTAGGAAGTTTCGAGAATCATTCAACCCCGACGTGGTCAGCATCAGTGTTGATCTATCTCTCACCTCAATTTGTGTTCGGTTTCCCTGATCGGACCAGGATCAAGTTCAACTTCCCACGTCAATTTCAATCAATCAATTGTTTATTCACTTCTAATCTTGTTTCCTCTTGATATTTGCCACCTTGTGTTCTATAGATACACAAGTCAACTAGTGTAATTAATCTAATCACCGGCATATAGGATCATGTATCCTAACCATGTACCAAGTTGTAACACCCCAACCGTTAATCTCGTCATTACCTCTTAACTGTTACTAATTACTCCTACTCACTCACGCAGCGGAACTCTAATTACAACGAGGGGTGAAACAACGCCGTTAGCCACCCATGTGGCTAACCAGGCCTTTCTTACATACCGTAACGGTCTGATGAACTGGAACAACCGAGTACTTCATACAAATACAATACTCAATTCATACCTCTACTATACCGAGTCTACAATATACGGATGCCGATAACATACTCGGACTTACACCTCATTCAAACGCATAAGTAATTACAATCTAACTACCCATGCTCACTGCAGTCCCCGTCCTACTCTCTCGAACGGTGGTCAGCTTCAAGTACCTGCACACTAAAAACGTTCCCCCTAGGGGGTCAGCTTACGCTGCGCATGAAATTCGCATATACCGCGTGCTAACCGCGGTACGCCGACTACTTTGGGTCGGATATACATGGAGTTCATTTTAATCAAACAACATGCATCATGGCAATACAATATATATGTATATCACACAAGGAATCTACATCCAATCACGGGACACGATTCCTAACTAACATAACAATGTTGTTAGTGGTAACTGGTTACTCTTAGGCATTGAGGGTTATTCCTCGCTATGCCTTGTTTACTTATTCAATACCTCACCCGCTCTCTCGGGTTACTTATTCATGTACACACCCATTCTCTTGGGCTACTCATTCTTATACTTACCCATTCTCTCGGGTTACTCATACATATACTCACCCCTTTCTCTCGGGTTATTTATACTCGTTATCTCACCCACACTCTTGGGTTATTCATACTCAAGCTCTTGTAGATTCTCGAGACACTACAGGTCTCCTACGTCACGCTTGTTACTCTTATACATACTTAAGCCAAAACTCATGGCTCTCTAGCATAGTCTTACTTCCCCGGTTTCGACCCTACTCTGGGTCTAGCATGGTGGGAAGGTTCAACTAGCTCACGGAACTCTCTCTTAGTTCCTATCTCTTTTACTTAGGTCCGACTACTCTCGGACTACTCTCGTTCCCATACACTCCTCTCTCGGAGTTATAGTAATATCATGTATATTAGTCTAGAAGCATCATTCTTGATGTTTCTAATGACTTTGGGAACTTTACTTAAATTCGGGTAATCTTAGGTTTAAGTGTTACCCTCACAATCATATGCTTGTACATTCGGATATTTTCTTATACCGGGTAAAATCCTCATATAAGAGGTCGACCGTATCTCAAGGGAGTCACATAGTCCCTTAGGTCTCTTTTACCTTTCTTATATGTTTACATTATTGGACTAACTTCAATCCTCTCGATGGAGGTCATTTATCTCTCCACTCATATTTATTTCGTGGATTGTTTCAATAAGGTTCTCTAACCGTTATCGGGCATATACTCAACCCGTACATCTCCTCGCATTTTAGGGAGTTCATATGTTTGTGTTATCGTTATACTTTAATCGATAGCTTGTGTGTGTTTGCATAATACCATTGGTTATGTGACTACCCGTTCAACGGGTTTCTAGTCAATCAGTACTCACTAAGAGTCGGTCTATGCACTAAGTTAGACCACACCGGCATGCAAGTATGTTAGTTCATACAACATACATCAAGCATACATAATCAAACAAGGGATTATTTTCATGCTTTAATCTTGATTAAGCCGGCACACAAACACACAAATCAGAGTAACTCGGTTAGCATACGGGGCATGAGAAAATCATACCTTTCACCGGGTTTTTTTTTTACCGTGGCATCTCACCATGCTCGGGTCACGCACGATTCTCTGATAATGTTTCAAACATTATTATTAATACTAAGATCATACGGAACATAATTAAATGTTATTCCCGTAGTTACTCCGTTATCCCGTTATCTTGGTTTCACTCTTGTTAATTTGAGTTCTCACTTCTCAAACACTTCTAACACTTTCTTACACTTCCTAGGGCCTTAACATGTCACCAAACAAGGCCTTAACATCTTATAACATCATTAACATTTAAACCCCCACCATTTAAAGCCTTAAAAATACTCTCTGTAGGTTTCTGGGGGTGGTCCGGGACTTGGTCCTTACCCTAAGTCCCGGACCAGTACTCATCGTAACTCTCGGGTGGAATTCAACATTGGTCCGGGACCTTGTCCCTATCCCAAGTCCCGGACCAAACACAACCTGCACTCTCGGCCTAAATTCATGGGGTGGTCCGGGACTTTGTCCATGGACTAGGTCCCGGACCCTGCTACAGATTTTACCGATTTGTAATTTTCCAAATCTGTTACAGCTCCTTTCTTTCACCATTTGATTACCCAATCTTTCTCCACTTATAATCTACATGTTTTAGCACTTAATTACCCTTCTTAATCATCCTAAACAAGCTCTTAACCTCCCTAAATCATGGATCAAACTCTCACTTAGTTCATGCACAACAACTACACCATTTCCACTGTAATTTCCTTCTCTGTTACAGATTCTACTTCCTTGTTTTCTGATGCAGTTTTCAACCCTTCCTTACTTGCCATTCTAACCCCACGCTTTGCCACAATCAAGGCCTTAGTTTTCCTAGACCAATTTTTTGACAAAACTCACCTACGTTCCAAGCATTCTCACCACACCACAATAGCTCACAAAGCTCAGTTCACATCCCTGTTATATAAGCATAGAAATCCTTACAGCAGCACATTAATTCCCCTCTGTTATCACTCAACACTTGCTCAGTTTCTAAGTTTGTCTTGCACCCCCAACAACATTAAACTTCCCCCATTCAACAAACAATATTGTAGTACCAATACTACCCTAACTCATGGTCATTATTTACGTTCAAACATGTTTTACAGAGAACAAAACCATCTCAAGGTAAGCTCAATACCTTGTTAGTTTTCTGTTTTCTTTTCTCTTCTTCCTCCTTCTCTGGTTCTCTCTTTCTCTTCTTGTTTCCACACCAAACAGAGGTATATATTGCTATCTACAATCATACCCCAAACCACACATAACAAGTTTGTTTATTTTCCACACGTAACTCACAAACTAATATTTCACGAACTAGTTTAGGGCTTTAACACTAAGGAGTTACCTTGTTCTCTTGAGTACCACCTTTGAATAGCAAGGCTAGCAAAATATCACCCCTCTGTTAAAGACTAAAACCGTCTGAAAAATGGGGAAAATATCAACGTGGGCAATTTTTGATTTTTGCATGAACAAGCCAAGAAGATGGAGAGCTTGAGTTTATTTATACCTTAGAGTATTAAGGAGATGAAGGAGACTCTAAAGACCTCTTTAAACTTCAACAGAGGCTACGGTCAAGAAAATGAAGATGAGGGTTTTAAGTTTTTGAAGGGTGGAAAATGTTGCTCTCAACAAGAGGAATCCAACGGTACCAATTTTGTGTGATTTGGTGGAGAATGGAGCAAGATAATGGAAGGAGAAGGTGGGTGCTGTTTGTTCGCTTAACAATCGCCATGGTGTGCAGAGGAAGAAGAAGAAGGTAGCCAGAGGCTGGGCAAATCGTGAAATAAGAAAGAAATAAAGGAGGTGAGAGGTAAGTAATCACTTTTTACTATTTCACCTTTTTTGCTTTATTTATTTACTTGTCATCTCATGACTTAATAAGCTAACAAGCTAATTAAATGTGTGTGTGTACTAATTAAAATCGGCCCCACACAAAATACTTGCTGGTAGCGTTTTTCATTTTTTTACAGAAACGCTCGTTATTTTACCCGGTTTGGCACTATTCACTAACCGGGCCCGTTTTTCGCGGATTTTTTCTCGTTTCTTTATTTTTAATGGTTATTAAGCTTCCATTAATACTTAATTATAGTTATTTAATCAACTATAATTTTTACGGGTCCGTTTGACCACTTAAAGAAGCGTTTTCGGGTTTTCTCGAAAAACGTGCTTTTATGCTTATTTAGCGTTTTAATCCTTTATTTGGATCCGTTTTCTTCGGGAATCATTCCCGTACACTTATAAGGCCTAACTAAGCCTTAGGGATCCATCTCGGACCCTCTCGAGATCATGTATCTCTTATACTCATTTAACGCGCATTTTAGCGTTTTTCGCTTTTCAAGCGTTTTCTCTTTTCTTTTGGTTTTATTTCCTTTACCAATACACTTTAGGCACCATTAGGCCTTTAATAATCATATTAGAGTAATTTAATCACCATTATTAGGTCCGGGGTATTAAAATCTACCCCCCTTAGGAACTTTGTCCTCAAAGTTGGTGGATCTAAATGGTTACTCTCATGGGCACTCTATGCCAAGGTTATAATACATGTATAACCTTACAGACTCCACAAGTCAGTCACATTACATACTACACACAACTCACAAACATGTATAGCAATCAAAATACTCTTTTACTCTCTCCATGGATTCGGTCCGAAGACAAGAAGGCACTACAGTCCTCGGATCCATATCGAGTAATCTACTACTGATCCCTCAGGTACCGGTCACGTTGAACACTTACTCTTTCTGGTTCACGGCCGTTTCATGACAAATGGGCACTTACTCTCTCTGGCCCACGGTCCCTTCGGTTCTGATCAAAACGTTACACATATACATATCCTCAGGCACTCTGGTTGACTCACTCAACACAGGAACATCTCAGGGTACTCTCCCCGTCCCGCTGCCTTTGGAAAAATCACACACTGTCACCGCCCCAACCGGTCACTTAGGACCGCCGCACGTACGGTGAAATGGTTTCAAAACTAATACATACCGCCCACCGTTCTACCGGTCATCAAGACTTAAGGCCACAGCCATCGGCGGGTGATAGCGGTTTCAAAACCAATTTTCATTTCCATCTTCATACTTGAAGAAAATTCTTTTTCCAAAATCTGTTTGAAAATTCTTTTTAAAACATCACACACACAACTCCAAATCCGGTTCATGGTAGTTGTATCTTTTCTTAGCGTGATTACTTGTGACCACTATAGGGAGCTTCAGGAATCATCTAACCCTGATGTGATCAGCATCAGTGTTGAACTATCCTTCCACCCCAATTTGTGTTCGGTTTCCCTTGATCGCTAGCAGATCAAGTTCCACCTCCCACGTCAGTTTCAAACAACAGATAGTCAAACATTTTCGTTTTCTATCTTTTACTCTTTCTAGTTATATTCACGAAACAATTCGTTTCAATTAATCTCTAGTTCCTAGTACTTAGGTCATTTGTCATTCTCATTGCTTCACTACTTACCTAGGTATTCCATACTTATGGCTTCTTTTACAACTCAATTTGTTGCTCATTTAAAACACATAATCTACAACTCCACAGGATGGACTCACTCCATCTATCTTCTCATTCTCAAATAAAATCACCTAGGGAACTCCTCCTCTTAGGTCTAACACAGCGGTTTTCATGCGGTTCATATTCATACATATCTCATGTCTAATCTCACTAGACATATTCTATAGGGATTCTCATTCCCAGGAGTTTCTCTACTCCTCTTTTCATATTATTACATACACATTACTCGCATCTCTCATGCACATACTCATACTTACACGCGATGAATGGGTAGACATGTTTATGTAACATGAGTTCCAATCATCAAAACAATTTCTTTTTGTGCTATGCACATAGTAGTTTACGCACCAATACGTAAAACATACTCTAAGCGGTTTCTCGCCCTACCCCCTTAAAAGGGGTTACGCCCGCGTAACCAACCATATGTTATCATTGAACATTGGTTCATTAATTCGAGTACTATGAAGTGTTTTAACTTCAGTACGGTTAATTAACTCATAACCGGGTTCGGTTCTAGCCTCTAGGGCTTCAAGGGGTTTATGACACAGGTATACTTAACCCTGAATCACGGTCCACAAGCTTCTGCTGCGTGACCTGATAACTAGAGCTTAATTCGCTCTTTGGTATTTCTCAATGTATTTCAATCGTCGCTTGGTATCTCTTACCGTATGCGAATTCGATGAGTTATAGATTTTCTCTCCAACTCTCTGGAAATCTATTTGTATAACTCTGTATACCTTCGTGGTTATTCGCTTACTTTTCCCGACTTATTGTCGGTGAGGTCAAGCTACTACTTAGCATGTAGTGCTTCCTCGTTTAATAATGGCTCATGGATTATGTTTGTTTCTTGGTTCTGTACCAAGTTCTTCATTCATACTACTCTGCATTTTTCCACATATCGATCCTGGGCCCTGTGGGTTACTGCCCACGTTCTTTGTGCATCTTTAGCCAATGGCCGCACGGTTATCTCTCTAGATGTCACTCAACAGGCTTTGTTGACATTTCTCAATTCCTGGCTCTCCCACTTGATCATTACCGCACAAGTGCAATACCAAACACTCAGTCATACAGAGTGCAGAAGCGTAAACCTTGACAGTAAATCTCTCATGAGATAGGAATGATCATGTCTTCTTTACCACATTTCTTCATCAACTCTAATCACTATCCGAATATAGTCTTACAATGGTCGCTTACTACGCACCTTGGTCCTTCTCATTCTATGGCATCCGCTACTACTTTAGCTTCCCCCGGGTGTTCTCGCCATTTACACGATGGCTTGCCATTCACTTGGCTCAACAACATACGCTATTGTTAAATCTCTCTCTCTCGCACTGGCGCGCTGCTTACTCTGCAGTTCATATTGCAACACATACAGTGTTTACTACTCAACTGATTACTCTACTATAGTTCGTATACTCATTGGCAATATACACATGCTCAAGTTTTGCTACACCGCTCACGCTCTAGCGGTTTCACATTACATACTTAGGTGGTAGCCTTCTCTGGAGGATTCACGCAAATGCCGCTCCATAGGCCCCATAATCACAAGTGGTATCCCCACTCTAAGGTAGTGGTTCATTCACCACTGTTCCTCTTATGCCTTTATGCATATGTTTCACAATGTTTGGATCTACGTATTGTAGTTGGTTATATCGGCTTACAAGCCACCTTGCCTCGCCATGCTCCATGCGGGCTGTTTTATACAAGTTTCTTCTTCTCCGTACACCATTCAATGGTTTGGAGGTATTACTGGCTTTTCGATAAGGTTGTCTCAACACACTTCCATACATGGAAGGCCCTTTTAAATAACTTGATATTTGTTCATGCCCTCTGGCAATCTAGGGTATCCCGTTTACGTGGGATCCCTTCGGGTTTTACCCGAGTGTTTGCTTAAACACTTGTGTTCTCAACACGATGTTTCATTCAACTACTGTTGACTCCAGCACCCTTCTCGGATTGCTCCTGGGTGTTACTGAGTAATGCCATTACATCTGGCTTGTACTTATGGTTATGTTCAGTTGCGACTTCGCCTTGTGGCTATGTAAACTCAAACTATCCCGTTTAGGGTTGTAATGTCTCCCTTATTGGGTAGAGTATTAGTACTTTTCCTTTACCTACTTAATTAGGTCGTTATTCTCTTAGTGAGATATACTGTGGGAATTCTATCCCGTTTATCCAACATGATATGATCAAATTAAGGCATTCATCTTATTGCTTACACTGGTATCCATTCCAGTTATTAGGTATTTCCTCCTTGGTTCCTGAGACATATCTCATGTCTTGCTTAATACTCTGTGCTTCTCTCACTTATTAACGCCTTATCCTTAGGTCCGTGACCTTACTGGATTTTAGACTCCCTTAACTCGGTAAGCTTCCTTGTGTTCTTCGATCATTCGAGGTGTCTACTGTCCTAGTTTGGATTGGCTCTTTTCGTCCGTAGTATGGAGTGGGCTACTTCCCGTGTTCCGTACTCTACTAGTATACATACATGGAGTATCTTATTGATACGTTACCACTTACCTGACTAACTCATAATTGGTCTGTCAGGTCCGCAAGCTCCTTCGGAGTGCGGTCGTTCCATGTCTCGTTTAGTACACCGTAGTGTCGGTCACACGCCTAAGTGAAGTATTCTGTTGCCAACTCCTCTTATATCGTCCTAGATAACTTACCGTGATTCTCTGGTTTGGTTTTTAAAAATTTAGGGGTTTTTTGGAAATTCTCTGTTTGAAAGAAAAATTTGAGTTGAAAATAAAATCTCCACGGCATTTCAATGCCGGTTGCTTCTTACCAAGTCTGACTTCTTGCAGACTGGTATGTTCTTTATACAGTGATTAGGCCGTTAAGCCCTTCTCAAGGTTTCGTTTCAGAATTTTTGTGGTGCTATGTCGGCTCGCTTCCTTAGCCATCCACGTACTCTGCTAAGTACTTATTGCGTGTCAAAGTTCCTCTTAGCTGTCCGTTATACTGCACTTGCCGAGGCAAGTGCGCGGTACAGGCGGTTTTGGGTTAACTCATACCGGTCACGGTATTGTTCACATTGTATTTGGTAGCCTCGTTGGCTCTTCCTTGATCCCCTAGTTGGATAACTGCTCCTTGGAGCTGATTCTCATTCCTCTTGACATGACTGTCGTTCATTTAGGAGCTCCTCCACTCTCGGAGTTCCTTAATTACTTAATGCTTTGTTCTACCTCGTTGCTCGTTCCCACATCTTTACTGTGGTTACCGAGGTTAAAGTCATTTAGGCACTACTTCTGTAGTCCCATTCGGGTATCCCGTAGTTATGCTCGTAGCTGTCTAAGCTATATCAGTTAAGTATTGCACCCTCTTTGGGTGTGGCAGGGTGGGTGCATCTACCTTTGACTAGATTCTTAGTCAATACGTATACCGTTGGTGGTATTAGTTAGTTATGGCGGTCCGTAGACATGTGTCTCGTTTTTGTTGTTATCATCATTGCTTCTCATTAATCCGCCTTCTTGCACGGTTAGTGCTTTCTTCTTGCTACTACTCGGCCAGCTAGGTTCTCGTGACTGCTAAGCATGTCGCCCCAGGCTGCCACAAATTCTGGTCTCCTTGGATTAGGATGTCTCGACCTTTCGTCATTGAGTGCGGTTATTGTCGTTCCAGCGGGATCCGCCTCCGGGGTTTCCGGTTCTCGGGATCTACCGCATGACAGGTTCTGGGTTCATATTGATACATTAATTAAGTAACTGCCAGGTCGGGTTCCCGTCTCTCTGGCGTTCTTTCCCGAGCTTTTAATGCGGGGGTTGTGGAGGGCGGGTCTGGTATTGTAGGTATCCAGATCATACTGGAAGTTCGTACCTAGCGCATCTCTCACGCTACCACTCAACCCATAGCCCTAAGTCTCTAATTCCTAACTCGGTATTTCCTAAGCTCGGTATTTCCAGTCATCAGAGCGATACTTCGCTCTGATACCATTTTTGTAACACCCCAACCGTTAATCTCGTCATTACCTCTTAACTGTTACTAATTACTCCTACTCACGCAGCGGAACTCTAATTACAACGAGGGGTGAAACAACGCCGTTAGCCACCCATGTGGCTAACCAGGCCTTTCTTACATACCGTAACGGTCTGATGAACTGGAACAACCGAGTACTTCATACAAATACAATACTCAATTCATACCTCTACTATACCGAGTCTACAATATACGGATGCCGATAACATACTCGGACTTACACCTCATTCAAACGCATAAGTAATTACAATCTAACTACCCATGCTCACTGCAGTCCCCGTCCTACTCTCTCGAACGGTGGTCAGCTTCAAGTACCTGCACACTAAAAACGTTCCCCCTAGGGGGTCAGCTTACGCTGCGCATGAAATTCGCATATACCGCGTGCTAACCGCGGTACGCCGACTACTTTGGGTCGGATATACATGGAGTTCATTTTAATCAAACAACATGCATCATGGCAATACAATATATTTATATCACACAAGGAATCTACATCCAATCACGGGACACGATTCCTAACTAACATAACAATGTTGTTAGTGGTAACTGGTTACTCTTAGGCATTGAGGGTTATTCCTCGCTATGCCTTGTTTACTTATTCAATACCTCACCCGCTCTCTCGGGTTACTTATTCATGTACACACCCATTCTCTTGGCTACTCATTCTTATACTTACCCATTCTCTCGGGTTACTCATACATATACTCACCCCTTTCTCTCGGGTTATTTATACTCGTTATCTCACCCACACTCTTGGGTTATTCATACTCAAGCTCTTGTGGATTCTCGAGACACTACAGGTCTCCTATGTCACGCTTGTTACTCTTATACATACTTAAGCCAAAACTCATGGCTCTCTAGCATAGTCTTACTTCCCCGTTTCGACCCTACTCTGGGTCTAGCATGGTGGGAAGGTTCAACTAGCTCACGGAACTCTCTCTTAGTTCCTATCTCTTTTACTTAGGTCCGACTACTCTCGGACTACTCTCGTTCCCATACACTCCTCTCTCGGAGTTATAGTAATATCATGTATATTAGTCTAGAAGCATCATTCTTGATGTTTCTAATGACTTTGGGAACTTTACTTAAATTCGGGTAATCTTAGGTTTAAGTGTTACCCTCACAATCATATGCTTGTACATTCGGATATTTTCTTATACCGGGTAAAATCCTCATATAAGGTCGACCGTATCTCAAGGGAGTCACATAGTCCCTTAGGTCTCTTTTACCTTTCTTATATGTTTACATTATTGGACTAACTTCAATCCTCTCGATGGAGGTCATTTATCTCTCCACTCATATTTTATTTCGTGGATTGTTTCAATAAGGTTCTCTAACCGTTATCGGGCATATACTCAACCCGTACATCTCTCTCGCATTTTAGGGAGTTCATATGTTTGTGTTATCGTTATACTTTAATGATAGCTTGTGTGTGTTTGCATAATACCATTGGTTATGTGACTACCCGTTCAACGGGTTTCTAGTCAATCAGTACTCACTAAGAGTCGGTCTATGCACTAAGTTAGACCACACCCACCGGCAAGTATGTTAGTTCATACAACATACATCAAGCATACATAATCAAACAAGGGATTATTTTCATGCTTTAATCTTGATTAAGCCGGCACACAAACACACAAATCAGAGTAACTCGGTTAGCATACGGGGCATGAGAAAATCATACCTTTCACCGGGGTTTTTACTTTACCGTGGCATCTCACCATGCTCGGGTCACGCACGATTCTCTGATATATGTTTCAAACATTATTATTAATACTAAGATCATACCGAACATAATAAAATGTTATTCCCGTAGTTACTCCTCCGTTATCCCGTTATCTTGGTTTCACTCTTGTTAATTTGAGTTCTCACTTCTCAAACTTCTAACACTTTCTTACACTTCCTAGGGCCTTAACATGTCACCAAACAATGCCTTAACATCTTATAACATCATTAACATTTAAACCCCCACCATTTAAAGCCTTAAAATACTCTCTGTAGGTTTCTGGGGTGGTCCGGGACTTGGTCCTTACCCTAAGTCCCGGACCAGTACTCATCGTAACTCTCGGGTGGAATTCAACATTGGTCCGGGACCTTGTCCCTATCCCAAGTCCCGGACCAAACACAACCTGCACTCTCGGCCTAAATTCATGGGGTGGTCCGGGACTTTGTCCATGGACTAGGTCCCGGACCCTGCTACAGATTTTACCGATTTGTAATTTTCCAAATCTGTTACAGCTTCTTTCTTCACCATTTGATTACCCAATCTTTCCCACTTATAATCTACATGTTTTAGCACTTAATTACCCTTCTTAATCATCCTAAACAAGCTCTTAACCTCCCTAAATCATGGATCAAACTCTCACTTAGTTCATGCACAACTACACCATTTCCACTGTAATTTCCTTCTCTGTTACAGATTCTACTTCCTTGTTTTCTGATGCAGTTTTCAACCCTTCCTTACTTGCCATTCTAACCCCACGCTTTGCCACAATCAAGGCCTTAGTTTTTCTAGACCAATTTTTTGACAAAACTCACCTACGTTCCAAGCATTCTCACCACACCACAATAGCTCACAAAGCTCAGTTCACATCCCTGTTATATAAGCATAGAAATCCTTACAGCAGCACATTAATTCCCCTCTGTTATCACTCAACACTTGCTCAGTTTCTAAGTTTGTCTTGCACCCCCAACAACATTAAAACTTCCCCCATTCAACAAACAATATTGTAGTACCAATACTACCCTAACTCATGGTCATTATTTACGTTCAAACATGTTTTACAGAGAACAAAACCATCTCAAGGTAAGCTCAATACCTTGTTAGTTTTCTGTTTTCTTTTCTTCTTCCTCCCTTCTCTGGTTCTCTCTTTCTCTTCTTGTTTCCACACAAACAGAGGTATATATTGCTATCTACAATCATACCCCAAACCACACATAACAAGTTTGTTTATTTTCCCACGTAACTCACAAACTAATATTTCACGAACTAGTTTAGGGCTTTAACACTAAGGAGTTACCTTGTTCTCTTGAGTACCACCTTTGAATAGCAAGGCTAGCAAAATATCACCCCTCTGTTAAAGACTAAAACCGTCTGAAAAATGGGGAAAATCAAACGTGGGCAATTTTTGATTTTTGCATGAACAAGCCAAGAAGATGGAGAGCTTGAGTTTATTTATACCTTAGAGTATTAAGGAGATGAAGGAGACTCTAAAGACCTCTTTAAACTTCAACAGAGGCTACGGTCAAGAAAATGAAGATGAGGGTTTTAAGTTTTTGAAGGGTGGAAAATGTTGCTCTCAACAAGAGGAATCCAACGGTACCAATTTTGTGTGATTTGGTGGAGAATGGAGCAAGATAATGGAAGGAGAAGGTGGGTGCTGTTTGTTCGCTTAACAATCGCCATGGTGTGCAGAGGAAGAAGAAGAAGGTAGCCAGAGGCTGGGCAAATCGTGAATAAGAAAGAAATAAAGGAGGTGAGAGGTAAGTAATCACTTTTTACTATTTCACCTTTTTTGCTTTATTTATTTACTTGTCATCTCATGACTTAATAAGCTAATAAGCTAATTAAATGTGTGTGTGTACTAATTAAAATCGGCCCCACACAAAATACTTGCTGGTAGCGTTTTTCATTTTTTTACAGAAACGCTCGTTATTTTACCACGGTTGGCACTATTCACTAACCGGGCCCGTTTTTCGGATTTTTTCTCGTTTCTTTATTTTTAATGGTTATTAAGCTTCCATTAATACTTAATTATAGTTATTTAATCAACTATAATTTTTACGGGTCCGTTTGACCACTTAAAGAAGCGTTTTCGGGTTTTCTCGAAAAACGTGCTTTTATGCTTATTTAGCGTTTTAATCCTTTATTTGGATCCGTTTTCTTCGGGAATCATTCCCGTACACTTATTAGGCCTAACTAAGCCTTAGGGATCCATCTCGGACCCTCTCGAGATCATGTATCTCTTATACTCATTTAACGCGCATTTTAGCGTTTTTCGCTTTTCAAGCGTTTTCTCTTTTCTTTTGGTTTATTTCCTTTACCAATACACTTTAGGCACCACTAGGCCTTTAATAATCATATTAGAGTAATTTAATCACCATTATTAGGTCCGGGGTATTAAACAAGTTCACTCGACTTATAATTATTCATACAATTCCTAGAGGTTTTACCTCCCTAGGTTATACATCGGTCTCATGCCGACTCACTCATCGCATTCCAATAATCGGTTTCATACCGAGTCACAAATCATATAGTATGGAGTTTTTCTACTCCTTCAATTTGCCATCTCCCACCGAAACTACCAGATAGACCTACTTGAACTCTCAACCGGAGCTAACAAGTTAGGCGTTTATGTGTTTAATGTTCACAACGTTTGCATAAATAATCAGAAATAGAATAAGAACACTATCTGTTCTCCCTTTCCTGTTCGTCACGACAATACGAACTAATATATATATATATATTCATAACACATAATACGTCACAATATTACTTCAAGTAATATAACACAATCATAATACTTGTACTCTACGTACAACAATAGTTTGCAGCATGCGTACCATGCGCTACGTACTCCTATGTACGGTATATTTTAGGCGTGCGAAATCACTCTACCCCCTACCTTAAAAATGATTACGCCCACGTAATCTACGAATATATCATCTTGAAATAATAAGTTCAAGACGTTCCACTACGGTGGAATTATTTGTGCACTAATGTGCTACATATTTATTACCCCTTTTCTGTAGGGTCCGGGTTTATCTCGGTTAAGTGTATGTTTTTCATATACGGTTTGATCGGGAGATGTAAACACATCATTTGTTTTCCCCAAATCTGCTAGGTACGTCAAACCTAAGCAATATGGGCCCACTCGCTCCGCAAGCAGTCTGCCCAACTACTATATGTTTAGTTTATCCCTTTTAGGTAGTAGTTTCATGTCGGTTTCAACTCCACGTGACGGTGTTTTCTACACAATCTTCCATAATTATGGGAATGGAGTAATTTATTCGGCTGCGTGGTATCGTTAGTCACACACGCTTATTATTTAAACTAGCCATTCTATTCAGCCCTCCTGAATTCTATACATGCTCATGGTATATTCCCATGAGTTCATGCCACCCTACCGAACTAACCTTCGGTATAAGGGTTGTCGAGCTATGCTCTAGCACCTAGTGCTTGCAATAGTTGTCTCTAAAATATCAAGACGAGTCTGATATGCGCATCTAACTGGCGCCTCATGACTCCAAGTTATCTCTCTCTGGAATGAGTTCGTTCTTTGGGTACCTTGTAGGTCCGCTTTTGCTAGTGTGAACTCGTATCCCTCGTGTGTTGGTACTTTAGTATCCACATATATGGTTCATCCCTCTTCTCGATTAGGGGAATCCATTTGTTTATTTGATGTTCCACCTTCTGATTCTTACCAACATAATTCGGTTAACAGTTATTATAATGGTCGCTTGTTGCGCACCATGTAGCAGGCGATTGGACGGTTATCCGCCGTTGCGGTTTGCATGGAGTATCTAATCTCCAGCTTAGAGTATCTTTTGTAATGCTCGCTTTTGCCCTTCGTCTATTGTAAACATACAATACGATTGTGGGTTTTAGCTTGGTATTCATTTTCTGTTCAACCCTAATTGGTACTAGCATACTAACGTTTTATGGCTTGAGCATGTGGTTATTATTATTTAATGCGACATCATCGCAGTGCCCTCAGCGCGTGGTATACTCTCTCTGTGTGCCTCCTTTTTGGGTAGCATCTATTATCACGAAGGTTTCTCTAATATAACTTCCTTAGATACCACAATTCCTCTTCTCATTCATGGGTTCAACTTGCCATTACCATTAAATTGGCCTTAGTTTCCTCGTTTACTAAAATCCGTAAAACTTATGTTCTGACTCCTCCACTGTGGAGTTGCGACCTTATGTCACCTTATTATCAAGCTATCCTTGATTTTTTCCTAACCTTGCTAGTTTGACTGAGATCCCTCTCGTCATTACATGGTTTACCAAGTCAGGACTCCATTCACTGACTCAGACACAGAGTTGACTACCCCCCCTGGGTCCTCACACTACTCGTTTACATACATGGGGTACCATACTGATACATTACCACTTACCCAACTAACTCAATGTAAGTTTCGTCAGACCCACAAGCTCCTAGGAGTGTGGTCGTCCCATGTCTCGTTTAGTGCACTCGTAGTGTTCGTACCTGGTGATTATCGTACTCTTAGTCCCGGTAATTTATGTTTGAGTAACTATGCTGCCAATTCTTAACCTTTAATGTGAGAATGGCCCTAATACTAGGTTCTATGGTTTCCTTTATTAATCTGTATTTCCCTTACCTTCTCTAAGATAGGTGTTTACGACTTATCGCCATAATATTGGTTTCCACATGCTCGTTACCTAGTATCTGTGAGTGAGGATCAGTAACTACTTACTATCTCTCCCGTTCACTCCTAGGTTGTTAACGCCTTCAGATATGAATTTTCAGTTCTCGAACTCCACCCAATTCATTGGGTTTGGTGTAGTTCGGACTCCATGATAAAGGTTGACACCTCGTGTTTCCCCTTGCCTTATGGTAGTCCTTCTTTAGCCTGATATTAATCAGTATTTGTGATTTATCACTTTTGTTCTCCTAGTGTTGGGTTTTTGGTAGGTAATACTATGGGCCTATGCCATACGGTATTCAGGCTATTCAGCTCAATGCTTATTCAGATAGTTAATTGATTGTTTGCCTTTCTATTTAATTTAATTCCAGTTGGTTCTAATACTTTCTCCTCAGGTTATAATTGGATACCCACAACTTAGTGGGCTCCGTTGTTCTTCACTCTCCATTGTGTAGTCCTTACTCTTATTTAACTAGTATTTCCTCCATCCTCTTCAAGGTAACGGTATCTTCCGTCCTCAGGCAAATTCACTGTTCAGTCAGTATCCACTGCCCCCGTACGGGAGTCTAGCAGCATAATGGATTGACAGCACCTCCGGTGTGTGGTGCGGGCATAACATCGGCCCTTTTATAGCACGTTCACAACTGCCAATTAATTTTTTTTTTCTTACAACTACAAATAGTTTGCCCTAACAGCCCTTGTCTAATGTTTCCATCTACTCAGTCGGATAGGTTTAATTTAAATCTTGGCTCGTATAGCTAACTTCTTGCCCTCTGGCAATGTTCAACGTAGTGGTTTAACCACAAGTGTCGCGCACTCCCTAAATTTGGTTATGCTGGTCCTGAAGACTCGACACTCCCCACCGGTAATGGTTGACGTTTAATGTTCATACCGGCACTAGGGTTAGGCTTGTAGGCGCTAACTATTGTTATTCTCGTTTACTCCCCTTTTTAAATATTCTACTCAATGGTGTATTATTTTCAGGTTTAATGGTCAGACCGGCTAGGTCTTCCCGAGGTTTTATCGACCTCAAACCCAAGGGTTTCGTACCCCTGCCCTTAAGAAGGCTATGTCCTGCTTTATTGCATTACGGACTCGCATAAAAGTTTAGTGTTTACTGGTAACCGTCTGAACCACTCGGTCCTTTAGGGATAGTTTACCGTCGCTGCACTTGCTGTAGCAAGTGCGCAAGGTAGGTTGAAATTTAGTACTTTGGTTTGTGTGGCACTTGCAGTGGCAAGTGCACCATGTAGACTGCGCCACCGGTACTGTTATACCCAAAATTTCAACCCCCCGGAGTAGTCTTTAAGGCATACGTGTTACAAAGGGCAAAGGGGTCAAAAAGCACCAAGGCGGGATTTTCCAAGGACATTATCGGGATTTTCTATTTTTATATGACTTGTTCATTATCTCCAAACACTTCCAAATATCATAGTCATTATGAAAGGTATTTCATGATTCTCTGATATTATTTATTCTGGAAATTAAGCTGTTAATTCATATTATAAGCTAATTTCTTTAATTAACACATGAAATAACCTCAAAATAGAAATAATAAAAGGTTTCCAAAATTAAAATAAAATTGTCACATGGTTAGCATGACTACATACAGTCATAAACCTGAAATTATTTTATTTGGTACCTTAGCCCAAAATTTAAAAGAGAAATTCAATGATTTTTGCAATTTTCTCTCTCCTATGGAAAATACCGAAATTAAAACAAAACGTCATGAAATTTTAACACAAGATAGAGGATGTTTATTAGAGACTAATGCCGTTGGAATTTCGTTATTTCGACTTTCCAATAATAAGTTATGAATTATGGGAGATTCCAGATTGCAAGATTTTTATCTAATCGGTTATTTATCAAAATAACCCGATACCAACTCTCAAAATTCCTAAAAATCATCCTTTATCTTCAGTTAAAATTTCATAATTTATCTCGGCCTGAAACATATTTTACAAAATCAGATTCCCTTAGAGCACGAAATCAGCGTTTTAGATAAAGATCTTGCTCTATCAATTTGACCATGTTCTTTCTATAAAAGGACCCCCAAAAAAACGAACTAGGGCAGAGGAGATCATGCCCAAAGTCAGAGAACTCAGCCGTCAACCTACTTCCAACGTTTTTGCAACCCCGAGCCTCGAATCTATACCGAAATCATCCCGAAATCACCAGAAAACACATTCCTTCTTCTCCCATTGAGATTCCTAGCACCAAAACACAAAAAATACAGAAGCAAACCGTGGATAACAATACAAGGAAGAAGGAGCCAGAAGCTTGGGTCAAAGTCGAACCGGATTGGCCATCAACGAAGCTCTCGAAGATTCCCGACGTGAAGGAACTCAAATCCCGAAGTCAAAACAGGTTGGAATTTGACTTCCTTAACCCCTCTGATCAGAATACACTTATGTGTGAAATTTCTAATCGAATTGACTTTTTATTGCTTGCTTCTGAATAGGTTTGTTTGAGTTTCTGCCTAAAAACTTGTTAACTAAGTTTCGTATTAATTTTGACTTCAAATTGAATTCTTTCAATCACTAACGTCTTGTACATCTTTCAGGCTACACACCCATAAAATTTGAGCCAAAAACACCTTCGGGAACAGCCTCAACACCGCCGTCCGAGGGCGGTCCGCACCCACGGACGTCATGTCCGGGGTCCCGGACTCCCTGTCCGTAAGCCCGGACGCCCACGGACGGCGGCGGGGATTTTAAAAAAATTCAAAATTTAGGTTTTCTAATAATGTCCGGGCCCACGGACAGCCTGTCCGTGGCCCCGGACTTTGCAAATTTTTGTTTTCCTTTAAATTTCGACTCTTCTGTATAATTAGGTTAACTGGGGTCCGTGGTCTCGGACATGGGGTCCGTGGCTACGGACGTAAGCAAAATTCGACCTAATTCTGCCTCCGAAACCCTAGTTTAGGTAGCTTTTAAGTTCACTTTAATTTTCTGTCAAAAAAATGCTAAAAAACACAAAAAAGCAGAAGCTCGCGCACTTAGGTTAAAACGACTCGTAATAAGCCGTAAATAACCAAGTAGAGGAAAAACGACCTAGGAAGGGTAATGAAAGTAATTGAACCCTAAATAAGTCGAATATCAAGCCCCCGAACCCGAACTCTCCTTTCCTAATTTGATCTAGGTTAAAATTAGGTGGCGACTCATAATAGGTTCCAGTGAGCTAGCTTAGGTTTTAATAATTATTGTTTTTATGACATAGTTATTAATCTTAGGTTATAAGTGGACCTAAAACCCGACTAGATCCCAATCAACTTAATCCACATAGGATAGGGTTTAAAATCGAGGCTCACAGACTGGCGACTCCGCTAGGGACAAACTCTTAATTTTAACTTGTTTAATTTTAAGAAAGAGGGCTTAACTCGAAAATGTTTATTTATGGCTTTATTACTTTGTTTGTTTACTTTTTTTGCGCACTTTAATTTCTGCACCTTTGCATCATGTGAGAGCGAGGGTTCATGCAAACCGATTTTACCCCGGGACCTGTTTAAGGGTCCCCTGTCAGGGACTCACACCTTTTAGGTGATGTGAATAAGTGGGGGAAAAGGGGAGGGTGTCGTCTAACCACACCCCCTTAATACCTGGGCTTTAGCCCAAGCATTTTCCTGGCAGTATCCTTACCTAGCCCATTGTTTGGTCAGTCAAAGACCCGACCGTAGACGCACACCTTCTGGTGATGTGAAAAGAGTGGGGAAGCCCAAGGAGAATAGCGTGCAAGCCCTATTCCTTTGAGGTGACCTGGGCCCAGGCCCCAAGCACCTCTCCGGATCGATCCATACCCGGTTTGATTTAAACGTCTAGTGAGGACATGTTAAATTTGTGTGGGCCTTGTTTGCTCGTATGATCGGCCCATTACCCAGCCTAGAGATTGATAGGAACTTCTCCTACATTAACCTAGCCCAACCCGAATTGGCGGCTCTGCTTGTTTGCGGCCTAGAGGTCCTGTTTGGTTTAATATGTGAGTCATTCGGGCTTCGGCCAAAAGCTTAGACTTAGGTTATTTCTCTTCTGGCCCAATTTGAATTATGCAATCAGTTCTAGGCCCATAAAAAAGAAATCCACCTGAACTTGAAATAACCCACAAGTTATGAAAGTAAAATCTTTTTCTGCTTAGCAACCATCTTCTCTGGCCCAAAGAAAGTGGGCCCATTTGTGATTTAGGGACCATTCCAGCCCATGTGCTTTACTCCAGGCCCAAACACATTCCGGCCCAAGGGCTCATTCTAGACTAGGTAGACTTCTTATCCGGGCCCTAGCCCCAAACCCTAGATCTAGGTGTCACCCCTCAGGCCCAATCAAAGCCATCTGTTTAGGTTTTAGTCCAAGTTCCAGTTCATTGTCTGAAAGATACTCCAGCCCAGACATTCTCTGGGTATCCTGGCCCGCTCGCTTTCAGCATAAGTCTGCTTCGATCTATCTTGTGAAGCGTCATGTTTCAGCCCATTTCCTTTGGTTAGCTAATAATGGACACCTTGGACACAGGTAGACTCAAGTCCTAAGTGCTATCCAATTGACGTGGAAGCCCAGCTCGCAATTTTGGAACAAAAGCACATGGCCACCGTTGAAGCTATGGAGCAGAGGGCATAGTGCTGCCATGGACGCCGTGGAATCTAACTACGTTGCTGTTATCGAAGAGTTGAAAGCAAAGGCTCTTTCCCTCGAGTCCGAACGTCAAGCTCGGGATGAGTTGGTGGACAGGCTTCTCAACACCCTTTTTGACTGCATTGAAGTTGGCTCCATTAGGGTCCGAGGATCGAAGGAGAATGTCAAAGAAATTGCTACAAACTCAGGAAGTGATTAGGCAACCAGGAGCAGCAACTTGCATCCAAAGCTGCACCCGCAAGAGGACCAGGCAACATGAGGAAGATAGTGATCAACAGTCAAGAGGACCTGGTTGGAGCGTTGGGACAGTAGAACCGCCCCGACGGAATTCTCGACCAAGAGAGTTTACAGATATTGGTCGAACACCAAGACAAGCACTTGAAGAGCTTCGAGGAAGATATCTGATGCAACCGCTCACCCTGAGGCCAGGAACTACTCATTTGGGGAAGGATCTTACTCAATTTTGTTACTTCCATCAGCTGCCCGGTCACGACACTGACCACTGCAGGGCCCTACAACACAGAATCCAGGATCTAATTGACCAGGGCTCCAATTCTGAGAACATGGTGGAGAGCGCAGAGCACGCGTGCCCAAGCATCATCAGAAATGTTGTTTTTTTAGTGTTTTTCTCATTAAATGCATTTCTTTTCTTGATTAGTTGTCTTTCAACTTTTGTAGTAGTTAGTTCCCTTGATCATTTTCGGTAGTTTTCTTGAGTTTGTAATTTCCAACATTATTCTTTTTGTTGAATAAAACATAGTTTCCATTTTTTAATTTTTGTACAAGGCATTATTCATTAATTGAAAAAACTGAAAAAGAGCACTCACGTCTTTCAAGGATCACGAAGTAATCATTTTCTGACTGTGCAATGGGATACAAAGACTTGCATTTTGTTTCTGAAAATTTGAACATGCCTAACCAAACACCACAACTCACAACCCACAAAGTAGTTCAAGGTCCACATTTATCGAATTATTGTCACAAACCCCAAAATCAATACTAGGGGCAATCCAAGTTTAAGTTCGTCGTCTTTTATCTTTTGTTTAAATGTGCGAACGAGTTTCCAAGTGAAAATCTCACGAGAGTGTCTTGAGTGGAAAAACCATGAGTGAACGAGCGTGTCATTTTTACGCGGACTCCGGTGAGACCACGTTCAAAGGTGAGGTAAACGGCATAACTCCGACCGAAGGAGATAATTTGTAAATTTACTCTTAGATCTGCGAAAAGTAACAAAGAACAGATACACAACTATCAAGGATGACGAAGCACCTAGGCACAGCACCACATAGCCAAAAGCTTGTAAACCCTATCATTAAACCCTAGGCACCCCCGTTGAGCCTTTCGTATATCCTTTTTTCAATATTATGAGCTCCACAAAATAATCCAGCCAATGATGAATGTCCGACCCGTGACCAAAGGAAGCGAGGAGCCCGACTCTCAGATAACATCCTCATCAGTCCAAAGAAGCAATGCTACTATCAGCATGACGAAGCGATCCGCAAATGGTCTGAGAGTGACACAGGATCAAAAGAGCTCACATCAAAATAGCTCTCGAAGCCCAAGCCGGGAAACACAAGAACCCCGAAGGCAAAGTCAAAAAAGGATAAAACAAAAAGGTAATCCCGAAGTGCCTCGGAGAAATTCAAATGACAAAGAGAAGAGAAATGGTGTGAAGGACAAAAGTCCAAGTCCAGAAGCTCGAAAACAACTATCACAAAGCAGCTAGACGACTTCAAGACAAGGAAGATGAATCCGAAAGAAGACGCAAGTTGCAGCTTTGGTCACCCACTTAAGCTCCACATACCTCAATATCCCTCCATGGTCCCGTTGTCCTTCATCACACCCCATGGCCACGTTATAAGCTTTAAAGACTTCCGACTTGATAGTTGTGTGTCCAATCACGTGAGAGTAACAGATCAAATGCGTAAATCCGTCAAATACCGAATTCAATGGTCTAGAATTGTGACCGTAGGTAAGGAACGGGTGCAAGCATCAAAACACGCCGAGTGTAGGTTAGGAAGCACCACATAAAAACATAAGCCTTGACCCTGTAAGGACGAGACTCGTTCGCACGTTTAATAAAAGAAAATACTGGGGGCAATCGATCATTCCGATCGATTGCCATGAACTCTAGCTCAGATTGTCTTAAGGGAAAAGTACTGGGGGCAATTGTTGGTTCCAACAATTGCTATGACAACACCATTCGAACCCAGAGCTCAAACATCACCACCACCATTCCACCTCAAGCCTGTCATTGGCCTTACCTCCACAAAAACATCAGGCCCGTCATAACCCAGACCACCACATCAAAATCATAGCCTGATCCCAGGTCTATCGCAAATCCTGAACACTGGAAAAGCCTTTAACACCACAACAAACAAACCACACACTTCCACCAGCGGCATGTTCATTTTCTTAAGAAACAAATTGTAGATATGAAATTTTTAGTCAGGAAATGATCATTTCACTTTCCTTTTTCAGTAGAGTTTTCTCAAGCATTGCCATGTTTTGGCACTTTTTCAACAGTTCCTTGTTTTGGCAACTTCCAACAAACCCTTTAGTTGCATTTTACAACTTTTGCATCACAACTCAACATCGCCAAGTTTGGCACCTTTTCCAACAGTTTCCTGTTTTGAACGAGTATCCTTCATATTTTGATTGCATACATCTTATCATCATTGCCGTGTTTGGCACTCCAGTAATCAGTTTTCATCATTTGCACGAGACCATTATCCTTCCGATTCATTCTTAGTTCGAGACCCATCATTTTCAAGACTTTAGTACGAGACCCGACATCTTCATTCAGCGCGAGACCCAGAATCAATGCGAAATCCGGCTTTTTCTTCATCCATTTAGTATGAGACTTCAGTGCGAGACCATGCATCTTCATCAGTGCAAGACCATCATATTCGTCAGTGCGAGACCCATCACCTTCATCAGTGCGAGACCGAGCGTCATCATCTAGTGCGAGACCAGTACGAGACCTAGTATCATCTTTAGTGCGAGACAGGTACGAGACAGAGTGTGATCTAAGTTGGCGGGGCAGAGGCAATAAGTCCCCATCTTCATGTCAACTTCTTGGGAGAAACAACTAGTGTGCAATGGCAATAAGTCCCCTTGGTAATCTAGAAGTTATCCCAGCACCCCAGTTGGTGGGCAGAGGAAATAAGTCCCCATAGTATACCAACAAGGAGCATTGGAACGGGTTTCGGTCCCCAGAAGCATCCGAACATCATTTTCATATCATCTATATCATTTGCATCATTTTCATCATCTACATTTGCATCACTTTCATTTGCGTCATCTTCATATCATCCATCTGCATTATCCAGGCGCGTCACAAGACCTGGCGACAGAAAAGTTGGCGAGGTGATGGCAATAAATCCTCTGTGCGATGTCAACTTATTTTGGGATCAACGAATGGTGGGCAATGGCAATAAGTCCCCAGGGTTTTTACCAGGAGTTATCCCTGCACACCGGCTTGGGGGGCGATGACAATAAGTGTAACACCCCAACCGTTAATCTCGTCATTACCTCTTAAACTGTTACTAAATACTCCTACTCATGCAGCGGAACTCTAATTACAACGAGGGGTGAAACAACGCCGTTAGCCACCCATGTGGCTAACCAGGCCTTTTTTACATACCGTAACGGTCTGATGAACTGGAACAACCGAGTACTTCATACAAATACAATACTCATTTCACTTCCTTACTATACCGAGTCTACAATATACGGATGCCGATAACATACTCGGACTTACACCTCATTCAAATGCATAAGTAATTACGATCTAACTACCCACGCTTCATAACTGTCCCCGTCCTACTCTCTCGAACGGTGGTCAGCTTCAAGTACCTGCACACTAAAAACGTTCCCCCTAGGGGGTCAGCTTACGCTGCGCATGAAATTCGCATATACCGCGTGCTAACCGCGGTACGCCGACTACTTTGGGTCGGATATACATGGAGTTCATTTTAATCAAACAACATGCATCATGGCAATACAATATATATGTATATCACACAAGGAATCTACATCCAATCACGGAACACGATTCCTAACTAACATAACAATGTTGTTAGTGGAAACTGGTTACTCTTAGGCACTGAGGGTTATTCCTCACCATGCCTTATTTACTTATTCAATACGTCACCCGCTCTCTCGGGTTACTTATTCGTATACACACCCATTCTCTTGGGCTACTCATTCTTATACTTACCCATTCTCTCGGGTTACTCATACATATACTCACCCCTTTCTCTCGGGTTACTCATACATATACTCACCCCTTTCTCTCGGGTTATTTATACTCATTATCTCACCCACACTCTTGGGTTATTCATATTCAAGCTCTTGTAGATTCTCGAGACACTACAGGTCTCCTACGTCACGCTTGTTACTCTTATTACATACTTAAGCCAAAACTCATGGCTCTCTAGCATAGTCTTACTTCCCCGGTTTCGACCCTACTCTGGGTCTAGCATGGTGGGAAGGTTCAACTAGCTCACGGAACTCTCTCTTAGTTCCTATCTCTTTTACTTAGGTCCGACTACTCTCGGACTACTCTCGTTCCCATACACTCCTCTCTCGGAGTTATAATAATATCATGTATATTAGTCTAGAAGCATCATTCTCGATGTTTCTAATGACTTTGGGAACTTTACTTAAATTCGGGTAATCTTAGGTTTAAGGGTTACCCTCACAATCATATGCTTATACATTAGGATATTTTCTTATACCGGGTAAAATCCTCATATAGGAGGTCGACCGTGTCTCAAGGGAACCACATAGTCCCTTAGGTCTCTTTTACCTTTCTTATATATTCACTCCATTGGACTAACTTCGATCCTCTCGATGGAGGTTCGTTTATCCCTCCACTCATGTTTATTCCGTGGATTGTTTCAATAAGGTTTACTAACCGTTATCGGGTATTTACTCAACCCGTACATCTCCTCACGTTCTAGGGAGTTCATATGTTTGCGTTATCGTTATACTTTAATCGATAGCTTGTGTGTGTTTGCATGTTTTCGTTATCATACGCATCGATCCGTTCTACGGATCTCTAGCCGAACGTTACTCACTATGAGTCGGTCTTTACACTATGTTAGACCACACCGGCATACAAGTATGTTAGTTCATTCAACATACAACAAGACATACATAATCAAACAAGGGATTATTTTCATGCTTTAGTCTTGATTTAGCCGGCACACAAACACACAAATCAGAGTAACTCGGTTAGCATACAGGGCATGAGAAAATCATACCTTTCACCGGGGTTTTTACTTTACCGTGGCATCTCACCATGCTCGGGTCACGCACGACTCTCTGATAATGTTTCAAACGTTATTGTTAACACTGAACTTATACGGTACATAATAAAATGCTATTCCCGTATTTACCCCGTTATCCCATTAACTCGGTTTTACTCTTGTCAATTTGAGTTCTCACTTCTCAATCACTTCTAACGCTTTATCACACTTCCTAGGGCCTTTACATGTCACCAAACAAGGCCTTAACATCTTATAACATCATTAACATTCAAACCCCCATCATTTAAACCCTTTAAAACACTCTCTGTAGGTTTCTGGGGGTGGTCCGGGACTTGGTTCCTATCTTAAGTCCCGGACCAAAGCATTACTAAACTCTCGGGTTAATTTCTGATGGTGGTCCGGGACCTTGTCCCAAACTTAAGTCCCGGACCAAGGTGAGCAAAGAACTCTCGGCGCAAAATTAAGGGTGGTCCGGGACTTGGGCATGGACTTAAGTCCCGGACCAGGCAGGTTGTGCACTCTCGGCATAAAAACAGGGGGTGGTCCGGGTCCTTGTCCATGGACTAGGTCCCGGACCCTGCTAAAACCTGCAACATACATTATTTTTCAACTCCAATTCAATGCTTAATCCACCCCTAATCATTCCTTCATCTTTCCACAAGATTCCTACATGATTAATCGCCTCAAAACATGCTCTAAAACTCTTCAAATCATAGGTTCAAACCTTACTCAATTTATTGCTCACATTCACACATTTTTTTCATTCTCATTTTACACTAATGCACACTTGTGCATTTCTAACTTCTCCTCAGCCCTTTGCATTAGGCTTTCTTTCATTTTGATCATTCCACATCTTCCAAAGTAGTGCACAACTCATACCAAGTTCCAAGGCTCACTCTTTAAGCCTTAAATCTTCTTTATTTTTCTACAACTCTTCAAGCATTTAAACAACCTCTTTTGCTACAGATTTTTCACAAATCTCTCATCTTTGAACAAGCATTCCTATGGTGGTTTACTAACTCATTTCAATATCCATACATACCTAGCCATTCCTAGGTTATTCTCCACACAAACCATCACTTAAACCACTTAGATTACCACATAAATTTTGCCATAACTTGGCTACTTCTCTAACATTGCCCAAAACTCATACCACCATTTAAATCATCCTAAAACTAGCCAAACCACAAGGGTTCTATCAACACTCAATATTTTCCTCATTAATCAAGCAAAACTCATTAAGCACCATAAAGCATAATTCATCATATACATAGCTCCCAAAACAAGCATTAACTCACAAAGGCTTTCTCACTTGCATTATTTCTAAGCAAGCACCTTATCACCACAACTCAAGTGGGGTTCATTCATTTTATTAACCCTTCCCAAATCCTAATACATATAGGATACCACTAAGATAGGTTTCTTACCTTAAATTTTCTTAAGTTTCCTTTTATTTCTCTTCTCCTCTTCTCCCCTCTTCTTCCTTCAAAATCGGCCAAGGCAATTCATTTGCCCATTTCTCTAGCCACATTCAAATTGCAAAATAAGCACCAAGGAGCTCCCTTAGGCTCACCAAATAAACTAAAATTCACAAGGATGCTTAAAGCACCAAATTAGGTTTTACCTTTGGAATTTCTTGAATGGTTTTCAACTCTTGAATCTTAAGAGGGACTCCCACCACCATTAAAGCATGGAGAATATCTCAAACAAGAAAGAAAAGCTAGTCATTACCAAAAGCCAAAATCGGCCAAGGTGAGAAAATGGAGAAACATGACTTTTTCATGGATATTTTTACCTTGCTAGAAAGGGGAAGCTTCAAGCTTCAAGATTATGTGCTTTTCTCCTCAAATGGGCAACACCCATGAAAATGAAACTCAACCTTTTTGAGTTTTGAAAAGAGGGAAGTGTAGGGTTTGATGAGAGGAGTTCAAATATACAATTATTTTTCAATTCGGAGCAAGGATGAAGCTTGGGCAAGGAGAAGAAGGTGGAGAAGCCATGTTTGGAGCTTCCATGTCGCACAGCACCAGTGAGGGAGGAAGGGAATCATGGAGAAGGAGAAAGAAAAGAAGAAGGAGGGAAAGTGAGAGGAAAGAGAGTGAGAGAATACTTTTATGTTTTTACTTTTTACTTTTCCTCTTACTTTTCTTTCTTCTTTATTTGCTAACTAAATAACATGAGAGGGGGAGGCTTCTTATTTAATAAAACCGGCCCCCACTATATTAGTAAGCTGGAGCGTTTTTCAGTTTCTGACAGAAAACGCTCGTTATTTTACCCGGTTTGGCACTATCACTAACCGGGCCCGTTTTTCGGATTTTTCTCGTTTCTTTATTTTTAATGGCTATTAAGCTTCCATTAATACTTAATTATAGTTATATAATCAACCATAATTTTTACGGGTCCACTTGACCACTTAAAGTCACGTTTTCGGGTTTTCTCGAAGAACGTGCTTTAAAACTCCGTTAGCGTTTTAATCCATTATTTGGATCCGTTTTCTTCGGGAATCATTCCCGTATAATAATTAGGCCTAACTAAGCCTTAGGAATCCATCTCGGACCCTCTCGAGATCATGTATCTCTTATACTCATTTAACGCGCATTTTAGCGTTTTTCGCTTTTCAAGCGTTTTCTCTTTTCTTTTGGTTTTATTTCCTCTACCAATACACTTTAGGCACCATTAGGCCTTTAATCACCATTTTTAGATCCGGGGTATTAAAATCTACCCCCCTTAGGAACTTTGTCCTCAAAGTTGGTGAATCTAGATGGTTACTCTCATGGCGTACTATGCCCAAGTTATAATACATGTATAACCTTACAGACTCCACAAGTCTGTCTCATTTCATACTACACATACCACACACATATCACAGCATGTATAGCAATCAAAAATACTCTTTTTACTCTCTCCATGGAATCGGTCCGAAGACAAGAAGGCACTACAGTCCTCGATTCCATATTGAGTAATATACTACTGATCCCTCAGGTACCGGTCACGTTGAACACTTACTCTTTCTGGTTCACGGCCGTTTCATGACAAATGGGCACTTACTCTCTCTGGCCCACGGTCCCTTCGGTTCTGATCAAAACATTACACATATACATATCCTCAGGCACTCTGGTTGACTCACTCAACACAGGAACATCTCAGGGTACTCTCCCGTCCCGCTGCCTTTGGAAAAATCACACTGTCACGCCCCAACCGGTCACTTAGGACCGCCGCACGTACGGTGAAATGGTTTCAAAACTAATACACGCCCACCGTTCTACCGGTCATCAAGACTTAAGGCCACAGCCATCGGCGGGTGATAGCGGTTTCAAAACCAATTTTCATTTCCATCTTCATACTTGAAGAAAATTCTTTTTCCAAAATCTGTTTGAAAATTCTTTTTAAAACATCACACAACTCCAAATCCGGTTCATGGTAGTTGTATCTTTTCTTAGCGTGATTACTTGTGACCACTATAGGGAGCTTCAGGAATCATCTAACCCTGATGTGATCAGCATCAGTGTTGAACTATCCTTCCACCCCAATTTGTGTTCGGTTTCCCTTGATCGCTAGCAGATCAAGTTCCACCTCCCACGTCAGTTTCAAACAATCAGATAGACAAACATTTTCGTTTTCTATCTTTTACTCTTTCTAGTCATATTCACGAAACAATTTGTTTCAATTAATCTCTAGTTCCTAGTACTTAGGTCATTAGTCATCCTCATTGCTTCACTACTTTACCTAGGTATTCCATACTTATGGCTTCTTTTACTCAAATTGTTGCTCAATTTTAAACATATAACATATAACTCCAAAGGATGGAACTCACTCCATCTATCATTCTCAAATAAAATCACCTAGGGAACTCACTCCCTCTTAGGTTACACATCGGTTTCATGCCGATTCATATTCATCATATCTCATGTCTAATCTCACTAGACATATACTATAGGGATTCTCATTCCCCAGGAGTTTCTCTACTCCTCTTTTCATATTTATTACATACACATTACTCGCATCTCTCATGCACAATACTCATACTTACGCGATGAATGGTAGACATGTTTATGTAACATGAGTTCCAATCATCAAAACAATTTCTTTTTGTGCTATGCACATAGTAGTTTACGCACCAATACGTAAAACATACTCTAAGCGGTTTCTCGCCCTACCCCCCTTAAAAGGGGTTACGCCCGCGTAACCAACCATATGTTATCATTGAACATTGGTTCATTAATTCGAGTACTATGAAGTGTTTTAACTTCAGTACGGTTAATTAACTCATAACCGGGTTCGGTTCTAGCCTCTAGGGCTTCAAGGGGTTTATGACACAGGTATACTTAACCCTGAATCACGGTCCACAAGCTTTTGCTGCGTGACCTGATAACTAGAGCTTAATTCGTTCTTTGGTATTCTCAATGTATTTCAATCGTCGCTTGGTATCTCTTACCGTATGCGAATTCGATGAGTTATAGATTTTCTCTCCAACTCTCTGGAAATCTATTTGTATAACTCTGTATACCTTCGTGGTTATTCGCTTACTTTTCCCGACTTATTGTCGGTTGGGGTCAAGCTACTACTTAGCATGTAGTGCTTCCTCGTTTAATAATGGCTCGTGGATTATGTTTGTTTCTTGGTTCTGTACCAGAGTTCTTCATTCATACTACTCTGCATTTTTCCACATATCGATCCTGGGCCCTGTGGGTTACTGCCCACGTTCTTCGTGCATCTTTAGCCAATGGCCGCACGGTTATCTCTCTAGATTCTCACTCAACAGGCTTCATTGACATTTCTCAATTCCTGGCTCTCCCACTCGATCATTACCGCACAAGTGCAATACCAAAACACTCAGTCATACAGAGTGCAGAAGCGTAAACCCTTGACAGTAAATCTCTCATGAGATAGGAATGATCATGTCTTCTTTACCACATTTCCTTACCAACTTCATATCACTAACCTAATATACTCTTACAATGGTCGCTTACTGCGTACCTTGTTCCTTCTCATTTTCACGGCATCCGCTACTATTTTAGCTTCCGCCCAGGTGTTCTCGCCATTTACACTATGGCTTGCCATTCACTTGGCTTAACAATATACGCTATTCTAAAAATCTCTCTGCGCACTTGCGCGCTGCTTACTCTGCAGTTCATATTGCACACATACAGTGTTTACTACTCAACTGATTACTCTACTATAGTTCGTATACTCATTGGCAATATACACATGCTCAAGTTTTGCTACACCGCTCTAGCGGTTTCACATTACATACTTAGGTGGTAGCCTTTCTCTGGAGGATTCACGCAAATGCCGCTCCATAGGCCCCATAATCACAAGTGGTATCCCCACTCTAAGGTAGTGGTTCATTCACCACTGTTCCTCTTATGCCTTTATGCATATGTTTTACAATGTTTTGATCTACGTATTGTAGTTGGTTTTATCGGCTTACAAGCCACCTTGCCTCGCCATGCTCCATGCGGGCTGTTTATACAAGTCTCTTCTTCTCCGTACACCATTCAATGGTTTGGAGGTATTACTGGCTTTTCGATAAGGTTGTCTCAACACACTTCCATACATGGAAGGCCCTTTTAAATAACTTGATATTTGTTCATGCCCTCTGGCAATCTAGGGTATCCCGTGTTACGTGGGATCCCTTCGGGTTTTACCCGAGTGTTTGCTTAAACACTTGTGTTCTCAACACGATGTTTCATTCAACTACTGTTGACTCCAGCACCCTTCTCGGATTGCTCCTGGGTGTTACTGAGTAATGCCATTACATCTGGCTTGTACTTATGGTTATGTTCAGTTGCGACTTCGCCTTGCGGCTATGTATAACTCAAACTATCCCGTTTAGGGTTGTAATGTCTCCCGTTATTGGGTAGAGTATTAGTACTTTTCCTTTACCTACTTAATTAGGTCGTTATTCTCTTAGTGAGATATACTGTGGGAATTCTATCCCGTTTATCAAACATTGATATGATCAATTAAGGCATTCATCTTATTGCTTACACTGGTATCCATTCCAGTTATTAGGTATTTCCTGAGACATATCCAATGTCTGTACTTAATACTCTGTGCTTCTCGCACTTCTTAACGCCTTATCCTTAGGTCCGTGACCTTACTGGATTTTAGACTCCCTTAACTCGGTAAGCTTCCTTGTGTTCTTCGATCATTCGAGGTGTCTACTGTCCTGGTTTGGATTGGCTCTTTCGTCCGTAGTATGGAGTGGGCTACTTCCCGTGTTCCGTACTCTACTAGTATACATACATGGAGTATCTTATTGATACGTTACCACTTACCTGACTAACTCATAATTGGTCTGTCAGGTCCGCAAGCTCCTTCGGAGTGCGGTCGTTCCATGTCTCGTTTAGTACACCGTAGTGTCGGTCACACGCCTAAGTGAAGTATTCTGTTGCCAACTCCTCTTATATCGTCCTATGATAACTTACCGTGATTCTCTGGTTTGGTTTTTAAAAATTTAGGGGTTTTTTGGAAAATTCTCTGTTTGAAAGAAAAATTTGAGTTGAAAATAAAATCTCCACGGCATTTCAATGCCGGTTGCTTCTTACCAAGTCTGACTTCTTGCAGACTGGTATGTTCCTTATACAGTGATTAGGCCGTTAAGCCCTTCTCAAGGTTTCGTTTCAGAATTTTTGTGGTGCTATGTCGGCTTCCTTAGCCATCCACGTACTCTGCTAAGTACTTATTGCGTGTCAAAGTTCCTCTTAGCTGTCCGTTATACTGCACTTGCCGAGGCAAGTGCGCGGTACAGGCGGTTTTTGGGTTAACTCATACCGGTCACGGCATTGTTCACATGGTATTTGGTAGCCTTGTCGGCTCTTCCTTGATCCTTTAATTGGATAACTGCTCCTTAGAGCTGTTTCTCATTCATCTTGACATGACTGTCAGTCATTTAGGTGCTTCTCCACTGTCGGAGTTCCTCAATTACTTAGTTCCATGATCTACCTCGTTGCTCGTTTCCCACGCCTTCACTGTGGTTACCGAGGGTTAAGTCATTCAGGCACTACTGCTGTAGTCCTATTCGGGTGTATCCCGTAGCTATGCTCGTAGCTGTCTAAGCTGTGCCCGTTAGGTATTGCAACCTCTTCGGGTGTGGCTGGGTGGGTGTATCTACTCTTGACTAGATTCTTAGTCGATTTGTGTACCGTTGATGGCATTATTTAGTTATGGCGGTCCGTAGACATGTGTCTCGGTTTTTGTTATTATCATTGCTTCTCATTAATCCGCCTTCTTACACGGTTAGTGCTTCCTTCTTGCTACTGCTCGGCTAGCTAGGTTCTCGCGACTGCTAAGCATGTCGCCCCAAGCTGCCACAGATTTCGGCCTCCTTGGATTGGGATTTCTCGATCTCTCGCCACTATGTGCGGTTATTGCCGTTCTAGTGGGATCCGTCTCCGGGATTTCCGGTTCTCGGGATCCACCGCATGACAGATTCTGGTTCATATTGATACATTAATTAAGTAACTGCCAGGTCGGGTTTCCCGTCTCTCTGGCGTTCTTTCCCGAGCTTTTAATGCGGGGGTTGTGGAGGGCGGGTCTGGTATTGTAGGTATCCAGATCATACTGGAAGTTCCTAACTAGCGCATCTCTCACGCTACCACTCAACCCATAGCCCTAAGTCTCTAATTCCTAACTCGGTATTTCCTAAGCTCGGTATTTCCAGTCATCAGAGCGATACTTCGCTCTGATACCATTTTTGTAACACCCCAACCGTTAATCTCGTCATTACCTCTTAAACTGTTACTAAATACTCCTACTCACGCAGCGGAACTCTAATTACAACGAGGGGTGAAACAACGCCGTTAGCCACCCATGTGGCTAACCAGGCCTTTCTTACATACCGTAACGGTCTGATGAACTGGAACAACCGAGTACTTCATACAAATACAATACTCATTTCACTTCCTTACTATACCGAGTCTACAATATACGGATGCCGATAACATACTCGGACTTACACCTCATTCAAATGCATAAGTAATTACGATCTAACTACCCACGCTTCATAACTGTCCCCGTCCTACTCTCTCGAACGGTGGTCAGCTTCAAGTACCTGCACACTAAAAACGTTCCCCCTAGGGGGTCAGCTTACGCTGCGCATGAAATTCGCATATACCGCGTGCTAACCGCGGTACGCCGACTACTTTGGGTCGGATATACATGGAGTTCATTTTAATCAAACAACATGCATCATGGCAATACAATATATATGTATATCACACAAGGAATCTACATCCAATCACGGAACACGATTCCTAACTAACATAACAATGTTGTTAGTGGAAACTGGTTACTCTTAGGCACTGAGGGTTATTCCTCACCATGCCTTATTTACTTATTCAATACGTCACCCGCTCTCTCGGGTTACTTATTCGTATACACACCCATTCTCTTGGGCTACTCATTCTTATACTTACCCATTCTCTCGGGTTACTCATACATATACTCACCCCTTTCTCTCGGGTTACTCATACATATACTCACCCCTTTCTCTCGGGTTATTTATACTCATTATCTCACCCACTCTTGGGTTATTCATATTCAAGCTCTTGTAGATTCTCGAGACACTACAGGTCTCCTACGTCACGCTTGTTACTCTTATTACATACTTAAGCCAAAACTCATGGCTCTCTAGCATGGTCTTACTTCCCCGGTTTCGACCCTACTCTGGGTCTAGCATGGTGGGAAGGTTCAACTAGCTCACGGAACTCTCTCTTAGTTCCTATCTCTTTTACTTAGGTCCGACTACTCTCGGACTACTCTCGTTCCCATACACTCCTCTCTCGGAGTTATAATAATATCATGTATATTAGTCTAGAAGCATCATTCTCGATGTTTCTAATGACTTTGGGAACTTTACTTAAATTCGGGTAATCTTAGGTTTAAGGGTTACCCTCACAATCATATGCTTATACATTAGGATATTTTCTTATACCGGGTAAAATCCTCATATAGGAGGTCGACCGTGTCTCAAGGGAACCACATAGTCCCTTAGGTCTCTTTTACCTTTCTTATATATTCACTCCATTGGACTAACTTCGATCCTCTCGATGGAGGTTCGTTTATCCCTCCACTCATGTTTATTCCGTGGATTGTTTCAATAAGGTTTACTAACCGTTATCGGGTATTTACTCAACCCGTACATCTCCTCACGTTCTAGGGAGTTCATATGTTTGCGTTATCGTTATACTTTAATCGATAGCTTGTGTGTGTTTGCATGTTTTCGTTATCATACGCATCGATCCGTTCTACGGATCTCTAGCCGAACGTTACTCACTATGAGTCGGTCTTTACACTATGTTAGACCACACCGGCATACAAGTATGTTAGTTCATTCAACATACAACAAGACATACATAATCAAACAAGGGATTATTTTCATGCTTTAGTCTTGATTAAGCCGGCACACAAACACACAAATCAGAGTAACTCGGTTAGCATACGGGGCATGAGAAAATCATACCTTTCCCCGGGGTTTTTACTTTACCGTGGCATCTCACCATGCTCGGGTCACGCACGACTCTCTGATAATGTTTCAAACGTTATTGTTAACACTGAACTCATACGGTACATAATAAAATGCTATTCCCGTATTTACCCCGTTATCCCATTAACTCGGTTTTACTCTTGTCAATTTGAGTTCTCACTTCTCAATAACGCTTTATCACACTTCCTAGGGCCTTTACATGTCACCAAACAAGGCCTTAACATCTTATAACATCATTAACATTCAAACCCCCATCATTTAAACCCTTTAAAACACTCTCTGTAGGTTTCTGGGGGTGGTCCGGGACTTGGTTCCTATCTTAAGTCCTGGACCAAAGCATTACTAACTCTCGGGTTAATTTCTGATGGTGGTCCGGGACCTTGTCCCAAACTTAAGTCCCGGACCAAGGTGAGCAAAGAACTCTCGGCGCAAAATTAAGGGTGGTCCGGGACTTGGGCATGGACTTAAGTCCCGGACCAGGCAGGTTGTGCACTCTCGGCATAAAAACAGGGGGTGGTCCGGGTCCTTGTCCATGGACTAGGTCCCGGACCCTGCTAAAACCTGCAACATACATTATTTTTCAACTCCAATTCAATGCTTAATCCACCCCTAATCATTCCTTCTTTCCCACAAGATTCCTACATGATTAATCGCCTCAAAACATGCTCTAAAACTCTTCAAATCATAGGTTCAAACCTTACTCAATTTATTGCTCACATTCACACATTTTTTTCATTCTCATTTTACACTAATGCACACTTGTGCATTTCTAACTTCTCCTCAGCCCTTTGCATTAGGCTTTCTTTCATTTTGATCATTCCACATCTTCCAAAGTAGTGCACAACTCATACCAAGTTCCAAGGCTCACTCTTTAAGCCTTAAATCTTCTTTATTTTTCTACAACTCTTCAAGCATTTAAACAACCTCTTTTGCTACAGATTTTTCACAAATCTCTCATCTTTGAACAAGCATTCCTATGGTGGTTTACTAACTCATTTCAATATCCATACATACCTAGCCATTCCTAGGTTATTCTCCACACAAACCATCACTTAAACCACTTAGATTACCACATAAATTTTGCCATAACTTGGCTACTTCTCTAACATTGCCCAAAACTCATACCACCATTTAAATCATCCTAAAACTAGCCAAACCACAAGGTTCTATCAACACTCAATATTTTCCTCATTAATCAAGCAAAACTCATTAAGCACCATAAAGCATAATTCATCATATACATAGCTCCCAAAACAAGCATTAACTCACAAAGGCTTTCTCACTTGCATTATTTCTAAGCAAGCACCTTATCACCACAACTCAAGTGGGGTTCATTCATTTTATTAACCCTTCCCAAATCCTAATACATATAGGATACCACTAAGATAGGTTTCTTACCTTAAATTTTCTTAAGTTTCCTTTTATTTCTCTTCTCCTCTTCTCCCCTCTTCTTCCTTCAAAATCGGCCAAGGCAATTCATTTGCCCATTTCTCTAGCCACATTCAAATTGCAAATAAGCACCAAGGAGCTCCCTTAGGCTCACCAAATAAACTAAAATTCACAAGGATGCTTAAAGCACCAAATTAGGTTTTACCTTTGGAATTTCTTGAATGGTTTTCAACTCTTGAATCTTAAGAGGGACTCCCACCACCATTAAAGCTTGGAGAATATCTCAAACAAGAAAGAAAAGCTAGTCATTACCAAAAGCCAAAATCGGCCAAGGTGAGAAAATGGAGAAACATGACTTTTTCATGGATATTTTTACCTTGCTAGAAAGGGGAAGCTTCAAGCTTCAAGATTATGTGCTTTTCTCCTCAAATGGGCAACACCCATGAAAATGAAACTCAACCTTTTTGAGTTTTGAAAAGAGGGAAGTGTAGGGTTTGATGAGAGGAGTTCAAATATACAATTATTTTTCAATTCGGAGCAAGGATGAAGCTTGGCAAGGAGAAGAAGGTGGAGAAGCCATGTTTGGAGCTTCCATGTCGCCAGCACCAGTGAGGGAGGAAGGGAATCGTGGAGAAGGAGAAAGAAAAGAAGAAGGAGGGAAAGTGAGAGGAAAGAGAGTGAGATAATACTTTTATGTTTTTTACTTTTTACTTTTCTCTCTCCTCCTTTACTTTCTTTCTTTCTTTATTTGCTAACTAAATACATGAGAGGGGGAGGCTTCTTATTTAATAAACCGGCCCCCACTATATTAGTAAGCTGGAGCATTTTTCAGTTTCTGACAGAAAACGCTCGTTATTTTACCCGGTTTGGCACTATTCACTAACCGGGCCCGTTTTTTCGGATTTTTCTCGTTTCTTTTATTTTTAATGGCTATTAAGCTTCCATTAATACTTAATTATAGTTATATAATCAACCATAATTTTTACGGGTCCACTTGACCACTTAAAGTCACGTTTTCGGGTTTTCTCGAAGAACGTGCTTTAAAACTCCGTTAGCGTTTTAATCCATTATTTGGATCCGTTTTCTTCGGGAATCATTCCCGTATAATAATTAGGCCTAACTAAGCCTTAGGAATCCATCTCGGACCCTCTCGAGATCATGTATCTCTTATACTCATTTAACGCGCATTTTAGCGTTTTTCGCTTTTCAAGCGTTTTCTCTTTTCTTTTGGTTTTATTTCCTCTACCAATACACTTTAGGCACCATTAGGCCTTTAATAATCATATTAGAGTAATTTAATCACCATTTTTAGATCCGGGGTATTAAAATAAGTCCACATTGGGTCCAGCCAGGAGCATTGGCACGGGTTTCGGTCCCCAGAAGCATCCGAGCATCATCAACATTCTTGCATCTACACATTACTTTGTCTTTTAGGTTGCCAACGCCTTAGAATCGCTTGACATTACTTCGTCTTTTAGGTTGTCAACGCCTTAGAATCGCTTGACATTACTTCGTCTTTTAGGTTGTCAACGCCTTAGAATCGCTTGACATTACTCCATTTTCATCATTTTAGGTAGTCAACGCCTTAGAATAGCTTGACATCATTTTCATCACTTTAGGTGGTCAGCACCTTAGAATAGCTCGACACAATCTGCATATAGGGACTTTTAAGATCCAAAATTTTGGGGTATCACTCAGGCATCAACTAGTCTTTTCATCTTCATTACAAAGCCTAGTTGACGGGGGGCAATCTGTTATACCCAAAATTTCAACCCCCCGGAGTAGTCTTTAAGGCATACGTGTTACAAAGGGCAAAAGGGGTCAAAAAGCACCAAGGCAGGATTTTCCAAGGACATTATCGGGATTTTCTATTTTTATATGACTTTTTCATTATCTCCAAACACTTCCAAATATCATAGTCATTATGAAAGGTATTTCATGATTCTCTGATAATATTTATTCTGGAAATTTAGCTTTTAATTCATATTATAAGCTAATTTCTTTAATTAACACATGAAATAACCTCAAAATAGAAATAATAAAAGGTTTCCAAAATTAAAATAAAATTGTCACATTGTTAGCATGACTACATACAGTCATAAACCTGAAATTATTTTATTTGGTACCTTAGCCCAAAATTTAAAAGAGAAATTCAATCATTTTTGCAATTTTCTCTCTCCTATGGAAAATACCGAAATTAACACAAAACATCATGAAATTTTAACACAAGATAGAGGATGTTTATTAGAGACTAATACCGTTGGAATTTCGTTATTTCGACTTTCCAATAATAAGTTATGAATTATGGGAGATTCCAGATTGCAAGATTTTTATCTAATCGGTTATCTATCAAAATAACCCGATACCAACTCTCAAAATTCCTAAAAATCATCCTTTATCTTCAGTTAAAATTTCATAATTTATCTCGGCCTGAAACATATTTTACAAAATCAGATTCCCTAAGAGCACGAAATCAGCGTTTTAGATAAAGATCTTGCTCTATCAATTTGACCATGCTCTTTCTATAAAAGGACCCCCAAAAAAATGAACTAGGGCAGAGGAGATCATCCCCAAAGTCAGAGAACTCAGCCGTCAACCTACTTCCAACGTTTTTGCAACCCCGAGCCTCGAATCTATACCGAAATCATCCCGAAATCACCAGAAAACACATTCCTTCTTCTCCCATTGAGATTCCTAGCACCAAAACACAAAAAATACAGAAGCAAACCGTGGATAACAATACAAGGAAGAAGGAGCCAGAAGCTTGGGTCAAAGTCGAACCGGATTGGCCATCAACGAAGCTCTCGAAGATTCCCGACGTGAAGGAACAATCAAATCCCGAAGTCAAAACAGGTTGGAATTTGACTTCCTTAACCCCTCTGATCAGAATACACTTATGTGTGAAATTTCTAATCGAATTGACTTTTTATTGCTTCTGAATTAAGGTTTGTTTGTGTTTCTGTCTAAAAACTTGTTAACTAAGTTTCGTATTAATTTTGACTTCAAATTGAATTCTTTCAATCACTAACGTCTTGTACATCTTTCAGGCTACACACCCATAAAATTTGAGCCAAAAACACCTTCGGCAACAGCCTCAACGCCGCCGTCCGAGGGCGGTCCGCACCCACGGACGTCATGTCCGGGGTCCCGGACTGTAACGACCCCAAAACCACCCTGGTTCTGAGACCATCACACGCCGCACGCTTACTACCTAAGACATGCAAGGCTACTCTCTGACGAAACCCAAACAGATACAAATGCTCTTCTATTACATAAATAATGCTTACAACTTGTCTCACAAATTACAAAGCGGAAGCTGAAAGAATTACAAAGCAGAAGTCTAGAATAAATACAAAGGCTACGAAGCCACAAACACTCACAAAGCCCACAAAGCAAAACCAAAAGTAGAAATAGAAGCAGAAGCCTTCAAATAGAGCTAAAACCTGCAAAATGAAATGAATAGGGGTGAGCAAACCACAGCTCAGTAAGTGATAAACTTCATCAGCATAAGAATGCTCAAAACATTTTTACAAAACATAGCTTATATAGATATAAGTTAGCAAACCAAATTCAGAATCAAAATCGAATGAAGGCACCTCAAAACGGTACAAAGTCAAATACAAAGCAGAGTGAAACAGAGGTCACCAAGGTATAGCTTGATAGTGGAAGACTTTTACAGAAACCATAGGGCTTTTTCAAAAGTCATAAGTCATATATAGACTGGCAGAAGAAGGAAATAAAACATAAGCATAGTTTCTTTACAAAGCTCATTTGCAAAACAAATCTATTCTTCACAAAACAGAAACCATAAACCAAGGCTGACAAAACAGAGGAGACAATACGAAGCTGAAGCCACACACACAGAATGAGACAAAGCACAAAGCAGTGTCTCATGTCAGAAGCTGCCATCGCTCAAAACTGAACAGAAGCAAATCAGAATCTTATACACATCAGAACGTTATCGAAAACATAGTTTTTAAGGGACCCTAGTTCAGAGCATACAGAATAGGTCAGAAGACCTCAGATAACAGAACGGGTCTGAAGACCCCGGATAACAGAATGAGTCCGTCGACTCTAGATACAGAATGAGTCCGTCGACTCCAGATAACAGAACGGGGGATACCCGTGATACAGATACAGAAGGACGTCCTACGCAGCGCGCTACGGGATAACTCGACCCAGTCATCCACGGCTCAGAAAGCAATAAACTAGGTCCCAAAATATCTCATTTCACAAATCATAATCACAAAGTTCATATCCAAAATCACACTACAGTTCAAATATGTATGTATTTAACCAAAGTTTTAAAATGGTGAATAAAAGGCAAATTAACTTGATTACGCTCACAGCAAAATATATACGCATATATATACGATCAAAATCTGTTATACCAACTCATTGTAAAACAATATAAGATATATGCGCACATGCGTAAATATCAGTGTATACCAATTTAAATTAGTTCTATGAATGACAGTCGATTTCGTGTACTGTCATTATAGAGTACAGACTTGTAAAATATATCAGATAAGGGTGAATTGAAACCACTTTACAAAAATTGAAAATATACCACCTAATAGCTTATATCAATTGTTATTATAAAATATAATATTCAAACTCTATATCAAATCGTACAACAACCGGACTTATCGGCAAATGTTGTAAGTTTGTAAACTTTATAACTTAAATACGTCATACGATAAATTATAAACACGTATACAAGTTCAAAATGAATACGATCAAATGGATATGAAGAACGAAGTTATTATATGTATAATATAAAAACTGAATAATTAAGACATGTATATATAGTAAAGTACCACAAAAATATTTCCGTAGCAAGTACAGTCAAACGAATACATAAAAGTTATTGATATATATTTAAAAAAGAATCATACATGGATTATGAAATTATGCCATTTATACAACATAGTAGCGAACACTTAACTGAAAACCCGATAAAGTGGAGCTCTAAACAATATTTACTATATTAATATATTGGTGGTAAATCTACACTACTATATTCAATTACTTATTTCCGGTAATATAAGATCGTAACAACTATCAAATACTTAAATAAAAAATATCGTGTTGGCTAACTCCATTCGAGAAACTAGCGATGGAAAATACATATATAGTCATCCGAACCAAAGTTTGTGAGAGGAAATAAATAAACCGGTACTCATATTATACTAAACGTATATATACTTCAAATTTATAATATATTGTTACAAGGCTGTTCAGTAACGAGGGTAAAAAAAAAAATAGTCAGATAAAAGATTAGCCATCTCAGCCAATATAATTTTCAAATATTTTAAGATATTCGTATTACATACAACTACGAAGTAAACATATTTTCAAATTCTTTTGCATACAGTCACATAATGTATACAAACAAGTCAAATCATCGGAATTAATTTCGGAAACAAAACGCAGAAACCACCAGCACGAAGTGCTAAATTAATTGCAGTAGTCATAGCGACAAAACAATTTAGGGAGTTGAAATAGTTTACTACTATATTGTTACCTCTCGCAGCGGTATTGAAGAGTGAGGGTGCTAATACAAAACAACTTTCTTTTTACCAACAAATCCAGATTGAATCTATTTATCATTTATACTAGTTTTCAATCAGAAAACATTGAATTATATATATAGCTTCTAACCAGTACAAACACAGAATACGACGGAAGTTGTCATTCTATTAGATATATCAGAGTATAATGTGTAACTAGGATAATGTCATGTACTTTTCTAGTTGTGTAATAGGATTATTTCTCTGATGTATTTTATTCTCTTTTCTGCGCTTATACCCAAGGCTATATAAGCATGTCTTATGCCTTCAGTTACATACACAGTGACACATTCTCTCGTCACTTACAATAATAAGATCATCCTTTCTTCCCTGCGTTTTAACATGGTATCAGAGCACTACCTCTTACCACTATAATCAAAATGGACGATCCACTCACCGGAAAGAAAACAGAGAATAGCGGAAGCAAGGGCGGCGTTACCATCGACCAGAATGACCCGCTTTACGTCGCAGCCACTGAGCAGACAGGCCAAGCGCTTGCTCCAAAGTTCTCCGGCGAAGGTTTTTTAGGCTGGAAATGGACGATGCAAGAGGCGCTCACCGCAAAGAATAAAATCGGTTTCATTGAAGGCACCATTAAAAGACCAGACAGCCAAGATACAGTGAGGGCGGCGGCATGGAGACGGGCAAACTCCCTCGTGGTCACCTGGCTCATATCTTCTCTTGCGCCCAACATCGCCCGCAGCGTGATGTACACAAGCGACCCCAAACAAATATGGGAGTGGCTGTGTAAACGCTTTGAGAAGAAGAATCTGGCTACCCTCCATAATATCAAGGCTCAAATCGTAAACCTCAGACAAGGAGAAGAGTCAATTACTGACTATTTCCTCAAATCGCGAGATGTCTGGGCACAGTACGACATGGCAAGGCCTATTGAGGAGTGCGGTTGCTGCTCATCTTGTACATCCAGCGAGAAACAGAAGAAACGGAGACAAGAAGAAGAAACCATACATTTCTTGATGGGTTTGAATAGATCCTATGCTCAATTGCGCGGACAGATACTCGCTATGAGTGAAATCCCATCCCTAGAAGAGATCTATGCCCTAATAATTCAAGAAGAAGAGACGCGTGAAGAAATTGACACTCGAAGCGAGACAGATCAATCTCTAGCTCTAGTTGCAAAAGGAACAGGAAGTTTTATGGCTACCAGACAGAAATCGAATACTTCAGTCACGAGTTCGAAGCCAGCATCAAAGAAGGGCACAACGAAAAGCTTTACCACAACAAGGAAGGATTCCCCAAAATGTACAAACTGCGGGAAATTAGGTCATAACCGTGGAGATTGCTGGTGGCTCATCGGGTTCCCATCCGACGAATCAAGAAAACAGAAAGAAGTCAAAGTCGGGTCCATAATCTCGGAGCAAGCAAGAACGAATTCGGGAGATGCTAATGCTGTCCAAGAATCACCCGTGAAGGGATTTAGCCACGACCAACTTCAACAACTTGTTTCGTACTTACACCAGCAGAAGGAAAGCGCCAGCACGTCTAGACAACCCAATTTTGGGGAATTCTCAGGTAATCCTGAAACCTTCTCGCCCGTTTTACCGTGCTTAATTTCTAATGCTAATTCTGCGCTTCATGAGTTAAGCAACCTGTGGATTCTTGATTCTGGGGCCACTGAGCATGTCAGTGGCAATAGAAATTTACTTTCTGATTGTGTAAGCCTAGAAAATGCAAGGGAGATAACACTCCCAGATGGTAACAAGAAACGTGTTGACTGCCTTGCTAATCTGTCATATAATGGTGAAATCTGTTTGAGAAACATTATGCACGTTCCATCGTTTATGTTTAACATAATTTCAGTCTCTAGATTGATAGAAGACTTAAATGCTTCTGTTATTTTCCGTGGGCACACTTGTTTTTTGCAGGACTATAGAGGAAATCTTCTTCAAGAAATAGGAAAACAGATTTGTGGATTGTATGTTGTTAATATGTGTTCCATGTGTACTTTCATTCTGAAAAGGAAATGTGTATCCGCTGCTTGTATAAACACTTGTATTGAAAACACCAAGGTTAAACATGCTCATGATTTCAGTTTATGGCATAATAGACTAGGCCACATCTCTTTAAACAGAATGAATAAAGTAATAAACGTACACTTACCAAAACAGAACAATATACTTCCTTGCTCTATCTGTTATAAAGCCAAGGCTAAACGCCTTAAGTTTCCCCTTTCTGATATTAAAACCAATAGCCCCTTTGACTTGATTCACGTGGACATTTGCGGCCCCATGAGAACTCAAACAATAGATGGCCATAGGTATTTCCTAACTTTGGTTGATGATTTTACTAGAGGCACTTGGGTTATCCTCCTTAAATTTAAATCCGAGGCTATGGAAAACATTAAGAAATTCATAAAACTTGTTGAAACACAAATGAACAAACATGTTAAAATCATCCGAAGTGACAACGCCCGGGAATTAGGGAAATCACATGAGGGAATCGAGTACTTTGCCCAGAAGGGCATTATCCACCAGACAAGTTGTCCACACACGCCCCAACAAAACGGGGTCGTAGAAAGAAAACAAGGAAATCTCATGAACATAGCTCGAGCCCTCCTTTTCCAGTCAGGCCTAAGTGACAAATTTTGGGGACATTGCGTCGAGCATGCCGCCTACCTCATCAACCGAATCCCAAGCAAAGCCATTCAAAATCTAACACCTTTTGAAAAATTATACGGCAACAAACCAGATTATAATGAGATAAGAAGCTTTGGATGTTTATGTTACATGACTAACATCAACCCCAACAAAGGAAAACTTGATCCAAGGTCATCCACCTGCATTTATCTTGGGAACCTCAAGAACTCAAAAGGCTACAAGGTCTTAACCTTAGAGGAAAAAGAGCTTAAAGTTACTCGTGACCTAGTCTTTTTTGAAAAGGTCTACCCCTTAACAGACAAACAATGGACCAACATCTTTGACAAAGATGGACACCAACCAGACATTTTCTCATCTTCTCCAAACCCCATTGTGGAGGATGAACCTTGCACGTCTCAGCTTTCTGAGATAAGAGAAGAGTATCATCCTCCCAACACAGATCATGAAACACCCATCACCATAGATGACACTCCTACGGAAATCCCGAACGTCAGGAGATCCACCCGCACACACAAATTCCCTTCCAAGTATGACGATTATGTTGTCTCCACCACCATTTCTTCCAATGTTGGCTCTGAGGACCCGTTCTCCATCATACTTGCCCAGAGACTCCAAGATGCTCAATCCAATTCTCACCAACAATCCACTCTAAACACCCTTACTGACCACATACCTAGAACTACCATTTTGTCATGCTCCCTCCACCACGACACAAATAAACTCTTGTCCAATCTTCATAACCTTGAGGAACCCACCAGCTACAATGAAGCTAGCAAGGACCCTAGATGGGTTCAAGCCATGGCTAAAGAATTTGATGCCTTAAGGCACAATAAGACGTGGACTATTGTAGACCTGCCCAAAGGAAAAAAGCCCATCAGTTGCAAATGGGTCTACAAAATCAAATTAAAGGCAGACGGGAGCGTGGAAAGATTCAAGGCCAGATTAGTCGTAAGGGGTTTTACCCAAAAGCATGGGCTTGACTATGAGGAAACTTTCTCGCCTGTAGTCAAAATGACTACAGTCCGAGCCCTTATCATCATGGCTGTTAAAAATGGGTGGATTTTAGACCAGTTGGACGTCAACAATGCATTTCTACATGGAGACCTCCATGAGGACGTCTATATGGCCATACCTCAAGGTCTAAAAGTCAATGGGAAAAACAAAGTGTGCAAGCTACAAAAATCTTTATACGGCCTAAAACAGGCCTCTCGCCAATGGTACGAGAAACTTGCCACTTTCCTAAAGGCTTTAGACTTCCATCACTCCCAGAACGATCACTCATTGTTTGTCAAAAGGAAGAAAAATAGCATCACCCTTCTAGGAGTCTATGTGGACGACATTCTAGTTGTAGGGAACGATGTTAGAGAAGTGAACAACTTAAAACAACAACTTGATAAAGAGTTCAAAATAAAGGATCTTGGGAGATTAAACTTTTTCCTCGGAATGGAATTCTTAGAAACCAATAAGGGTTTGATCATGTCACAACAGAGATACATAAACCAAATTCTTCACGACTTTGATGCCCAAAATCTCAAACCATCCGTCTCACCTCTCCCAATCAACATTAAACTCTACAAAGACAGTGGGCCCAAGTTAGAAAATCCCACGACATACAGATGTCTCGTGGGAAAACTAAATTTCCTCACCAACACTAGACCCGATATCTGTTATGCAGTTCAGTTTTTAAGCCAATTTCTCCAAGAACCGACTACAGAACACTTAAAGGCTGCCTTCCACACCCTTTCCTATGTCAAAGGCACATCGGGCTTTGGTTTATACTTCAACAAGGAGCCCATCTACAAATTAGAAGCCTACTGTGACTCAGATTGGGCTTCTTGCCCCATCACACGTAGGTCCGTTTCTGGGTACTACATTCTTTTAGGCGGTTCCCCCCTTAGTTGGAAATCTAAAAAGCAAACAACAGTGGCCTTATCCTCTGCAGAAGCGGAGTACAAGGCCATGCGACAAGTCACCGGGGAACTTAGCTGGTTAAGTAGGTTACTAAATGAAATTGGGATCGATGACATCACACCCATACCATTAAAGTGTGATAACTTGGCTGCCATACATATAGCCAGAAACCCTGTCTCTCATGAACGCACGAAACACATTGAACTGGATTGCCATTTCGTGCGTGAAAGATTACAGGCTGGCCTTATCCAAGTCAAATATGTCCCTAGTACACACCAATTGGCTGACTTAATGACAAAGCCTCTTACAGGGAAGAGTTATCATAACTCTTTTGGGATTTTAGGCTTGCAAGAAACCAGATAGCTTTTGCGTGTGTTTGTTTTTCTGTTTTGCAGGGACATGCCGGCTCCTATACAGGTATATCACTTGGTTTTGCAGGAACCCAAAGGAGCATACAGCAAGTATCCTGTTCAAGCAACAAGGAGCACACTTCCCTGTTTCTGCTGCGCCCCCAGTGAAGGGTGTACTCCTTGAGGGGGGGTATTAGATATATCAGAGTATAATGTGTAACTAGGATAATGTCATGTACTTTTCTAGTTGTGTAATAGGATTATTTCTCTGATGTATTTTATTCTCTTTTCTGCGCTTATACCCAAGGCTATATAAGCATGTCTTATGCCTTCAGTTACATACACAGTGACACATTCTCTCGTCACTTACTATAATAAGATCATCCTTTCTTCCCTGCGTTTTAACACATTCGGAAAACACTAGATTATATATATATTTATGAACATCAACAGGAAAACAAAATCAGAATGAGAGTAGTAGCAACTCACCATATCAAAAGCATATCGCCGAATTAAGAGTACCCATTTGTCAAAATTATAATTAACATATCACTTTCCATATCAAAGTAGACAATCAATAAAAATACCATGGGGTTTTAAGCGGAGTGAAAACGTAAATCAAAATCAATCCGGATTCACATCGAAACCAAATATCAAAGCAAACACATTTAGAAACGAAACAAGATCTAGAATCCCCATGGGTGAACACACCCATACCGAATCCATCTACCACCTACCTCACATCCGACGCAAAGCAAATCTCTCCACAGACTCCACACATCGCCCTCTTCGAATCCCTTCTCAAACAACGAACTCTCGACTGATAATCCCAGAATTCCCAAAATCAAAATTAGAAAAGGAGAGCGAAGAACTCAACAAGAAATAGAATGGGAATACACATCTACAAACCTCGAAGACCATGACTGACGAACGGATCCACTAGAAAATAATTCCAACGATTTAGACTTGAGAGAGATTGGATGAAAAGGATGTAAAAGGAGGAAGTTTATTTGGAGAGAATAAACAAGAAGGAGAGGGAGGATGAGCATTTAAAACTATCGTCTATGCGTCAGAGGGAGGAGAGGAGGAAAAATAAAATGAAAACTAGAAACTCCCTTCAACTTAAAATAAATAAGATAAAAGAAGTAAGAATAAATAATTTAAATAAGAAAGGGAAGAAAAAGGAAGTTAGTAATTCTTTTACTAACACAATAAAATTGAAACATAAGATCCTTCTACCCGAAGCTAATACAATAACAATTAGAATTGCCATAAATTCCCTTTGTAAATCAGAAACAAAGAAAAAAAAAATTGGGGCACAACATTATACCCCTCTTTAAAAGAATTTCGTCCTCGAAATTCAATGAAACTCAGAATATAAGCAAATGCACTTCAAGTGCTAGAATACTATATGAAAACTAATACACACTGACGGGATCTCACACGTTAGAAGCTCGAACCTCACAAGGAGCTAACACTCAGAACTCAGTGCTTATTGACTGACAGAAGAATCATAGCGAAGTTTACTAAAGGCTCAACCTTAGGAACAAAAAACTCTCATGACGTCCTTATCCAAAGGACCAAACATACCTCGAACACACATCACACTGCTCAGAACTCACAGCCCAAACTTATATGAACTCACACAAGCACACCACACAAACACACCACCAAAGCTCACAACTGAATCACACCTAAACTCTCAAACGACATCCTTTCCCAAAGGACCTGACTCCCTCAGACTCACACTCAAAACTCAAAATACACATAGACAAACACTACGCTTCCACTGCGCTACTCTGATGGCGGACAAACCACAGAGCAGACACATAACAGACACCAGATAGCAGACAAATCACACAACAGTCAACGATAGCATATAGCAGGCAAAGAATGGAAGCGTAGACATGCAGACACCCACAAACCCAATGAAAACCAAACCTGGCTCTGATACCACTAAATGTAACGACCCCAAACCACCCTGGTTCTGAGACCATCACACGCCGCACGCTTACTACCTAAGACATGCAAGGCTACTCTCTGACGAAACCCAAACAGATACAAATGCTCTTCTATACATAAATAATGCTAACAAACTTGTCTCACAAATTACAAGCGGAAGCTGAAAGAATTACAAAGCAGAAGTCTAGAATAAAACAAAGGCTACGAAGCCACAAACACTCACAAAGCCCACAAAGCAAAACCAAAAGTAGAAATAGAAGCAGAAGCCTTCAAATAGAGCTAAAACCTGCAAAATGTTAAATGAATAGGGGTGAGCAAACCACAGCTCAGTAAGTGATAAACTTCATCAGCATAAGCATGCTCAAAACATTTTTACAAAACATAGCTTATATAGATATAAGTTAGCAAACCAAATCAGAATCAAAATCGAATGAAGGCACCTCAAAACGGTACAAAGTCAAATACAAAGCAGAGTGAAACAGAGGTCACCAAGGTATAGCTTGATAGTGGAAGACTTTTACAGAAACCATAGGGCTTTTTCAAAAGTCATAAGTCATATATAGACTGGCAGAAGAAGGAAATAAAAATAAGCATAGTTTCTTTACAAAGCTCATTTGCAAAACAAATCTATTCTTCACTGACAAAACAGAAACCATAAACCAAGGCTGACAAAACAGAGGAGACAATACGAAGCTGAAGCCACACACACAGAATGAGACAAAGCACAAAGCAGTGTCTCATGTCAGAAGCTGCCATCGCTCAAAACTGAACAGAAGCAAATCAGAATCTTATACACATCAGAACGTTATCGAAAACATAGTTTTTAAGGGACCCTAGTTCAGAGCATACAGAATAGGTCAGAAGACCTCAGATAACAGAACGGGTCTGAAGACCCCGGATAACAGAATGAGTCCGTCGACTCTAGATACAGAATGAGTCCGTCGACTCCAGATAACAGAACGGGGGATGCCCGTGATACAGATACAGAAGGACGTCCTACGCAGCGCGCTACGGGATAACTCGACCCAGTCATCCACGGCTCAGAAAGCAATAAACTAGGTCCCAAAATATATCATTTCACAAATCATAATCACAAAGTTCATATCCAAAATCACACTACAGTTCAAATATGTATGTATTTAACCAAAGTTTTAAAATGGTGAATAAAAGGCAAATTAACTTGATTACGCTCACAGCAAAATATATACGCATATATATACGATCAAAATCTGTTATACCAACTCATTGTAAAACAATATAAGATATATGCGCACATGCGTAAATATCAGTGTATACCAATTTAAATTAGTTCTATGAATGACAGTCGATTTCGTGTACTGTCATTATAGAGTACAGACTTGTAAAATATATCAGATAAGGGTGAATTGAAACCACTTTACAAAAATTGAAAATATACCACCTAATAGCTTATATCAATTGTTATTATAAAATATAATATTCAAACTCTATATCAAATCGTACAACAACCGGACTTATCGGCAAATGTTGTAAGTTTGTAAACTTTATAACTTAAATACGTCATACGATAAATTATAAACACGTATACAAGTTCAAAATGAATACGATCAAATGGATATGAAGAACGAAGTTATTATATGTATAATATAAAAACTGAATAATTAAGACATGTATATATAGTAAAGTACCACAAAAATATTTCCGTAGCAAGTACAGTCAAACGAATACATAAAAGTATTATTGATATATATTTAAAAAAGAATCATACATGGATTATGAAATTATGCCATTTATACAACATAGTAGCGAACACTTAACTGAAAACCCGATAAAGTGGAGCTCTAAACATATTTACTATATTAATATATTGGTGGTAAATCTACACTACTATATTCAATTACTTATTTCCGGTAATATAAGATCGTAACAACTATCAAATACTTAAATAATAAAAATATCGTGTTGGCTAACTCCATTCGAGAAACTAGCGATGGAAAATACATATATAGTCATCCGAACCAAAGTTTGTGAGAGGAAATAAATAAACCGGTACTCATATTATACTAAACGTATATATACTTCAAATTTATAATATATTGTTACAAGGCTGTTCAGTAACGAGGGTAAAAAAAAAATAGTCAGATAAAAGATTAGCCATCTCAGCCAATATAATTTTCAAAATATTTTAAGATATTCGTATTACATACAACTACGAAGTAAACATATTTTCAAATTCTTTTGCATACAGTCACATAATGTATACAAACAAGTCAAATCATCGGAATTAATTTCGGAAACAAAACGCAGAAACCACCAGCACGAAGTGCTAAATTAATTGCAGTAGTCATAGCGACAAAAACAATTTAGGGAGTTGAAATAGTTTACTACTATATTGTTACCTCTCGCAGCGGTATTGAAGAGTGAGGGTGCTAATACGAAACAACTTTCTTTTTTACCAACAAATCCAGATTGAATCTATTTATCATTTATACTAGTTTTCAATCAGAAAACATTGAAATATATATAGCTTCTAACCAGTACAAACACAGAATACGACGGAAGTTGTCATTCGGAAAACACTAGATTATATATATATTTATGAACATCAACAGGAAAACAAAATCAGAATGAGAGTAGTAGCAATTCACCATATCAAAAGCATACTCGCCGAATTAAGAGTACCCATTTGTCAAAATTATAATTAACATATCACTTTCCATATCAAAGTAGACAATCAATAAAAATACCATGGGGTTTTAAGCGGAGTGAAAACGTAAATCAAAATCAATCCGGATTCACATCGAAACCAAATATCAAAGCAAACACATTTAGAAACGAAACAAGATCTAGAATCCCCATGGGTGAACACACCCATACCGAATCCATCTACCACCTACCTCACATCCGACGCAAAGCAAATCTCTCCACAGACTCCACACATCGCCCTCTTCGAATCCCTTCTCAAACAACGAACTCTCGACTGAATAATCCCAGAATTCCCAAAATCAAAATTAGAAAAGGAGAGCGAAGAACTCAACAAGAAATAGAATGGGAATACACATCTACAAACCTCGAAGACCATTGACTGACGAACGGATCCACTAGAAAATAATTCCAACGATTTAGACTTGAGAGAGATTGGATGAAAAGGATGTAAAGGAGGAAGTTTATTTGGAGAGAATAAACAAGAAGGAGAGGGAGGATGAGCATTTAAACTATCGTCTATGCGTCAGAGGGAGAGGAGGAAAAATAAAATGAAAACTAGAAACTCCCTTCCTTAACTTAAAATAAATAAGATAAAAGAAGTAAGAATAAATAATTTAAATAAGAAAGGGAAGAAAAAGGAAGTTAGTAATTCTTTTACTAACACAAATAAATTGAAACATAAGATCCTTCTACCCGAAGCTAATACAATAACAATTAGAATTGCCATAAATTCCCTTTGTAAATCAGAAACAAAAGAAAAAAAAAAATTGGGGCACAACATTATACCCCTCTTTAAAAGAATTTCGTCCTCGAAATTCAATGAAACTCAGAATATAAGCAAATGCACTTCAAGTGCTAGAATACTATGAAAACTAATACACACTGACGGGATCTCACACGTCTTAGAAGCTCGAACCTCACAAGGAGCTAACACTCAGAACTCAGTGCTTATTGACTGACAGAAGAATCATAGCAGAAGTTTACTAAAGGCTCAACCTTAGGAACAAAAACTCTCATATGACGTCCTTATCCAAAGGACCAAACATACCTCGAACACACATCACACTGCTCAGAACTCACAGCCCAAACTTATATGAACTCACACACAGCACACCACACAAACACACCACCAAAGCTCACAACTGAATCACACCTAAACTCTCAAACGACATCCTTTCCCAAAGGACCTGACTCCCTCAGACTCACACTCAAAACTCAAAATACACATAGACAAACACTACGCTTCCACTGCGCTACTCTGATGGCGGACAACCACAGAGCAGACACACATAACAGACACCAGATAGCAGACAAATCACACAACAGTCAACGATAGCATATAGCAGGCAAAGACATGGAAGCGTAGACATGCAGACACCCACAAACCCAATGAAAACCAAACCTGGCTCTGATACCACTAAATGTAACGACCCCAAAACCACCCTGGTTCTGAGACCATCACACGCCGCACGCTTACTACCTAAGACATGCAAGGCTACTCTCTGACGAAACCCAAACAGATACAAATGCTCTTCTATTACATAAATAATGCTTACAACTTGTCTCACAAATTACAAAGCGGAAGCTGAAAGAATTACAAAGCAGAAGTCTAGAATAAATACAAAGGCTACGAAGCCACAAACACTCACAAAGCCCACAAAGCAAAACCAAAAGTAGAAATAGAAGCAGAAGCCTTCAAATAGAGCTAAAACCTGCAAAATGTTAAATGAATAGGGGTGAGCAAACCACAGCTCAGTAAGTGATAAACTTCATCAGCATAAGCATGCTCAAAACATTTTTACAAAACATAGCTTATATAGATATAAGTTAGCAAACCAAATTCAGAATCAAAATCGAATGAAGGCACCTCAAAACGGTACAAAGTCAAATACAAAGCAGAGTGAAACAGAGGTCACCAAGGTATAGCTTGATAGTGGAAGACTTTTACAGAAACCATAGGGCTTTTTCAAAAGTCATAAGTCATATATAGACTGTCAGAAGAAGGAAATAAAACATAAGCATAGTTTCTTTACAAAGCTCATTTGCAAAACAAATCTATTCTTCACAAAACAGAAACCATAAACCAAGGCTGACAAAACAGAGGAGACAATACGAAGCTGAAGCCACACACAGAATGAGACAAAGCACAAAGCAGTGTCTCATGTCAGAAGCTGCCATCGCTCAAAACTGAACAGAAGCAAATCAGAATCTTATACACATCAGAACGTTATCGAAAACATAGTTTTTAAGGGACCCTAGTTCAGAGCATACAGAATAGGTCAGAAGACCTCAGATAACAGAACGGGTCTGAAGACCCCGGATAACAGAATGAGTCCGTCGACTCTAGATACAGAATGAGTCCGTCGACTCCAGATAACAGAACGGGGGATGCCCGTGATACAGATACAGAAGGACGTCCTACGCAGCGCGCTACGGGATAACTCGACCCAGTCATCCACGGCTCAGAAAGCAATAAACTAGGTCCCAAAATATATCATTTCACAAATCATAATCACAAAGTTCATATCCAAAATCACACTACAGTTCAAATATGTATGTATTTAACCAAAGTTTTAAAATGGTGAATAAAAGGCAAATTAACTTGATTACGCTCACAGCAAAATATATACGCATATATATACGATCAAAATCTGTTATACCAACTCATTGTAAAACAATATAAGATATATGCGCACATGCGTAAATATCAGTGTATACCAATTTAAATTAGTTCTATGAATGACAGTCGATTTCGTGTACTGTCATTATAGAGTACAGACTTGTAAAATATATCAGATAAGGGTGAATTGAAACCACTTTACAAAAATTGAAAATATACCACCTAATAGCTTATATCAATTGTTATTATAAAATATAATATTCAAACTCTATATCAAATCGTACAACAACCGGACTTATCGGCAAATGTTGTAAGTTTGTAAACTTTATAACTTAAATACGTCATACGATAAATTATAAACACGTATACAAGTTCAAAATGAATACGATCAAATGGATATGAAGAACGAAGTTATTATATGTATAATATAAAAACTGAATAATTAAGACATGTATATATAGTAAAGTACCACAAAAATATTTCCGTAGCAAGTACAGTCAAACGAATACATAAAAGTATTATTGATATATATTTAAAAAAGAATCATACATGGATTATGAAATTATGCCATTTATACAACATAGTAGCGAACACTTAACTGAAAACCCGATAAAGTGGAGCTCTAAACAATATTTACTATATTAATATATTGGTGGTAAATCTACACTACTATATTCAATTACTTATTTCCGGTAATATAAGATCGTAACAACTATCAAATACTTAAATAATAAAAATATCGTGTTGGCTAACTCCATTCGAGAAACTAGCGATGGAAAATACATATATAGTCATCCGAACCAAAGTTTGTGAGAGGAAATAAATAAACCGGTACTCATATTATACTAAACGTATATATACTTCAAATTTATAATATATTGTTACAAGGCTGTTCAGTAACGAGGGTAAAAAAAAAATAGTCAGATAAAAGATTAGCCATCTCAGCCAATATAATTTTCAAAATATTTTAAGATATTCGTATTACATACAACTACGAAGTAAACATATTTTCAAATTCTTTTGCATACAGTCACATAATGTATACAAACAAGTCAAATCATCGGAATTAATTTCGGAAACAAAACGCAGAAACCACCAGCACGAAGTGCTAAATTAATTGCAGTAGTCATAGCGACAAAAACAATTTAGGGAGTTGAAATAGTTTACTACTATATTGTTACCTCTCGCAGCGGTATTGAAGAGTGAGGGTGCTAATACGAAACAACTTTCTTTTTTACCAACAAATCCAGATTGAATCTATTTATCATTTATACTAGTTTTCAATCAGAAAACATTGAATATATATAGCTTCTAACCAGTACAAACACAGAATACGACGGAAGTTGTCATTCGGAAAACACTAGATTATATATATATTTATGAACATCAACAGGAAAACAAAATCAGAATGAGAGTAGTAGCAATTCACCATATCAAAAGCATACTCGCCGAATTAAGAGTACCCATTTGTCAAAATTATAATTAACATATCACTTTCCATATCAAAGTAGACAATCAATAAAAATACCATGGGGTTTTAAGCGGAGTGAAAACGTAAATCAAAATCAATCCGGATTCACATCGAAACCAAATATCAAAGCAAACACATTTAGAAACGAAACAAGATCTAGAATCCCCATGGGTGAACACACCCATACCGAATCCATCTACCACCTACCTCACATCCGACGCAAAGCAAATCTCTCCACAGACTCCACACATCGCCCTCTTCGAATCCCTTCTCAAACAACGAACTCTCGACTGAATAATCCCAGAATTCCCAAAATCAAAATTAGAAAAGGAGAGCGAAGAACTCAACAAGAAATAGAATGGGAATACACATCTACAAACCTCGAAGACCATTGACTGACGAACGGATCCACTAGAAAATAATTCCAACGATTTAGACTTGAGAGAGATTGGATGAAAAGGATGTAAAGGGAGGAAGTTTATTTGGAGAGAATAAACAAGAAGGAGAGGGAGGATGAGCATTTAAACTATCGTCTATGCGTCAGAGGGAGAGGAGGAAAAATAAAATGAAAACTAGAAACTCCCTTCCTTAACTTAAAATAAATAAGATAAAAGAAGTAAGAATAAATAATTTAAATAAGAAAGGGAAGAAAAAGGAAGTTAGTAATTCTTTTACTAACACAAATAAAATTGAAACATAAGATCCTTCTACCCGAAGCTAATACAATAACAATTAGAATTGCCATAAATTCCCTTTGTAAATCAGAAACAAAAGAAAAAAAAAATTGGGGCACAACATTATACCCCTCTTTAAAAGAATTTCGTCCTCGAAATTCAATGAAACTCAGAATATAAGCAAATGCACTTCAAGTGCTAGAATACTATGAAAACTAATACACACTGACGGGATCTCACACGTCTTAGAAGCTCGAACCTCACAAGGAGCTAACACTCAGAACTCAGTGCTTATTGACTGACAGAAGAATCATAGCAGAAGTTTACTAAAGGCTCAACCTTAGGAACAAAAACTCTCATATGACGTCCTTATCCAAAGGACCAAACATACCTCGAACACACATCACACTGCTCAGAACTCACAGCCCAAACTTATATGAACTCACACACAGCACACCACACAAACACACCACCAAAGCTCACAACTGAATCACACCTAAACTCTCAAACGACATCCTTTCCCAAAGGACCTGACTCCCTCAGACTCACACTCAAAACTCAAAATACACATAGACAAACACTACGCTTCCACTGCGCTACTCTGATGGCGGACAACCACAGAGCAGACACACATAACAGACACCAGATAGCAGACAAATCACACAACAGTCAACGATAGCATATAGCAGGCAAAGACATGGAAGCGTAGACATGCAGACACCCACAAACCCAATGAAAACCAAACCTGGCTCTGATACCACTAAATGTAACGACCCCAAAACCACCCTGGTTCTGAGACCATCACACGCCGCACGCTTACTACCTAAGACATGCAAGGCTACTCTCTGACGAAACCCAAACAGATACAAATGCTCTTCTATTACATAAATAATGCTTACAACTTGTCTCACAAATTACAAAGCGGAAGCTGAAAGAATTACAAAGCAGAAGTCTAGAATAAATACAAAGGCTACGAAGCCACAAACACTCACAAAGCCCACAAAGCAAAACCAAAAGTAGAAATAGAAGCAGAAGCCTTCAAATAGAGCTAAAACCTGCAAAATGTTAAATGAATAGGGGTGAGCAAACCACAGCTCAGTAAGTGATAAACTTCATCAGCATAAGCATGCTCAAAACATTTTTACAAAACATAGCTTATATAGATATAAGTTAGCAAACCAAATTCAGAATCAAAATCGAATGAAGGCACCTCAAAACGGTACAAAGTCAAATACAAAGCAGAGTGAAACAGAGGTCACCAAGGTATAGCTTGATAGTGGAAGACTTTTACAGAAACCATAGGGCTTTTTCAAAAGTCATAAGTCATATATAGACTGTCAGAAGAAGGAAATAAAACATAAGCATAGTTTCTTTACAAAGCTCATTTGCAAAACAAATCTATTCTTCACAAAACAGAAACCATAAACCAAGGCTGACAAAACAGAGGAGACAATACGAAGCTGAAGCCACACACACAGAATGAGACAAAGCACAAAGCAGTGTCTCATGTCAGAAGCTGCCATCGCTCAAAACTGAACAGAAGCAAATCAGAATCTTATACACATCAGAACGTTATCGAAAACATAGTTTTTAAGGGACCCTAGTTCAGAGCATACAGAATAGGTCAGAAGACCTCAGATAACAGAACGGGTCTGAAGACCCCGGATAACAGAATGAGTCCGTCGACTCTAGATACAGAATGAGTCCGTCGACTCCAGATAACAGAACGGGGGATGCCCGTGATACAGATACAGAAGGACGTCCTACGCAGCGCGCTACGGGATAACTCGACCCAGTCATCCACGGCTCAGAAAGCAATAAACTAGGTCCCAAAATATATCATTTCACAAATCATAATCACAAAGTTCATATCCAAAATCACACTACAGTTCAAATATGTATGTATTTAACCAAAGTTTTAAAATGGTGAATAAAAGGCAAATTAACTTGATTACGCTCACAGCAAAATATATACGCATATATATACGATCAAAATCTGTTATACCAACTCATTGTAAAACAATATAAGATATATGCGCACATGCGTAAATATCAGTGTATACCAATTTAAATTAGTTCTATGAATGACAGTCGATTTCGTGTACTGTCATTATAGAGTACAGACTTGTAAAATATATCAGATAAGGGTGAATTGAAACCACTTTACAAAAATTGAAAATATACCACCTAATAGCTTATATCAATTGTTATTATAAAATATAATATTCAAACTCTATATCAAATCGTACAACAACCGGACTTATCGGCAAATGTTGTAAGTTTGTAAACTTTATAACTTAAATACGTCATACGATAAATTATAAACACGTATACAAGTTCAAAATGAATACGATCAAATGGATATGAAGAACGAAGTTATTATATGTATAATATAAAAACTGAATAATTAAGACATGTATATATAGTAAAGTACCACAAAAATATTTCCGTAGCAAGTACAGTCAAACGAATACATAAAAGTATTATTGATATATATTTAAAAAAGAATCATACATGGATTATGAAATTATGCCATTTATACAACATAGTAGCGAACACTTAACTGAAAACCCGATAAAGTGGAGCTCTAAACAATATTTACTATATTAATATATTGGTGGTAAATCTACACTACTATATTCAATTACTTATTTCCGGTAATATAAGATCGTAACAACTATCAAATACTTAAATAATAAAAATATCGTGTTGGCTAACTCCATTCGAGAAACTAGCGATGGAAAATACATATATAGTCATCCGAACCAAAGTTTGTGAGAGGAAATAAATAAACCGGTACTCATATTATACTAAACGTATATATACTTCAAATTTATAATATATTGTTACAAGGCTGTTCAGTAACGAGGGTAAAAAAAAAATAGTCAGATAAAAGATTAGCCATCTCAGCCAATATAATTTTCAAAATATTTTAAGATATTCGTATTACATACAACTACGAAGTAAACATATTTTCAAATTCTTTTGCATACAGTCACATAATGTATACAAACAAGTCAAATCATCGGAATTAATTTCGGAAACAAAACGCAGAAACCACCAGCACGAAGTGCTAAATTAATTGCAGTAGTCATAGCGACAAAAACAATTTAGGGAGTTGAAATAGTTTACTACTATATTGTTACCTCTCGCAGCGGTATTGAAGAGTGAGGGTGCTAATACGAAACAACTTTCTTTTTACCAACAAATCCAGATTGAATCTATTTATCATTTATACTAGTTTTCAATCAGAAAACATTGAATTATATATATAGCTTCTAACCAGTACAAACACAGAATACGACGGAAGTTGTCATTCGGAAAACACTAGATTATATATATTTATGAACATCAACAGGAAAACAAAATCAGAATGAGAGTAGTAGCAATTCACCATATCAAAAGCATACTCGCCGAATTAAGAGTACCCATTTGTCAAAATTATAATTAACATATCACTTTCCATATCAAAGTAGACAATCAATAAAATACCATGGGGTTTTAAGCGGAGTGAAAACGTAAATCAAAATCAATCCGGATTCACATCGAAACCAAATATCAAAGCAAACACATTTAGAAACGAAACAAGATCTAGAATCCCCATGGGTGAACACACCCATACCGAATCCATCTACCACCTACCTCACATCCGACGCAAAGCAAATCTCTCCACAGACTCCACACATCGCCCTCTTCGAATCCCTTCTCAAACAACGAACTCTCGACTGAATAATCCCAGAATTCCCAAAATCAAAATTAGAAAAGGAGAGCGAAGAACTCAACAAGAAATAGAATGGGAATACACATCTACAAACCTCGAAGACCATTGACTGACGAACGGATCCACTAGAAAATAATTCCAACGATTTAGACTTGAGAGAGATTGGATGAAAAGGATGTAAAGGAGGAAGTTTATTTGGAGAGAATAAACAAGAAGGAGAGGGAGGATGAGCATTTAAACTATCGTCTATGCGTCAGAGGGAGAGGAGGAAAAATAAAATGAAAACTAGAAACTCCCTTCCTTAACTTAAAATAAATAAGATAAAAGAAGTAAGAATAAATAATTTAAATAAGAAAGGGAAGAAAAAGGAAGTTAGTAATTCTTTTACTAACACAAATAAATTGAAACATAAGATCCTTCTACCCGAAGCTAATACAATAACAATTAGAATTGCCATAAATTCCCTTTGTAAATCAGAAACAAAAGAAAAAAAAATTGGGGCACAACATTATACCCCTCTTTAAAAGAATTTCGTCCTCGAAATTCAATGAAACTCAGAATATAAGCAAATGCACTTCAAGTGCTAGAATACTATGAAAACTAATACACACTGACGGGATCTCACACGTCTTAGAAGCTCGAACCTCACAAGGAGCTAACACTCAGAACTCAGTGCTTATTGACTGACAGAAGAATCATAGCAGAAGTTTACTAAAGGCTCAACCTTAGGAACAAAAACTCTCATATGACGTCCTTATCCAAAGGACCAAACATACCTCGAACACACATCACACTGCTCAGAACTCACAGCCCAAACTTATATGAACTCACACACAGCACACCACACAAACACACCACCAAAGCTCACAACTGAATCACACCTAAACTCTCAAACGACATCCTTTCCCAAAGGACCTGACTCCCTCAGACTCACACTCAAAACTCAAAATACACATAGACAAACACTACGCTTCCACTGCGCTACTCTGATGGCGGACAACCACAGAGCAGACACACATAACAGACACCAGATAGCAGACAAATCACACAACAGTCAACGATAGCATATAGCAGGCAAAGACATGGAAGCGTAGACATGCAGACACCCACAAACCCAATGAAACCAAACCTGGCTCTGATACCACTAAATGTAACGACCCAAAACCACCCTGGTTCTGAGACCATCACCGCCGCACGCTTACTACCTAAGACATGCAAGGCTACTCTCTGACGAAACCCAAACAGATACAAATGCTCTTCTATTACATAAATAATGCTTACAACTTGTCTCACAAATTACAAAGCGGAAGCTGAAAGAAGCAAAGAATTCAAAGTCTAGAATAAATACAAAGGCTACGAAGCCACAAACACTCACAAAGCCCACAAAGCAAAACCAAAAGTAGAAATAGAAGCAGAAGCCTTCAAATAGAGCTAAAACCTGCAAAATGTTAAATGAATAGGGGTGAGCAAACCACAGCTCAGTAAGTGATAAACTTCATCAGCATAAGCATGCTCAAAACATTTTTACAAAACATAGCTTATATAGATATAAGTTAGCAAACCAAATTCAGAATCAAAATCGAATGAAGGCACCTCAAAACGGTACAAAGTCAAATACAAAGCAGAGTGAAACAGAGGTCACCAAGGTATAGCTTGATAGTGGAAGACTTTTACAGAAACCATAGGGCTTTTTCAAAAGTCATAAGTCATATATAGACTGTCAGAAGAAGGAAATAAAACATAAGCATAGTTTCTTTACAAAGCTCATTTGCAAAACAAATCTATTCTTCACAAAACAGAAACCATAAACCAAGGCTGACAAAACAGAGGAGACAATACGAAGCTGAAGCCACACACACAGAATGAGACAAAGCACAAAGCAGTGTCTCATGTCAGAAGCTGCCATCGCTCAAAACTGAACAGAAGCAAATCAGAATCTTATACACATCAGAACGTTATCGAAAACATAGTTTTTAAGGGACCCTAGTTCAGAGCATACAGAATAGGTCAGAAGACCTCAGATAACAGAACGGGTCTGAAGACCCGGATAACAGAATGAGTCCGTCGACTCTAGATACAGAATGAGTCCGTCGACTCCAGATAACAGAACGGGGGATGCCCGTGATACAGATACAGAAGGACGTCCTACGCAGCGCGCTACGGGATAACTCGACCCAGTCATCCACGGCTCAGAAAGCAATAAACTAGGTCCCAAAATATATCATTTCACAAATCATAATCACAAAGTTCATATCCAAAATCACACTACAGTTCAAATATGTATGTATTTAACCAAAGTTTTAAAATGGTGAATAAAAGGCAAATTAACTTGATTACGCTCACAGCAAAATATATACGCATATATATACGATCAAAATCTGTTATACCAACTCATTGTAAAACAATATAAGATATATGCGCACATGCGTAAATATCAGTGTATACCAATTTAAATTAGTTCTATGAATGACAGTCGATTTCGTGTACTGTCATTATAGAGTACAGACTTGTAAAATATATCAGATAAGGGTGAATTGAAACCACTTTACAAAAATTGAAAATATACCACCTAATAGCTTATATCAATTGTTATTATAAAATATAATATTCAAACTCTATATCAAATCGTACAACAACCGGACTTATCGGCAAATGTTGTAAGTTTGTAAACTTTATAACTTAAATACGTCATACGATAAATTATAAACACGTATACAAGTTCAAAATGAATACGATCAAATGGATATGAAGAACGAAGTTATTATATGTATAATATAAAAACTGAATAATTAAGACATGTATATATAGTAAAGTACCACAAAAATATTTCCGTAGCAAGTACAGTCAAACGAATACATAAAAGTATTATTGATATATATTTAAAAAAGAATCATACATGGATTATGAAATTATGCCATTTATACAACATAGTAGCGAACACTTAACTGAAACCCGATAAAGTGGAGCTCTAAACAATATTTACTATATTAATATATTGGTGGTAAATCTACACTACTATATTCAATTACTTATTTCCGGTAATATAAGATCGTAACAACTATCAAATACTTAAATAATAAAAATATCGTGTTGGCTAACTCCATTCGAGAAACTAGCGATGGAAAATACATATATAGTCATCCGAACCAAAGTTTGTGAGAGGAAATAAATAAACCGGTACTCATATTATACTAAACGTATATATACTTCAAATTTATAATATATTGTTACAAGGCTGTTCAGTAACGAGGGTAAAAAAAAAAATAGTCAGATAAAAGATTAGCCATCTCAGCCAATATAATTTTCAAAATATTTTAAGATATTCGTATTACATACAACTACGAAGTAAACATATTTTCAAATTCTTTTGCATACAGTCACATAATGTATACAAACAAGTCAAATCATCGGAATTAATTTCGGAAACAAAACGCAGAAACCACCAGCACGAAGTGCTAAATTAATTGCAGTAGTCATAGCGACAAAAACAATTTAGGGAGTTGAAATAGTTTACTACTATATTGTTACCTCTCGCAGCGGTATTGAAGAGTGAGGGTGCTAATACGAAACAACTTTCTTTTTTACCAACAAATCCAGATTGAATCTATTTATCATTTATACTAGTTTTCAATCAGAAAACATTGAATTATATATATAGCTTCTAACCAGTACAAACACAGAATACGACGGAAGTTGTCATTCGGAAAACACTAGATTATATATATTTATGAACAAACAGGAAAACAAAATCAGAATGAGAGTAGTAGCAATTCACCATATCAAAAGCATACTCGCCGAATTAAGAGTACCCATTTGTCAAAATTATAATTAACATATCACTTTCCATATCAAAGTAGACAATCAATAAAAATACCATGGGGTTTTAAGCGGAGTGAAAACGTAAATCAAAATCAATCCGGATTCACATCGAAACCAAATATCAAAGCAAACACATTTAGAAACGAAACAAGATCTAGAATCCCCATGGGTGAACACACCCATACCGAATCCATCTACCACCTACCTCACATCCGACGCAAAGCAAATCTCTCCACAGACTCCACACATCGCCCTCTTCGAATCCCTTCTCAAACAACGAACTCTCGACTGAATAATCCCAGAATTCCCAAAATCAAAATTAGAAAAGGAGAGCGAAGAACTCAACAAGAAATAGAATGGGAATACACATCTACAAACCTCGAAGACCATTGACTGACGAACGGATCCACTAGAAAATAATTCCAACGATTTAGACTTGAGAGAGATTGGATGAAAAGGATGTAAAGGAGGAAGTTTATTTGGAGAGAATAAACAAGAAGGAGAGGGAGGATGAGCATTTAAACTATCGTCTATGCGTCAGAGGGAGAGGAGGAAAAATAAAATGAAAACTAGAAACTCCCTTCCTTAACTTAAAATAAATAAGATAAAAGAAGTAAGAATAAATAATTTAAATAAGAAAGGGAAGAAAAAGGAAGTTAGTAATTCTTTTACTAACACAAATAAAATTGAAACATAAGATCCTTCTACCCGAAGCTAATACAATAACAATTAGAATTGCCATAAATTCCCTTTGTAAATCAGAAAACAAAAAAAAAAAATTGGGGCACAACATTATACCCCTCTTTAAAAGAATTTCGTCCTCGAAATTCAATGAAACTCAGAATATAAGCAAATGCACTTCAAGTGCTAGAATACTATGAAAACTAATACACACTGACGGGATCTCACACGTCTTAGAAGCTCGAACCTCACAAGGAGCTAACACTCAGAACTCAGTGCTTATTGACTGACAGAAGAATCATAGCAGAAGTTTACTAAAGGCTCAACCTTAGGAACAAAAACTCTCATATGACGTCCTTATCCAAAGGACCAAACATACCTCGAACACACATCACACTGCTCAGAACTCACAGCCCAAACTTATATGAACTCACACACAGCACACCACACAAACACACCACCAAAGCTCACAACTGAATCACACCTAAACTCTCAAACGACATCCTTTCCCAAAGGACCTGACTCCCTCAGACTCACACTCAAAACTCAAAATACACATAGACAAACACTACGCTTCCACTGCGCTACTCTGATGGCGGACAACCACAGAGCAGACACACATAACAGACACCAGATAGCAGACAAATCACACAACAGTCAACGATAGCATATAGCAGGCAAAGACATGGAAGCGTAGACATGCAGACACCCACAAACCCAATGAAAACCAAACCTGGCTCTGATACCACTAAATGTAACGACCCCAAAACCACCCTGGTCTGAGAGACCATCACACGCCGCACGCTTACTACCTAAGACATGCAAGGCTACTCTCTGACGAAACCCAAACAGATACAAATGCTTCTATTACATAAATAATGCTTACAACTTGTCTCACAAATTACAAAGCGGAAGCTGAAAGAATTACAAAGCAGAAGTCTAGAATAAATACAAAGGCTACGAAGCCACAAACACTCACAAAGCCCACAAAGCAAAACCAAAAGTAGAAATAGAAGCAGAAGCCTTCAAATAGAGCTAAAACCTGCAAAATGTTAAATGAATAGGGGTGAGCAAACCACAGCTCAGTAAGTGATAAACTTCATCAGCATAAGCATGCTCAAAACATTTTTACAAAACATAGCTTATATAGATATAAGTTAGCAAACCAAATTCAGAATCAAAATCGAATGAAGGCACCTCAAAACGGTACAAAGTCAAATACAAAGCAGAGTGAAACAGAGGTCACCAAGGTATAGCTTGATAGTGGAAGACTTTTACAGAAACCATAGGGCTTTTTCAAAAGTCATAAGTCATATATAGACTGTCAGAAGAAGGAAATAAAACATAAGCATAGTTTCTTTACAAAGCTCATTTGCAAAACAAATCTATTCTTCACAAAACAGAAACCATAAACCAAGGCTGACAAAACAGAGGAGACAATACGAAGCTGAAGCCACACACAGAATGAGACAAAGCACAAAGCAGTGTCTCATGTCAGAAGCTGCCATCGCTCAAAACTGAACAGAAGCAAATCAGAATCTTATACACATCAGAACGTTATCGAAAACATAGTTTTTAAGGGACCCTAGTTCAGAGCATACAGAATAGGTCAGAAGACCTCAGATAACAGAACGGGTCTGAAGACCCCGGATAACAGAATGAGTCCGTCGACTCTAGATACAGAATGAGTCCGTCGACTCCAGATAACAGAACGGGGGATGCCCGTGATACAGATACAGAAGGACGTCCTACGCAGCGCGCTACGGGATAACTCGACCCAGTCATCCACGGCTCAGAAAGCAATAAACTAGGTCCCAAAATATATCATTTCACAAATCATAATCACAAAGTTCATATCCAAAATCACACTACAGTTCAAATATGTATGTATTTAACCAAAGTTTTAAAATGGTGAATAAAAGGCAAATTAACTTGATTACGCTCACAGCAAAATATATACGCATATATATACGATCAAAATCTGTTATACCAACTCATTGTAAAACAATATAAGATATATGCGCACATGCGTAAATATCAGTGTATACCAATTTAAATTAGTTCTATGAATGACAGTCGATTTCGTGTACTGTCATTATAGAGTACAGACTTGTAAAATATATCAGATAAGGGTGAATTGAAACCACTTTACAAAAATTGAAAATATACCACCTAATAGCTTATATCAATTGTTATTATAAAATATAATATTCAAACTCTATATCAAATCGTACAACAACCGGACTTATCGGCAAATGTTGTAAGTTTGTAAACTTTATAACTTAAATACGTCATACGATAAATTATAAACACGTATACAAGTTCAAAATGAATACGATCAAATGGATATGAAGAACGAAGTTATATGTATAATTGAAATACCCCGTATTAAAAATAGTGATTAATTAGGCTAATAAGTAATTTAGAAGCTTAATTAAGTATAAAATTATTAGGGAACAAATCCCGAAGAAAACGGACCTTTAAAATGGTTTAAAAACATTACCGAACCTTAAAGCGCGTTTTTCGAGGTAACCGGGAAAACGTGTCTTTAAGCGGGTCAAATAGACTCGTAACAGTTTTAGGCAACTAAATATTCATTAATAAATATTAGTGAGGCTGTAGGACCAATAAAATCAAGAAAACGAGAAATTAGTAAAAATGTCAAAAACGGGAAGTTTGGGGGTAGAAGTATAAATAACCAAGAGTTATGTGTCCAATTTGAAAATTAAAAAGCAAAAGTGATTGTGTGTGTGTGCTGTGTCCGATTTGGACCCCCCACACCCCTCTCTCACACACTCCTCTATTTACAAACAAAAAAAATAATAAAACTACCCACTCTCACATATTCTCTCTCTTCCCATTCTCTTTTCCCTCACGTGGAGCAGCCCCTCACATTCTCTCATTTCTTCTTCTCCTTCCTCCATGCGACATTAATGGGGATTTGAAGAAACCCACACAAAACCACCACTTCTCTCCTTTGTAACTCCCTCATACATTCTCCAAAAATTATAAAAACACCACCATTGTGTTCCTCTCTCCAAGAGCTACACTTCCATCTTTCCAAAATCCAAAAACAAGCATTTTCGATTTTGTGGGTATATCCCATTTGAAGTTTCAACACCACCATTGGAGCCACCTTGGTCTCCTTGTTCTTCTAAGGTAAAAACATCTCCAAAACTCCATCTTTTTCTAGCCTAAATGGCAAAACGAAATTTAAAACTAAACCCTTGTTGTTCCTTGTTGTTCTAGCCGATTTTGGCATCTTGGTGGAGTTGGAATTTTGTTTGTTGAGCCACTCCAAACAACATTTGAAACCTTGGAAGGTAATGAAGTTCTAAACCCTAGAAACCTACACTTAAAGCTTAAATAATGCTAAGGGTAGTTTTAGTATTGAATGTGTATTTATGTATGGGTGATTATGTTAGATTTGTAGAGTTTGCAAAACCGAAAGAGAGAGAAGAAGGAAGAAGAGAAAGAAACTTAGAAGGAAAAACAAGGTAAGGGATGCTCACCTTTGTGTAGTTTTGTATAAGTGTGTGTAACAGATTTTTAGAATGAAAAATTTGTATTATAAATGGTAATGCATTAGTAGTATGATGGGTAAGAGAAACTAAGCATTTTGAAACCCTTGAAACATTGTAAAAACTGTTATAAAACAGATTGGGATTGATTTGCTAAGTGCAGGAATTTTTGTAGTGTTTTGGTATTAGTAGTTGTGTATGGGAGCTTGTGTTTTGATGTTATTGTAACAGGTGAGATAAGTGTTAAAATATGAACTAGACCATGTGGTGAGTGTATAGAAATACAAGAGAGACTATGGCAAAATTTACCTAGGATTAGAACACTTAGTGAATTTAAAACTAGGTGAACTAATGTGAGTTGTAACAGATTTTGTTTGAGGAAGATAGAAGATAAGTTGAGAGAGTTAGATGATGTATTATAATGCGTTGAGAGTGCTAGAGAATGGCATTAGAAGAGGGAACTAATGTTGGAGAGAGTTAGAACTAAAATCTGTAGCATAATGTAACTAGAGGAAATAACTGGTGCAAGTGTTGAGGGAAATTTGGAAAATTATGTGAGTGAATGAGTGTAGAAATGTGTAAGGAGTTAATGGATGAACTAAGGTGTATTAGGAGGTTTAATTAGTGTTATAACATGTGGGATTGAGTGTAGGAACAATGGGGAAGTAATGGGTAAAGAGAGGATTGAAAACAGAAATTAAAATGCAAATACTGGCTGGACCGGACTGGATTTAACAAGTCCGTCGTGCCCAGACTAAAGACGGGAGACAACGGGAAGATACGGATGACCGGACTTGCGAACCGTTGCCGAGCAGAAAGAAATATTCCCGGCACATGGTACTGGACCGACGACTTCTGCACGGACATGCAAGTCCGGTCGTACCAAAAAAATTTTCCCGAAGAAACCTACTGGAATGGACCGGACTTGCCCAAGGTCGGTCGCAAGTCCGGTCCTGACAAAAAAAAAAAAAAAAAAAATTATCTAATTTAAATAGTAATTGTATATATATATGTATATGTATACCCATACATATAGGTATATGTACATGGATGAAAGCATGCCAAAGTTAAGTAAGGAAGTAAAACCTAAGTAAAGGAAAAATAAGTAAGTGAAGAGCAAATGTAAGAAGTATAAGACAAGTGATAGTGAGTATGTGGATTAATCTTATGTAATAAGTGATTATTTAATTGTATGTATATAATAGGACTTGGTTTGTGACATCGAAGGAACGTTTGGAATTACGTACGACGGTGAACGTGTATGAATTCCTCATGCCCCGATGCTATGCTACTCTGACTGTGATTTTGTGTGTGTGTGTCATGATTAGATCACAGATAAATATAGAACGATGAGATAAATGTATATATGATGTGTATGTATGTGTGATGATATGTACTTCTTAAATGTATATAATTCATGAAACGTATGGTGGAATGAATGAATGTGTGTATGTATGTTGTATTGTACTGTGACGATTATTGCTATTTATTATTGGACTTCTAACTTGTTCCTAACAAGCTAACTCCTAACTTAAATTGGTAAATAAATTGGAATGAGTAGAAGTCCGATATAGTTTCGGCCACGCGTGAGGATGCGGAGTCACGAGAGGTTGGCTCCAATTCCTGACTCTTAAACTGGTCCGCGGCCCAAATCCCTTAAGTGGGTAGCATCCCGGATTAGTGAGTCAAGTAAATCCCGGATGTGGGACGGAGTAGTCCCCAAGGCCGGAGGTCCCGACGACTTAACTTGAGTATAAGTAAGAAAGTAAGAATGAGTAAGTAAGTAAGGAAAGTAAGTAAGTAGTGTAAGTATAAGTAAGTATGGTGAATGAGTAAAAGAGTAATATGCATTCCGATTAACCGGATGCACAATCTGGCTAACCTTGTGAAGGTAAGTGTTGTGAACCCTATTGTATGTTGCCTTGAAGTGAATGATGTATTGTAATGTATGTATGATTGTATGTAAAGCATGTATGTAGGAGTAATGAACAAGCATGTTTAGCGGTCGCCAATTAGTCGGCGTACCCTTGCTAGCAATCGGTATATGCGGAGTTTATGCGCAGCAATTTGCTGAGCCCCTGGGGCACCATTTTAATATAAATGCAGGTGCAAGAGAAGGGTGAAGCTGGTGAAGACTTAGTGAATTTCTTGTCTTCTTTTTGTATGTAACAATGAATTATGATGGGTGTACTGAGTAGTACATGGCTATTGTTTTTGATTAGCCGGTGTACCATGGGGTACACCTTTTTGGACATGAAGGGAATGGCAGTGGTATAGATGAGTAGGCGATTAAACTCATTCTTTTGGAAGCTTAGAAAAGGGAATGTAATTTGATATACTCTAAATACTCGGTAATCCTTGAATGTAAACGCACGGTATTCGTAATGGTTAAGTGTTATCTAGTAGCTCGGTATCTATTGGCCATCAGACCGTCACTGTAAGTATTGGTAGCCTTGCTAGCTGTATGGGCGGTTAGCGGCATTGTTTCCCCCGCCGTAGTAAGTAGTATATTCCGCTGCGAACTCGTAGGATTAACAGGACGATTAGACGGTAAGCCTTGGATTAACGGTTGGGGTGTTACAAAAAGTGGTATCAGAGCGTAGTTACGCTCTGATGTCCAGTCCGAGCATAGGAGATTACCGAGTTAGGATTTCAACCGTCTTAAGACGGATATCTAGAAACCTAACTAGGAACTACCGTTGTTAATAACGGATACCCTTAACGTTCTTATGAACGATACCTTGCTAAATTCCAAGACCTTTGAGTCCTATCTTGCAAGCCTAATGTAACTGTTAAACATTCAGATGTCAGGACGAGGCCGAGGCCGACTAGAGGCGAAGCCTCAGATGGAACCGGCGCGCAGACGATAGCTGAGATCGTCGCCGCCACGGTAGCACAGATGCTACCACAAGTAATACAAGCTGTACAACAATCTCAGCAGAACCAAACTCAAACGGGACCAATCCCTCCCCCTCCACCCAGAGAAGCCAATTGGGTGAAAGCTGTAGCGGAACTCCGCCCTCCTTGCTTTAGGGGCGAGAGTGATCCGGCTAAGCTAGAAGCATACATCTCCGAGATGGAGACTGCTTTTGAGACACTCGAAGCTCCTGCTGGAGTTCGAGTCAGAGTAGCCGCCTACTACTTGAAGGATGCGGCCATGGATTGGTGGAAATTGGTGAAGCACGAGCATGTAAGCGACCCCACCTTCGACTGGGATTCTTTTGCATCTCTCCTCCGTTCAAAGTACTACCCAGAGCATGTCAAAACAAAGAAGAGGCTTGAACTTGACGCCTTAAAGATGACAGACAAGATGTCTGTGGATGAGTACTACCGCACCTTCACCTCCATTCTCCGTCTCCTCCCTGATCTTGGATACACCGGCCAGGTGTTGGTCGATCGCTTCTATGGCGGTCTGAGCCATCGCCTTCGGTACGGTATGGGCTATACCAGATTTACCTCCCTTCAGGTAAATAAACGGTTAACCCATAGTATCATGTCAATTCCTTAAATTCCTTGAATTCTTTGAATCTTTTCCTTATTCTTTCTTAAACATCATCCCGGCTAACACCTGAAATTCAGGAGTGTTATCACGCGGCTTCTCGCGTTGAGATCACTTGCCAACTGAGGGATGAAGAAAACCGCGCTGAAGCGCAAGGCCAATAACAAAATACCAGCACTGAGGAGCAGAACCAGGGTAAAAGCTGGAAGAAGAAGAAAGGGAACTTCTTTTCTCAGAAGAAGTCCCCAAGTGAGAGCAGTGCCCATGCTGAGCAGGGCAACCAGCTGAGATCCTTCAGCTTGGCTATTCTGCACCGGTGGCAGCTAAGCCACTGAGATCACACCCTCCTAAGGGTAAATCCTACTTCCAATTTGTATTCGTATAAGTATCATTTCTAGTATACCCACGCACACATGTGCTAACCCTCTAACCTCAGGTTCTAGCTCCGGAGCCGCCAAAACCTTCTCCGACGGCCGCACCTATGTGTGCAGAAAGTGCAACCAGGACCACCCTGGTAAGGATTGCTACGGGAGGAGATCAAGTGCTACAACTGCCAGAAGCTGGGACACACAGCTAACAAGTGCCGGAGAGTGGAAAGCAGAAGGGAAACTTCCAGAACTACAAGCAGAGAGAGGGCAAGGAGGTGGCATCTGGCGATGCACCGGCCCAGCAGGCACCTCAGGGACAGGGATCCCGGGGCCTCAGAGAGGCGCACCTCAGAGGGCAGCCTGTTCTCCATGTGATTGACCGCGATGGGCCCGGTTCGAAATCCGGCCAAGGTAATCACCTAAACATTTAATCCTTGAAATAGCATGCCTAGTAGTAGAGTAATTGTATGAGTGAATGCATGAGTAAATCAATGAAGTGTATATTAAGCATGAAATGAAGTAGTTGAAACTAGTACTCACCGTAGATGAAATTTGTAATCATAGGGAACTTTAGTATCTGTTACCCAATACCGGTAACCTTGAATCAAGAAGAGATCGACTCACCAACCACGACTACACAACAAACAGTGTCAGGTCATCCGACCAGGTATGATCTTATTAAGGGATACCTGACACCCGAAGCGCAAATCTCAATTATTCGACGATGCAACGAGCTAGGAACGGGTCAAGGTGGATTTTACACACCCGAATTCCCCGGTGGAGCGAAGATGAAGCTGAAAATGATGTGCTTGGGAAAGGACTGGAATCCTTATACCAAGACATACCAGGAGACACGAACACAAGACGGAGCGACGCCACCGACAATACCACCAGAGTTTCAGACCCTCATCACTCAAGCAGTTGAACTTGCACAACAATGTGAACCTGAACCAATCCCCGCACTTGAAGCGGACCTTTGTATCGTCAACTCTATATGAAAAAGAAGGACGACTTGGTTACACCAAGACAAGGACGAGACAGCGGAATCCCTTGAACAAGGAGTGCCCGTAGTGTCTTGGTCCATTGGTGATGACGCCATATTCCTGTATAGCGAGCAGAAGCGTGTGGACCTCGCACAGAAACTGGTATTGAGATCAGGAGATGTTCTAATCATGGGTGGAAACTCTAGGATGCTGTATCACGGGATCAACAAGATCAAGTTGAATACGGCACCGCCGGCAATAATCAATGCCACACACATGAAACCAGGACGCCTGGACCTTACCTTTAGAAATATTAAATTCCTAGTATCATGTAATCTATTAGTAACGTGTATTAGAGACGGTATGTATGATGGTTGGTTTATCAATAAAGAGCAGTGTTGATTTAATTCCACTTGTGTCCACCATCAATACTTATCCAATTGTGAATCCAATAGGTTGTGGACTCGGTACCGAAGGTAACCTGAGCATCCTCACCGAAGCACAAGCCGGCAGAAGCGGCACTATTCTAACGGGAACCTTCCAGTAAATGGCATTGATGCCAATGTGCTATTCGACTCCGGTGCCTCTCACACCTTCGTATCACCATCTTTCGTGAAGAGGTTGAAGCTAGATGCGGATGAGATACCGAATTTCATGGTTACTCTCCCATCGAAGGAGCGAGTAAAGTGTACCAAATACTACCAATCAGCCACCATCGAAATTAAAAAGGAGGCGTTTCCCATTTCCTTCATCGAATTCAATGGATTGGGATTCGACTTAATCATTTGGGATGAATTGGTTGGAGCGGCACAAGGGTAGAATCCTCTGCGCCGAGCACCGTTTGCTGCTCAAGAGTCCTTCTGGGGTTACGTATCTTACCGCCAGAGACCGAGAGAGCCTTCGACCACATCATATCTGCCATGGCTATGTACCGGGAGCTCAGAAAGGGCAAGAGGTGTATCTTGTTATGTACAAGACCTGGAGCGAGATCCAGAGTTCAGTGATGAAGTACCCATTGTATCCGAGTATCCCGATGTATTCCCTAAGGAGCTACCCGGCATGCCACCACCCGAGAGCAGTGGAATTCGAAATTGATCTATTGCCAGGTACCGGTCCCATTGCTAGGGCACCGTACCGCATGGCACCAGCAGAGATGACCGAACTGAAAGAACAATTGAGAGATCTTCTAGACAAAGGTTTATACGCCCGAGCGTATCACCCTGGGGAGCACCGGTCCTCTCGTGAAGAAGAAGGACGGTAGTCTCCGCCTTTGTATTGACTACCGCGAGCTGAATGCGGTCACAGTCAAAAACAAATACCCATTGCCACGCATCGACGACCTATTTGACCAGTTGAAAGGAGCATCGGTCTTTTCCAAGATTGACCTCCGTTCTGGGTATCATCAGATTGCAATCAAAGAGCAAGACATCGAGAAAACGGCATTCCGTACCAGATATGGCCACTACGAATTCACAGTGATGCCATTCGGTTTGTCAAACGCACCGGCAAAATTCATGGACCTCATGAATCGTTTATTCAGTGAGCAGTTGGACACTTCGGTTGTGGTCTTCATCGACGACATCCTTGTATATTCTAAATCACCAGAGGAACATGAAATTCACTTGAGGAAAGTGCTTGAGACACTGCGCGAGAACAAGCTTTATGCGAAGTTCTCCAAATGCGAGTTTTGGCTTGATCAGGTATCATTCCTTGGACATGTCATCTCGAGCGCAGGTATCTCGTGTAGACCCTTCTAAAGTAGAAGCTGTACGATCATGGCCCAGACCCAAGACTGTTACCGACATTAGGAGCTTTCTTGGTCTAGCCGGATACTACCGGAGATTCGTAAAAGACTTCTCGAAAGTCGCTAAGCCCATGACTACACTGATGAAAAAGGATGCACCGTTTGTATGGACAGACGAGTGCGAAGTATCATTCCAGAGCCTTAAAGACTCATTGACCTCAGCGCCCATCCTTACTCTTCCAGAGGGCACAGAGGGATTTGAGGGGTATACTGTGATGCATCAGGCAAAGGAATGGGATGCGTACTCATGCAGCATGGCAAGGTTGTTGCTTATGCCTCCCGCCAGCTGAAGAAGCATGAGGAGAATTACCCGACTCACGACTTAGAGTTAGGAGCCATTGTCTTCGCCTTGAAGATATGGCGACACTATCTCTATGGGGTAAGCATCACCATCTACTCCGATCATAAGAGCTTACAGTATGTATTCACTCAGAAAGAACTCAACTTGAGACAGAGAAGATGGATGGAGTTTTTCTCAGACTACGACATCAATCTGCAGTATAAGGAAGGGAAGGCAAACATTGTAGCCGACGCCCTGAGCCGTCGAGCACACTCGCTCCATTCGCTACTCGCTTCTTTCTAGCTTGGTTGACGAGGTGCGAGACGCTCAGTTGAGCGACCCTTACCTAACCGAAATCAGACACAAGATCGAGAATGGTACATTGAGAAGAAAAGTATGACTTCAAACTACACGAAGATGGTTTTTCGATTGTGAATATGGAAGGCTACGTCAGAAGCAGAGCTAAGGGATCGCATCCTGCGAGAGTCACATAGTTCTACATTGTCAGTCCATCCGGGAGCCTCCAAGATGTACAAAGACATGAAGAGGTACTTCTGGTGGTCTGGAATGAAGTCAGATGTGACAGAATTTGTGCTAAGATGCTTAACATGTCAGAAGGTGAAATTTGAACACCGGAGACCGGGCGGAATGGTACAATCAATGCCAATTCCGGAGTGGAAATTTCATGATATCTCCATGGATTTTGTTGTAGGACTCCCACCTGCTAGGGGAGGACTCAACATGATCTGGGTCGTAGTTGATCGCCTTACCAAGGTTGCCCGATTCATACCGATGAAGGACACCTGGAAGGTAGTAAAGCTAGCTGAGCTTTTTGATAAGGAGATTATCAATCACACACGGAGTCCCGAAAACCATAGTATCTGACCGCGACACCAGATTTCTTTCGAGATACTGGAGAGCTACAAGGGAAGCTGGGTACAGAATTGAAGCTGAGTACCGCCTTCCATCCTCAGACCGACGGTCAGACAGAAAGGACCATCCAGACACTGGAGGACATGCTTCGGGCATGTGCCTTGGACTTTCAGGGGAGTTGGTTAGATAAGCTTCATCTTATCGAGTTCTCGTATAATAATAGTTATCACGCCTCGATTAAGATGTCGCCTTTCCAAGCTCTATACGGTAGACCTTGCCGTACACCCTTGTGTTGGGATGAGTCAAGTGAAGCGGTCATCATAGGACCGGAATACCTTGAGCAAGTACAAGCCGAAGTGCAACAAATCCGAGCTAACATGAAGGCAGCCCAAGATAGACAGAAATCCTATGCGGATGTGAGACGACGCGACTTGAGTTCGCCGTGGGCGACCAAGTGTTCTTTGCGCGTTTCACCTATGAAGGGTGTCTTCCGTTTTGGTCAGAAGGGCAAGCTAAGCCCGAAGTTTGTAGGGCCGTACACTATCACCGAAAGAGTTGGTTCAGTAGCCTACAGGCTAGCACTACCTGAGGACTTGGGACGTGTCCATGATGTATTTCATGTGTCACAACTCAAGAAGTATATGGCTGATCCTTCTCATGTCTTAGAGCCCGAGAGACTTTCCATTGAGCCGAACATGAGATATGTTGAAACCCCAGTGAGAATCTTGGATAGGAGACCAGAGACACTCGCCATAAGTCGATACGAATGGTGAAGGTCCTATGGTCTAACCATGATGTCGAAGAAGCGACATGGGAGTTGGAAGATGCCATGAAGGCTAAGTATCCACAGTTATTCGTAGACTAGTAGTCTAGTATGTAATATACGGGTACGGGTCGTACCCCTTTTAAGGGGGTAGAGCCCTTTTGCTTTTGCATTGCTTCGGGGTAAGCATTGCATTTTGTATGGCACATGTAGTGCAAGTGAACTTGGTATGGATGTGTATGTATGTGTAATGTGTAGTGAATGATGTGTATGTGCAATGTATGGTGTAACGTGTATTGTGAATGGTAATGATGTATGTATTGTGTATTGTGGTATGGCATGAATGAGAATGATGCATTGTGTATGTGAATTGAGAATTGTGTACTGTACTTGAATTGTGTATGCTTACAATATGAAGGAAGTAAACACCTCGTAGGTGTAGTAAGACACAATAGGACAATTGGTTTGCCTAATGAGTAGAGTAATGAAACTATTAACCTTGAGCAACTTTGAGGGCAAAGTTTCTTAAGGGGGGTAGATTGAAATACCCCGTATTTAAAAATAGTGATTAATTAGGCTAATAAGTAATTTAGAAGCTTAATTAAGTATAAATAATTATTAGGGAACAAATCCCGAAGAAAACGGACCTTTAAATGGTTTAAAAACATTACCGAACCTTAAAGCGCGTTTTTCGAGGTAACCGGGGGAAAACGTGTCTTTAAGCGGGTCAAATAGACTCGTAACAGTTTAGGCAACTAAATATTCATTAATAATATTAGTGAGGCTGTAGGACCAATAAAATCAAGAAAACGAGAAATTAGTAAAAACTGTCAAAAACGGGAAGTTTGTGGGGTAGAAGTATAAATAACCAAGAGTTATGTGTCCAATTTGAAATTAAAAAGCAAAGTGATTGTGTGTGTGTGCTGTGTCCGATTTGGACCCTCCCCACACCCCTCTCTCACACACTCCTCTATTTACAAAAAACAAAAATAATTAAAACTACCCACTCTCACATATTCTCTCTCTCCCCCATTTCTTTTCCCTCACGTGGAGCAGCCCCTCACATTCTCTCATTTCTTCTTCTCCTTCCTCCATGCGACATTAATGGGGATTTGAAGAAACCCACACAAAACCACCACTTCTCTCCTTTGTAACTCCCTCATACATTCTCCAAAAATTATAAAAACACCACCATTGTGTTCCTCTCTCCAAGAGCTACACTTCCATCTTTCCAAAATCCAAAAACAAGCATTTTCGATTTTGTGGGTATATCCCATTTGAAGTTTCAAACACCACCATTGGAGCCACCTTGGTCTCCTTGTTCTTCTAAGGTAAAAACATCTCCAAAAACTCCATCTTTTTCTAGCCTAAATGGCAAAACGAAATTTAAAACTAAACCCTTGTTGTTCCTTGTTGTTCTAGCCGATTTTGGCATCTTGGTGGAGTTGGAATTTGTTTGTTGAGCCACTCCAAACAACATTTGAAACCTTGGAAGGTAATGAAGTTCTAAACCCTAGAAACCTACACTTAAAGCTTAAATAATGCTAGGGTAGTTTTAGTATTGAATGTGTATTTATGTATGGGTGATTATGTTAGATTGTAGAGTTTGCAAAACCGAAAGAGAGAAGAAGGAAAGAAGAGAAAGAAACTTAGAAGGAAAAACAAGGTAAGGGATGCTCACCTTTGTGTAGTTTTGTATAAAGTGTGTGTAACAGATTTTTAGAATGAAAAATTTGTATTATAAATGGTAATGCATTAGTAGTATGATGGGTAAGAGAAACTAAGCATTTTGAAACCCTTGAAACATTGTAAAACTGTTATAAAACAGATTGGGATTGATTTGCTAAGTGCAGGAATTTTTAGTAGTGTTTTGGTATTAGTAGTTGTGTATGGGAGCTTGTGTTTTGATGTTATTGTAACAGGTGAGATAAGTGTTAAAATATGAACTAGACCATGTGGTGAGTGTATAGAAATACAAGAGAGACTATGGCAAAATTTACCTAGGATTAGAACACTTAGTGAATTTAAAACTAGGTGAACTAATGTGAGTTGTAACAGATTTTGTTTGAGGAAGATAGAAGATAAGTTGAGAGAGTTAGATGATGTATTATAATGCGTTGAGAGTGCTAGAAATGGCATTAGAAGAGGAACTAATGTTGGAGAGAGTTAGAACTAAAATCTGTAGCATAATGTAACTAGAGGAAATAACTGGTGCAAGTGTTGAGGGAAATTTGGAAAATTATGTGAGTGAATGAGTGTAGAATGTGTAAGGAGTTAATGGATGAACTAAGGTGTATTAGGAGGTTTAATTAGTGTTATAACATGTGGGATTGAGTGTAGGAACAATGGGGAAGTAATGGGTAAAGAGAGGATTGAAAACAGAAATTAAAATGCAAATACTGGGCTGGACCGGACTTGCAAGTCCGGTCGTGCCCAGATTTACAAAGACGGGAAAGCTACTGGGATCGACCGGACTTGCGACCGGACTTGCAAGTCCGGTCGAGCAGAAAAATTTCCCGGCAGAATGTTACTGGAATCGACCGGACTTGCGACCGGACATGCAAGTCCGGTCGGACCAAAAATTTTCCCGAAGAAACCTACTGGAATGGACCGGACTTGCCCAAGGTCGGTCGCAAGTCCGGTCCTGACAAAAAAAAAAAATTATTCTAATTTAAATAGTAATTGTATATATATATGTATATGTATACCCATACATATAGGTATATGTACATGGATGAAAGCATGCCAAAGTTAAGTAAGGAAGTAAAACCTAAGTAAAGGAAAAATAAGTAAGTGAAGAGCAAATGTAAGAAGTATAAGGACATAGTGAGTATGTGTTAAGTAATGATAGTTGGATTAATCATTTAATTGTATGTATATAATAGGACTTGGTTTGTGACATCGAAGGACGTTTGGAATTACGTACGACGGTGAACGGTATGAATTCCTCATGCCCCGAATGCTATCATGGCTACTCTGATTTGTGTGTTGTGTGCTAATTGATCACCCATAAAGATAAATGCACGAATCGGAGTTAATATGCTTACTTGTGAAAATGTAGTGTTGTATGATGTGTATCTTCTTAAATCTTAGTTTGTATAATTCATGAAACGTATGGATGATATGAATGTGTGTATGTATGTTGTATTGTACTGTGACCGATTATTGCTATTTATTATTGGACTTCTAACTTGTTCCTAACAAGCTAACTCCTAACTTAAATTGGTAAATAAATTGGAATGAGTAGAAGTCCGATATAGTTTCGGCCACGCGTGAGGATGCGGAGTCACGAGAGGTTGGCTCCAATTCCTGACTCTTAAACTGGTCCGCGGCCCAAATCCCTTAAGTGGGTAGCATCCCGGATTAGTGAGTCAAGTAAATCCCGGATGTGGGACGGAGTAGTCCCCAAGGCCGGAGGTCCCGACGACTTAACTTGAGTATAAGTAAGAAAGTAAGAATGAGTAAGTAAGTAAAGGAAAGTAAGTAAGTGTAAGTATAAGTAAGTATGGTGAATGAGTAAAGAGTAATATGCATTCCGATTAACCCGGATGCACAATCTGGCTAACCTTGTGAAGGTAAGTGTTGTGAACCCTATTGTATTGTTGCCTTGAAGTGAATGATGTATTGTAATGTATGTATGATTGTATGTAAAGCATGTATGTAGGAGTAATGAACAAGCATGTTTAGCGGTCGCCAATTAGTCGGCGTACCCTTGCTAGCAATCGGTATATGCGGAGTTTATGCGCAGCAATTTGCTGAGCCCCTTGGGGCACCATTTTTAATATAAATGCAGGTGCAAGAGAAGGGTGAAGCTGGTGAAGACTTAGTGAATTTCTTGTCTTCTTTTTGTATGTAAACAATGAATTATGATGGGTGTACTGAGTAGTACATGGCTATTGTTTTTGATTAGCCGGTGTACCATGGGTACACCTTTTTGGACATGAAGGGAATGGCAGTGGTATAGATGAGTAGGCGATTAACTCATTCTTTTGGAAGCTTAGAAAAGGGAATGTAATTTGATATACTCTAAATACTCGGTAATCCTTGAATGTAAACGCACGGTATTCGTCAATGGTTAAGTGTTATCTAGTAGCTCGGTATCTATTGGCCATCAGACCGTCACTGTAAGTATTGGTAGCCCTAGCTGTATGGGCGGTTAGCGGCATTGTTTCCCCCGCCGTAGTAAGTAGTAATATTCCGCTGCGAACTCGTAGGATTAACAGGACGATTAGACGGTAAGCCTTGGATTAACGGTTGGGGTGTTACAATAATATAAAAACTGAATAATTAAGACATGTATATATAGTAAAGTACCACAAAAATATTTCCGTAGCAAGTACAGTCAAACGAATACATAAAAGTATTATTGATATATATTTAAAAAAGAATCATACATGGATTATGAAATTATGCCATTTATACAACATAGTAGCGAACACTTAACTGAAAACCCGATAAAGTGGAGCTCTAAACAATATTTACTATATTAATATATTGGTGGTAAATCTACACTACTATATTCAATTACTTATTTCCGGTAATATAAGATCGTAACAACTATCAAATACTTAAATAATAAAAATATCGTGTTGGCTAACTCCATTCGAGAAACTAACGATGAAAATACATATATATCATCCGAACCAAAGTTTGTGAGAGGAAATAAATAACCGGTACTCATATTATACTAAACTATATATACTTCAAATTTATAATATATTGTTACAAGGCTGTTCAGTAACGAGGGTAAAAAAAAAATAGTCAGATAAAAGATTACCATCTCAGCATATAATTTCAAAATATTTTAATATCAAACATATTATATATCAGAAATAAAAAAAAAAATATCGTATTATCATACACACATCCAAACAATAATATTAAATTTTAACAATATATTCATTTCGTATTACATACAACTACGAAGTAAACATATTTTCAAATTCTTTTGCATACAGTCACATAATGTATACAAACAAGTCAAATCATCGGAATTAATTTCGGAAACAAAACGCAGAAACCACCAGCACGAAGTGCTAAGTTAATTGCAGTAGTCATAGCGACAAAAACAATTTAGGGAGTTGAAATAGTTTACTACTATATTGTTACCTCTCGCAGCGGTATTGAAGAGTGAGGGTGCTAATACGAAACAACTTTCTTTTTTACCAACAATCCAGATTGAATCTATTTATCATTTATACTAGTTTTCAATCAGAAAACATTGAATTATATATAGCTTCTAACCAGTACAAACACAGAATACGACGGAAGTTGTCATTCGGAAAACACTAGATTATATATATATTTATGAACATCAACAGGAAAACAAAATCAGAATGAGAGTAGTAGCAATTCACCATATCAAAAGCATACTCGCCGAATTAAGAGTACCCATTTGTCAAAATTATAATTAACATATCACTTTCCATATCAAAGTAGACAATCAATAAAAATACCATGGGGTTTTAAGCGGAGTGAAAACGTAAATCAAAATCAATCCGGATTCACATCGAAACCAAATATCAAAGCAAACACATTTAGAAACGAAACAAGATCTAGAATCCCCATGGGTGAACACACCCATACCGAATCCATCTACCACCTACCTCACATCCGACGCAAAGCAAATCTCTCCACAGACTCCACACATCGCCCTCTTCGAATCCCTTCTCAAACAACGAACTCTCGACTGAATAATCCCAGAATTCCCAAAATCAAAATTAGAAAAGGAGAGCGAAGAACTCAACAAGAAATAGAATGGGAATACACATCTACAAACCTCGAAGACCATTGACTGACGAACGGATCCACTAGAAAATAATTCCAACGATTTAGACTTGAGAGAGATTGGATGAAAAGGATGTAAAGGGAGGAAGTTTATTTGGAGAGAATAAACAAGAAGGAGAGGGAGGATGAGCATTTAAACTATCGTCTATGCGTCAGAGGGAGAGGAGGAAAAATAAAATGAAAACTAGAAACTCCCTTCCTTAACTTAAAATAAATAAGATAAAAGAAGTAAGAATAAATAATTTAAATAAGAAAGGGAAGAAAAAGGAAGTTAGTAATTCTTTTACTAACACAAATAAAATTGAAACATAAGATCCTTCTACCCGAAGCTAATACAATAACAATTAGAATTGCCATAAATTCCCTTTGTAAATCAGAAACAAAAGAAAAAAATTGGGGCACAACACGGACTCCCTGTCCGTAAGCTCGGACGCCCACGGACGGCGGCGGGATTTTAAAAAATTCAAAATTTAGGTTTTCTAATAATGTCCGGGCCCACGGACAGGCTGTCCGTGGCCCCGGACTTTGCAAATTTTTTTTCCTTTAAATTTCGACTCTTCTGTATAATTAGGTTAACTGGGGTCCGTGGTCTCGGACATGGGGTCCGTGGCTACGGACGTAAGCAAAATTCGACCTAATTCTGCCTCCGAAACCCTAGTTTAGGTAGCTTTTAAGTTCACTTTAATTTTCTGTCAAAAAATGCTAAAAAACACAAAAAGCAGAAGCTCGCGCACTTAGGTTAAAACAACTTGTAATAAGCCGTAAATAAACCAAGTAGAGGAAAAACGACCTAGGAAGGGTAATGAAAGTAATTGAACCCTAAATAAGTCGAATATCAAGCCCCCGAACCCGAACTCTCCTTTCCTAATTTGATCTAGGTTAAAATTAGGTGGCGACTCATAATAGGTTCCATTGAGCTAGCTTAGGTTTTAATAATTATTGTTTTTATGACATAGTTATTAATCTTAGGTTATAAGTGGACCTAAAACCCGACTAGATCCCAATCAACTTAATCCACATAGGATAGGGTTTAAAATCGAGGCTCACAGGTACGGTGTGTCAGTGCAGTGCTATTCCCCAATCGGGTTCCTGCTCCTGTTGAAGGAGTTCTTATTCAAATTAATGCAGTCTTACTCCCCTTTCGAGGCGTTGCATGATAGCCACTTAACGAGTTCTTGTTTTTACAGCTCTCATAATCTCTCTTCATGCACGTCAGGCCATCTTGAAGCTTCAGTATTGCATGGATTAGCGTTACTCACTTCGGGTGATTCCTTCCGTCTGTTACATAACTTTTAAACCAATCATTACTCGTCGTTTACACTTCCTTTTTCCCCCAAGCGCACTTACCAGTGCCTTCTTGGATGTAGGACAGGGTTGCTTTACTTATAGCGAGCAAACCCCATTAGTCCCACGGGGATTATCTCCTCAACCTTGGTTTAATATTCATCTCACACTCGTAAGGTAGACATCACGTCATTGCCAGGACCCTCGGTCCTAAACATCTCATCACAACTTAAAGTTTTATTCTCTATTTTTAACATAATTTTCATAGCGTCCACATCGGGTCTTCCCGATCAGGAGAGTTATCTCTGTGGTGCTTCTCATTTCACTGTTTCACTAGATAGTACTCGAGGTACGGGCTGCGGCGGGTGGGGTACCATTGCAAATTTCCGGGATGCTCTCCCATCAAGTGCGAGCGATTCATACCGTCTTCGCGTTACTTGGGGTTGCTGGACCTTCACCACCTTCCGCTGCTCCGTGTTCTTCCTTAGTACTTCTACCCAGACCTCTCCCTGACATGAGTCAAGAGGACGGGTTAGTCCTTTACTCGGTCTAATACCGTAGTCTCGGTCGTTTAATATTGAAATGTCTCTACGGCTATGGTGTGCAAGCCTTAAGCATTACATCAACCCCGCAAGGTCACGCATCCTCACAACGTTTCCCGTATTCCAAAACCTATGCTCACTGTATAAATCCTACTATCTCTTGTTATCAGAGCGGTACTCCGCTCTGATACCACTTTTGTAACACCCCTACTCTAATCGGCTCCTAAACATCTTACTTAACAATATAATCACAGCGGTAATCTCAACAATTGAACTACTGGTGCCACCGTTCTTACTCGCCCATACGAGTAATAACGTGCTTCCTGATATACTCTTAAATACGAAACAATTTCTCGCAGTGACAACAAGAGATAGATCTAACTTTCCCAATCTAATATAAAATACATTCACAGTGAGCATTCTAAGTATCCCAATCCTATACACGTTTCTAAGTTCGTATCAAAACGCAACAGTGCATATTTAAACAACTGTAATTTAACTACCCAGCGCGTCCCTCTCTTTGCCGACACCGGAAGCTGCATACCTGCAAAAATGGTTGTTTGTGGTATGGAATCAGCCCCTGCTGAGTATGTTACTACATGACTGTCATGCCCCCTCGGACCCTCAGTTACTTGGTCGAGAGCATGCAATTCATTTTCATGCAAGTAGTTTAATGTTAAAACTGTAAAGCAACAATATATATTGCAGTAAACTCAAATAACAAACAAGCCCCCGGCTTCACACATCGCCTCGTAATAACCACTGAAAGCGTTACAACGCTTATATGAGTACAGAGACTCCATTCCAACAAACACTTAATAGTTCATAATTGAGTTCGGCGACTCACCCGACCAAACAATCCACCATAATCCACACATGAGTACAGCGACTCGACTCATCCAGTTCACAACACACAATATGAGCACAATAGCTCGTTCAAACAAATCCACCAACATACCACACATAACCACAAAGCACAACCAATGAACAACAAGGCGAAACAACGAGAATTATAAGCGAGTATAAACTCTCATCTTTGGCATGCAAGCCCAAATAATGTTCGCCTAATGTACGAGTTAGTATAGTCGTTCATAATTGTTCAGTCATGTCTAATGACAACGCCTCGTTAGAACGACGTGTCCCTAAGTTACCCATCTCTTATGGCGGGTCACCCACGGCAGTAGCCACTCCAGCGGTAGAGTCTCCGACCTACGAACAATCTGTAGTTCGTTGGAAATTTATCCTGATACTTACGGTTACCACACGGTATCCTAGTATCGTTAATGGATCACAGTTCACAGTAAGAGCCACACCCTCTTGATAAACTTATCTATACCATCGCATCGTTTTACTTTTTTTTTTTCACAGCAAACTAAGGTCGTAGTCCAATCCTGAGTATGTCGACTCGGGATCCAGTGCTAGATACGAGAGCGGCGTTAAAGAGGCCAGTGCTCCGTATATAAGTCTCGGATAATATATATATATATATCTTATTATCCTAATGCTACAACGTTTTTTACTTACATTCCTTATATTTCACATATAAGATAGCATCACTGCCGCTAGTTCGTTTTATAATATGTTCATATATACGAACAGTACTATTATCGTACAACAGTAATAATAAAGCAGCATTAATACACAACTCAAGCATATTAATTCACACAAACAGACATTCAATCTTATCACAGATTTTCACACAATGTCTGAACTGAGGAAATCCTCAGAGACAATCAAGCCACATAAATAACATACCGTGCACCGGGATTATAAGACCGTGGAGTATGAATCTGCTAAATTCTCTGGTGATCCTCGAGACGCCTCTTACAATCTATAAATATGCATCACACTATACATCAGTATCTCGTACTAACAATACACTACGGCACCCCGTACCGTTACTAATCCATCCCGGTTTATTCCCCGTTGTTAACTATTAACGTTTGTCGGGTTTTCGGTTTAACTCGGGATTTGGAAAAATGTCATATTTCATGCTTGGTTACGTCGAGTATATTAATATACTTAACTTTAAACGTTTATTATCGCATGTAATTTAATACACATTTGTATATTATATAGTTTATCACTATATTGCATGTATAATCTTAATCATATACTATACATTTCACCTTAGTATTTATTTTCCTAAGGTTTGTTTTCCAAGTTTAATGTGGTATAATTCATATGTAAAAATACTTTGAATTATATAAATCCTTATTATTCATGTATACTCCTAACATTAGAATTTCCATATCTAATGTTTGTAATTCTTTTCTGTTTATCTTATATCATTTTAATTATGATAATATATGGTTATTGAACCATATTATATTTTTCCACACCATAACATATATTTATTTATATACATGTATTATGGGACCATTTATTATATGGTAAATATTTATAACATATATATTCATTCTTTCTTAATGAATATTTCTTATATTATAAATGTTATAATTCTTATAACATTACAAACCATATTACAAATTTGCATTACAAGGTATTCATATTACCGAACAACACTATATGTCTTCTTTTATTTACAAAACCCCACATTATTTATATAATGTTACAATATAGTAATATAACATATACTATGATATTTCTATCATTTCCCCAATTATAACCTATAGTTATAATATGTTATAAATTACCAAACAAAACCTATGCTGTCGGTTTTTATTTATGCTCACCAATACTTTCAGAAATTACAAAGTAACCCCAAATATTATTTTATTGTTACACTTATAACATATACCTTATATTATAACCTTCAAACCTTTATATAATTATAACCTATAGTTATAATGTTCCAAAATAGTCGAACAGACCCTAGGGTCTATTCTAAATTAATTTCCACCTCTCAACTTTCTATATTTACCAAAGAACCCCATTCTATAACATATAGTTTCCAATGTCACACCATTATCACACCAACTCCTTGTTTCTAGTTCACCATTATAAAAATCTGTTCAATAATATGACTTATTCCAGATGAACTCCATTTATCATTACCTCTAAGCCCAATCAGATTATTCTTATTTTAGTTGGCATTTCTTTCCTAAGCCCAATGGCATGTTAATCTTATTCATTTAAATCAGTCAATTTATTTAGTCCACATCATTTGCGGTTTAGCCCATATTGGCTAAAACCCAATTGGTTTGATTTTGTTGACCAACTTTTAAGCCCTAACTCATATTGACTTTTGTTGGCCAACCCTAATTTCTGTTTCCAATTTGACCAAATTTACTAACCAATTCCAGAAACCCTAATTACACATTCAAAATTTTCACTTCAGCCCTCAATTTCCCAAAAAAACAATCCGTCCCAGACTTTCTCAGATTTATGATTTTGCCCCCAATTTCCTCAACTTACATTTTCGCCTCAAATTTCAATAATATTTACAATCTGGCCCAAAATTAATTTTATACCGAAGGCCCTAATTTCTAATACCGTAAATCCTAATCTAAAATCAAGCCTTAATTTCTGAAATTTTTGTTTTAACATGGCAAATTACCCTTCTAATATTTCAAAACCCTAAATCTGTCGTAGAGGTTCGATTTCACAACAAAACATACAAATCCATATTCAAAGTCCATAATACCAAATATATGTTCACGGTTCTCACATAATTTCGCAAGAAATTGGCTGCCACAACCGCACAATTTTTCGGTTCCAACAACAACATTCAAACTCAAAATTTTCGGACCACAAGGGTTAAAAAAAACCCGATTTTTGTTTTACAAAAGGTTCATACAAACCCTAAATTTTCGGGTAGAAACAAAAGTAATTAACCAAGCTAATTACCAATGTACACCTTTTTAATCTCCCAGAAAATTGACTCTGACTTCGACCATTTCCTCTGTTTGCTTGCGATTTTCCAGATCCAGGCAAGGAGACGGTCTCGGTCGGTTTCCACATGCGAAACAGAGAAGAAATGTAGGAAGGGTAGGGTTAGAGATTCGGGAAACCGGTTTCGAACTCACCAAAGATGAACAAAGAAAATCTTAGAAAGACTAGATTTACCTCTCACGTTTTCGGTTTAAGCCAAGCATATGCTCCACCGAAGTTGGGCTCCTCGTTTGCGCGCCTGAACCGCCAGAAAAGAAGAGAGGCATGGAGGATGTAGCAGAGATGAGTGGCACAGAGTATAATGTTCCTTGTTTCGGTTGGAATTACCGTGAATTAAGAGAGTAGGAGATGAAGAGAGGCGCGAGCTTGTTCCTCGTCGCCAGTTTAGGGTTGCAAAATTCGTGAGTGAAGAATGGAAGAGAATGAGAGGCGCGGTTTCAGAAGAGAGAATTGAGGGAGGCGTGAGCAAGTATGCTCCTTGTTCAGTTAGGGTTGCAAATTAATTACCGTGAGTGTATAATGGAGTGGGCTGGACTTTTATCTTTCCTTGTTTTGGGTTTGGGGCTGGGTTATTACCGGAACCGGAAGTAAGGAGAGTCCTTGGGCCGGCCCAGTTCCTTTGGGCAGGTCAGCCCTATATTTTTTTTTGAATGATACCCTTTTTAATGTCATTTTTGACTCGTTTCTTGCCCGTTTTTGCATGCCGTTTGTGACACGCTATTTCATTTAACGAGAGGGAACTCTTTATGTCTCCAATTTATACTTTCAAACAATAATCATTATTGTTGTTTGTAAATTGATTAATTAGCATTCAATTTCTAATTGGCTTGTGTTTCGCCATTTTAGGCGAAAACACGACGTCTTTTATTCCATTTTCTTAGCCAATTTTCCAATGCCCCAAAAATTACCCAAATAACCTCGCAAGGTATCTAAGACCTCGTTTTCGCTTCTAAAATATTTTTGGCATGTTTTCCAATGTAAAAATGATTACTTTCATTTTTATTTATATTTCTTTTCTGAACCCTCCTCAAGGTCGTTTTAGGCTTCGTTAATGTTTCCTAACGACTTCTTAGGGTTTATTTAAATATTATATTATTCTCTTTTACTTATTTACGGATATTTAATTCCTTAATCTCTCATTAATTACTTTTATTTAATTAATTCATTATTAATTAAAGTAATTAATATTTGGGGTATTTCAGAAACCATGTCAAAATTTGTGTAGAACATTAGGTGTCTTAAGGGTGTTGTGAGAGGAAAGATCCTAGGATTAATTAGGTGACGTTGGAGACTAACTTGAGTAAATAACCACTTGAAAATTAGATTAGATAAGAGTTATGTCGTTGGTTTAAAACTGGAGTGAAAATGAAATACCCCAAACCTAATTATGCTAAGTAAACATCAAGTTATGATGTAATAAGGCTAAAACATGCCTTAGAAACATTGGTAGACAATTTAAACCAAGGAAAACACAAGAAAACGCCATAAGGGCAATTTAAGCAAAAATGTGCTCTAAGCTTGGAGTAACTTTAATTAGAACCCAAATATCATTCTAAGATCTTATTAACATGCTAATGGACATGTTAAATCAATTACCAAAGAAAACCAAGCTCAAAAACAAGCTTAAACACAAAATGTGCTTTAAGACTCCTTAAAGCTCCTTTTTGAGAAATTGTCTTAGAAATGAGTTTTGAGTGGCTAAATGCCCATGATTACACCTTAATCAACATGTTTACTAATTTGCATCACATTAGGAAGCCTAAATCAATGGGAAATCAAAAATTTCATAAATTTGTGAATAGTGCCAAATAGTACTTAGTTTAAGCTTTAGCCAACATAAGTCAATGAGTTGGTCAACCAAGACCAAAAATATCTTAAACAAGCATAGGGGGCCGGTTTCTAGAGTGATGAGTCACCACATGAGCCAGCACAATAAGGAAAAAAGAGGAAAGTAAGAATAGTACTATTTGCTTTTAAAAGATAAAAATCTTACCTTTAGCTCACCTCTCTCCTCTCTTCTTCATTTCACCTTCTCCCCATCAATTTTTATTCTTCTTCTTCTTCTCTATTCTAAAACCATTCCAAGCAGCACCCATGGCACCACCACCTTCATTTGTTCACCAAATGTTCATTTTAGCTCCAAATCCAAAATTAGTTTAGATAACTCTTAGTTAGACCAAGGTCTTGCTTCCTACACTGTTGGAAAAAAGGAATAAACAACGCTTAAATCGGACATATAGAACGTTTATAAAGCACAGTTTATTCGAGCGACGCAAATGAACTAACATTCTAAATGACGCTTCCAAAGCGTTCTTTATACTATCTTTAAAGAACGCTTATTTGCAAAGCGTTCTTTATAATGCGAGAAAGATGACAACATGAAAAACGTTTTAGCCTAGAAAGTGTTCTTTATGCTTAGACAAAAACAACGCTTATATGTGATAAGCGTTTCTTATAATGGTTGGCGGGAGAGCTTAAAGAACGCTTATATGCATAAGCGTTCTTTATATCTTCCTTTTTAAATTTTTTTTTTCAGAAATCTTTGTTCCAAGAAATGCTACAGATATATCATTACATCAGATCAATGCATTGTTGCATTTTCAACACAGCAGAATCCATCACAACAAACTGTAACAGAGAAATTAAATCTATACGAATTCAATTTACAGCAAAACACATCAGATCGATCCCAGGCCAATTGCAACACAAATTAATCAGCTAGTTTATATTAGTACCAAATTAACAGAGATTTGCTAGTATTACCAAACATGCAGACAAAACTTAATTACAATTAAAATCCAAACAAAGATGAAAGCTAGCTACTAAGTACTTATGTTTGTACTGCAATCTGTAGAAATTTGATAATGCAAGAAACTTCATTTTTCAACACAATGCAAGTGTAGTTGAACTCATGGGGAACAAACTGCATTTACAGGTGCAAATTGGTTCAGTTCAGACACAACTTCAAAGAAGAAAAGAAATAGCTGCAGCGCGTACTCGTGACTTCTGCTGATCTTCATCATCATAAGCTATTGATTTCGTCCAGTAAGCGCACATGTGATCCTTGACAAACTCTAGATCGGCAAGTGAATAAGTAGCTCCTTGTTTTTCGAAGAAGTCAGTAAGCTGCACGCAAGAATTATAAAAAACAATAAGTACTCCATTTAAACATATCCAACCATGCACAAACAGTTAAATTACTAATTCAAACACAAGACTTATAATACGTACTTCATTGACATTACGGACTTTATCGATGTTGGAAACGATTTCGTACATGTATCGCATCACAAAATATCCACAACTGTTGCTATCCGGTTCCCTGGGACACTATTTTCAATAAAATTATATTATTAATTATATATATACACACTAATATACAAAATATATTTACGTATGCATGAGTAAATAGAATGTTTTTTTTACCGTTTTCAAATACTGTACATTCAAAGGAGAATTCCTTTGCCCGACACTGCATATACCTTCTCTAAAACCACTGAAATTAATTAAAACAAGCATTTAAGTGACAAGTAATGAAAAAAGTTTATAATTTTATTTGTGAAATGAAAATATGCACTATTTACTTACTTTGTCAGCAGAACATGAATGGTGATGTTCCTAATTCCTTTAATAGGGTCAATCACTATACAGCGTGATGAGTAAGTACAAACCACTAACAACAACCAATGATTGCTACAGGTGCAAACAACAACAAATCAAGTTCAGCTTCGAAATATATATGAGTTAATATAAAACAATAAAGACAAATGCATAAGGTGGTCAAGCACGCTTACATCTGATGATATGGTATGAGCACAAATCGGCTTTTCCTGGTAACCGCCGTAATTATGGCATTGCGCACATGGCTCTGACACGCAACACCGTCTCTCGTAGCTTCATCGACAGACACAATTTGTGGACATAGGAAGGTGATCGTATTTGTCATATTGTTTGACGCCAGCCTCGATAGTAAGGGCCTTTGATGACAAAGGCATTAAATTAAAATTATACATAAAACATACTATTATCTTTGAGAGAGAAAAAATGTGATACTTACAAGCAGTATGATTGAATCACCGAGATGTTCAGCATATCACCAAGCAGCAGCTTCTTGACATCTCTAATACTGAATAGCAACTCTTGGGATTTTTCGTTGTGGAACACAGACCCTGGAACCTTAAGGATGAACTGAATGAAATCATCACCCTTCCCGAGTATCATGTTATATAAGACCTGCTGACGTTTTCGCAGTGTATTCACCAAATTTTGGGGAAGAATGAAATCTTTTCGAAGTGGACTGATGTAGTGATCATCCTGCTGACCCGATGGTCCCTTTCCTTTCGACGCACGGACTTGCTTACCTTTGTCAGCAATAGGAACAAGTGCCTAAGAAATGACAAGTTAGTATACGTTAGGAAACTATTCCCAAAACTGCAGTTATATATGGAATGTTAATTAGTAAACAAATTTAAGTTCTTTGGCTTACCGTACTATCAGATAAATCCACCAGATTGCAAGGCCATGATACTTGTGAGCCACGTGCTTCAATGACAGTGCTCCAACCATTCCACTCCATCGATAGTGGAATGGTATCACAGCCTTGACAGACACTGTCTACGAACACACGGACGTACCAGGGCGGAACTCACTTAAAATGACATAGTGACACCGAATCAGTCTGTAGAATTGTGCCTAATGCAACCATAAAGGTGCCATGTTCATTGATCTACACAAGACGACACTTTTTGGTTTCCTAATAAACGAACAAATACAATTAGATTCATATATATATACATTGCAACATGCATACATTTGATTAATTGAAAAAATAAATAACGACAAACCACTGAAATTCACACATATCTGAAGCTTGGCATATTGGAATGGATCAGAAGGTGTAGGTACAGTGTAAGAATGAGAAACCTGAGACGGTACAGAGGTGGAAGCAGGTGCAGGGGTGGAAACGGGTGCAGGGGCATACACTGATGAGCTGGAAGATTGATGCCCCTGACTCAGTTGTTGCATCAATCTTGCTTCCATTTGTTACAACTGCTACTGCATATCAGATTGGAATTGTTGTGACAACTTCCTTTCGATGTCCCTCATTTCTTCCTCTCTCCCCATCCGCTCGGAGCGCGGAAAAACATCTCGCTGACGCACTGCGGATCCAAATCCTCGAACTCTCCCAGGGTAATCCTTCTTGCCAAGCACTTTGTTCAACGAATCATCCTGACTATGAGGCTGGCTAAGAAAAGAATCAGCACCCTCTGTAGTCTTGTACATGCAAAAAAAAACATGTAAATTATGAATTAGATCAAATAAATAAAACATACATAAATTGTAAGAAAAATTTATAAACTATTAAATATTACTCAGGACACTCACAATTTTTGCAACTAAGTCTGCAGTCTCCTTCCGCGGATAATACATTTCGCCGTCCTTCTCTAATTGGCGGCCAAGCATGTATGCTTGTGCCCGATTCACCTCATCCGGATTCTGAATCGGCTCAATTGTGTCGTCCTCACACACATGCTTCAATAACCCCTTTTCAATCCAGCCTGGTATTTGCCCCGCGTACCCAGCTCGACCCATGTAGTGTGGATTCTGATCTTTCAAGCGATTTTGTCGGGCTTTTTCCTGAACTGCCCGTGGAAAGAATTAATACAAATCATTTTAACTTTATCCTTTTATATTAACAACATTAACTTTAAAAGTTAATCTATGAAAACAATTACGTACCCTGAACTCAGGGGTGATATGTGCTTCATAGAATTCCTTCCACTCCTCCTCAGTGATCATGCCAGTGTACTGATAAGTGTCCAATGAGCATGTTTATTAGGTGTATTTCATATATAATATTAGCACTTTTCTTGCTCATTTCTCCACTTCGGTTAGTTTTCCTCTAGTTTATGTTTTATTGTTTATCTCACAAATTTATTGGTTTAACATGAGGAAAACCAAGCCGGGAGTAAAGTAGACGAGGAGACGAACGCATAGACGCAAACGGCTCAGAAAACGGAGTCCAAACGAAGAATCTAGACCCGGTCGAAGTTTGAAGGAGAATAGGTCAAGTTGCAACCGCCTAAGGGACCGCTTAATATGGGGCGGTCAAGGGTTGCAACCGCCTATAGACAGGCGGACACCAGGGCGGTCAAGACATAAGGCAACCGCCTATAGCCAGGCGGACGGCAGGCCGACGTCAAGGCGGTGGACTAATGTAACCGCATGTATTGAAGCGGTTGTTCAGGCGGACAACAATAGAACCGCCTAGTTTGAGGCGGTTGTCCAGGCGGTCGTGACTAAAATCGGTCACGAAACAGTTTTCTTCTTCTTCGCTCGTCGACTTCGCTCGTCGACTTCGCCCGTCGACTTCGCCCGTCGACCTATCTGCAACTTATCCATCTACTCTTCACGCGTTCTGTCCCATGAGCAATCAATGCTCTTCCACCTCTGTCTGCAGTCGTTCTTCTTCTTCTCCTCTCCTCTATAAAAAGCCACTGCTACTTCAATCAAATACATACGTTCCACCCCAAAACTCAACACTCAAAATCTCTCATTTCAGTTACAAAAATCCTACGTATGCTCCCACTCTTCTTCCTCTTCATTTTCTCCATTCATCATCCACGCATCTCGTATTGTCATTACGTCCAACCTCTGTCTGACTTATTACCAGTTAATATGTCAAGCTAAGGAGGATTTGCTCCGGGCAAGGGTTTTAATTATGGTTTGTTAGCTGTGTAATATATTTCTACCGGTTAAAATAAATTCAGTTTGTTACGATTAAAGTTTTGTTTCTCTCCCTTTTTAATAAATTTCATCGATTTATTAAAAAGCCTTACTAAGTTTGTTTTTAATTTCATCGGTTAGAAACAGATAGGTTAAGTAAGCCGTAAAACTGTAAGAACTTATTTTCATCGTTTAAGTTAATACAAGTTGCAAGAATAAAATTCCTCACACTCCTCTGCCGTTTACACGCTTTTTGCTTGAGTTTTCATCGGACCTTGCATTACAGGTAAACGAGTTCTTATGAGTTTTCATCGGACCTTAAGAAAATAACAGGAATCTTGCCAAATTATTTTATTAAACCGGTAGAGATAGCACAATTAATAAAATCATATTAACCTGAACCCGAAGTTCCGTTTAATTCATCTTATTCACTTAATTAAATCTGTTATTTACTTTTCAGAAACAAGTCAATTAAACCCCCCTCTTGTGACACGCTTAGGTACTACTTATCTCACTATAAGTCCCACAGTTCGATAATCCGGTCGCTTACACTTTTCTATACTACCACGACCGGGATTTGTTTGCAGCCCGACGTTTAATTTGAGTTTTAATTTCTTTTCTTTTAATTTTACACCAGTTTAACCACTCAGATATACACGTCTGCACGTACAGCTCATAGGGAGGCACCTGCTTCGGGTTGTTCGTATTGATCCAACCAGCCACCGGCCTATTTTTGAACGCTCGCATACGCAAAGCAAGCAGTGACAACACTTTATGATATGCTTCATCCGGGATCTGGTACTTCTTCTTCAAGCTCCTCCACATGATCTCCTTTTTTTCCAGATCTTGGTTCCTCCAGTTTTTGTTGATACAGCAATGCGTCTTAACCAATTGACCCATGGCGCTGGCAAACTTCTGCTTTTCTCGCCAGTGGGTCTAAGATACCTGTAATATGTACAGTATATATGTTAGTCATACATACGAAATATATATAGTACTACATATAAATGTATAAATATCAGTATATATGTGAAAAAATAAAACAAAATAACATATAGGTGTAATATATACCTATCCCACACCAGATCAATCATGCCACTCTCCTTCTTCTCATTTAGACCACGTGACGGTCCTCGTGTCTTTCGTGGAGGGCCCTGAGAGGTCGTAGGAGGAACCTGAGAGGTCGTAGGCTAATCAGCGGCAACGACAATCTGTGTACGCTCCGTTAACTGCATCTCTGCATTTATCTCCATCTCCATATTCTCATCACATTGTAGGAGCATCTCATGATCGTTGGCATCCATAATCTGCACAATATCATTACATAAATATATAGTCAGTGTCATACATAGAGTCATATATAGTCATTTAATATATAGTTATTCAGAGAAACACTATACGAACAATTAAGAAGTAATTAGAGAAAAATTATAAACTAACCTAGTAGTCTGCTTAGTCCTGATGTGAATATTGCTATACCTCAATCAACCAGCCCGTATGAGGTGTGACAATGAAAGTTACTACCAATGACTGCAGAAGATAGTTTGTACACAAGAATAATTACATTTCGAATCCAATAATTCAATACTTTGACAAAATTTTCTGGGAAATCCGATAGAATCCCCCCTAAAAATATAGGGTTTCACCACAATAGAGCATGTACAAGAGGCGACAGTTTGGTTTGCAAAATTAATCCCAAATACACTTAATCCTAATAAAAACATTAATCTCAAACAGAGCATGTATCTTCCTGATCGACAGTTTGGTTTTGCAAAATTTCACCATAACTACGTGGCTATATTAATTTATATGCCCAAACACTTATATTTTTTGCCTAATAACATATTAATGTCAAGTCCATTTGGACACAACCAGCAAGTATATACTACCAAAAATCAGCTCGCGACAGTTTAATCTGGTTTGCAAAATTAATTAATCTCAAACATGCACTTAATCCTAATAATTAAACACCACAAAATCGTCCAGTTTGGTTAGCAAAATTACCTCCAGCAGAATCAAGAATATAGGCGATCGCCAGTTGGGTTGTAAAACTAATTACTGTAGAGGCGACGGGCATGTATGTTCCTGTCCGATAGCAGGTTGCAAAATTAATAATAGTGAAAGAGCAGAAATATATATGTTCCTGTACATGTTCGCAGATTTGATGAATTACTGAAACAGAGGCGATCGACAGCTAGGCATGCATATTTGGGTCGAGAGATCGATGATCATTAGTGTAACACCCCATCCGATAATTCCTCTAACCACGGTCTAAACGTCACAGACACTTATTATTCGCAGCGGAAAAACTCTTAACTACCGAGGGTGATACATTACCGATAACCACCCATATGGTTACCAGGTCTAAACTACTACAACTTACAGTCCCGATCTGATAAAAGAAATACCAACTTAATCGACATAATTTACAAACACCGATTACCGAGTACTAAGTGTATAATTACATCAAGGGCTCACAACCCGTCAAAAGAATACGAGTTTAACAGTCACTCCACCAACATGTTTACTCCATTCAAAATACAACGGGTGTACCATACAGTACACCGACTAACCTAGGCTACAAGCCGCGTACAGCTCGGTACACCGCCCTTTCACTACTAACTACCCAAAAGTATAACATCCCGGTCCATCTCGACCATCAACCGTCTCGAGTACCTGGAGAATGAAAAACATCACCCCAAGGGGCTCAGCAAAGCTGCATATGATAATCGCATACCCGCGTACTAGCGAGGGTACGCTAACTATTTGGTCGCCAACATGCGGTTCATTAATATTTAAACAAGCATGCAATAACAAACAACGATATAGTCGAGTATAAACAATACCCTCACATAGAACATATCACAACAATGGAAAACAATACAGTTATCCACACATTGGTCACTGAGGCCTTGAGGTGCTCTCCTCAAGTTCACACGCCTCTTTCATGTTAGCCGATTTCTCATCCGGGTTAGACGGATGTTCATACTCTTAGTTCATGATCATATGTGTAACGCCCTATTTAACATATTTATAGCGGAAATAAAATACTAAAGGCGTACAGACCATCGGGTTCCAAACACCCGGTACCAAACCTCACCAAAATACAACTTAATGATTACAACTGTCACGGCCTGAACCTCGAGAAACTTAACAAAAGTAAGCAGTAGTAAAACATATAAACTCTAAAAACCCAATCCCATCCCAATCACTCGTTCTCTTGTGGCCACCTGTAAAATAACTCGTACCTTCAAGATAAAACCAAGCAGCCCATCCCGGGAGGGGTGGGTCAGTTCCCTAGAATGGAACTGGTACGATCCTCCAAAAACAACTTATAATACAACTCTTAAATAAATAATAGCAGGAAAACAATCACTTAAACCACACAGAGGAACAAGACGTTTCACAAATCACCAAATCAAGATCACAAGATAAGAATAAGATTAATAACACAAAAATAAAGTTAGTGAAACAAATCACATCATGTGTTAGTGAACATCCATTGCCTTAGTTAACCCAATTCCCGTTAGGAGTAGAAAGACTCAGGTAGTCACAAAGGACTATGAACGAAAAGAAAGATCCAAGAACCATTAACTCAAGAGTAGAATAAAACCAATTGGGAGAGATGGCCCCCACCGCCAGATATAAATGTCCGTATGGACGAGGGATATACAACCCCCTGCTGTCAGTTTAATAATGTCCTGGGGACGAGGGATATACAGCCCCCTACTGTTAAATATAAATGCCCTATGGGCGAGGGATATACAACCCCCTGTTGTTACCATTGAAGACGCGCGCAAGTCGAAACCTCAAGAACCAGCTCATGGATGAAACGATATCCAAAGTTGATAAGCAAGAAATACATCTACTTTTAGGGCTTTAATTCTTCCTATTTTCATAGAATTTGTGTCGTATTTCTCACTTATCATATGATTTTCCTAGATGTATGTTTTGATATGAATTGATATTATTTTATGTGTTAAATGTAGGAAAAAGCTATGTAAATGGATAGATAATCTCATGAGCTTTCCAACGCAACAAACGGCGGGTAAAAAGACTTATAACGAAGAATCGGGAGCCGATTGAAGATTGGAGTACACTGATATATATGTAATATCGGCTGAGTCGACCGCCTGACTATTGCGCGGACACAGGAAGCGGACGGCGTGAGATGTCCGCCTGGAATCGAAGCGGACACAGTAGGCGGACAAGAAGACAGGCGCAGACACACATGTCCGCCTGATTCTTGCGCGGACGGACATGCGGACGTGCATAAAATCGACCGCGACTAGTTTTCTTCTTCGTTCTTCGCGGCGCTTTCTTCTTCCTTCTTCGCGGCGCCTACCGACACTTATCTCAGGCGCCTACCGACACTTATCTCACGCGTTCAGCCGCCCCAATCTTCTGCAACCCCAATCCATCTACTCCTCAACTTGGCAACTTGGTCACGCGTGATCCAGCCTGTTTATCTTTCTCTCCTTCTTCTTCTCCTTTCTTCTATAAAACGCACGAGCCTTCTGCTCAAAAAGAATTACTCCCTTCCTCAAAATCCAAACACCACCGTTCAAACCACGACAGACCACAGTACACCACAATCTTCCATCCAAAGTTCATTAAACTTACGCTGTTATTTTCCAGACAGCCAACGAAGAGGACGATCTACACAAAACCAGTCCATATCCTGATCTGTATCCGCGTACCATCGTTCTTCTTCGTTCTGTCTGTCTATCTTATTTATTATGTTTGTTTTTATAATTATGTGTGATTAATAAATCTAGCTTCCCGGGTTAGGAAGCAAGCTTATTTTATATAATTGTGTTATATAAGCTTTCCAGTATAATTTATCTAAACAGTATTTTGATTCCTCTCCTTAATGCGCTTTAATTCTCTTGTACAATTATTAAAGTGATATTTGTAGTTCTTTGTTAAAATGCGGTGCTGAGGCAAGGTTCTAGACACAGGAAGTCAAATGGGTTAACGACTAGAAGCGATGTTTTTCGCCGTATAGGTTAATCTATCTCCAATAGGAATTATTACTAATGCGATTAATTTATTAATAACTTGAACAAGGAATTGCGCTTGTTATTAAATTAATCAGGGTTTATTAGACAGGGAACGGTCAATAAACTAATTAAGATTCTTGAGTTTATTGTTAAAATGGGAGAGTTATATTAATATGATTAAATTAAATAGGTGAGCAGAACAACCGGGATGCTTCTTAGAACCAAAAAGATTTATAATTTCTATTTCTTTTCTGTTTTAATTAATTGTTTTATTATTGTCTTATCAGTTAGCTATTAATCCTGTCCCTAAAAATGATAAAATTTGTTTATAGAATTCTCAGTCAATTTAATATACTATCAGTTATCCACAGCGAGGTCCCCAAGAGTACGACAACCCACTTATCCACTATTCCGCAAAACGATTAGGTACACTGCCTAGGTTGAAGAAGTAGTCACATATTTCTCCAACAAGAGTCAAAAGAAGAACTTACCAAAATTGACCTTTTCCAAATTCCCACCAGATCACTAACTACCCAGAGCAATACCAAAACACTCAGTCCTACAGAGTGCAGAAGCGTAAACCCTAAGCAGTCATTGTCTAATGGAACAACCAAAAAGAAGGAACCAATACCCAAGTGAGTTTCACATTCAAGGCTCAGTTAGTCACACAAGCTGAGTTAGTCACACAACCATTTCCTTTTTAGAAATTCCTCTTAAAGTCAGTAAGCGTTTTTCGAAAACGTCTCACAAGTCAATCAGCAAAAGTAACGGAGTACGAGAAATCGTACCTGGTATGTGAAGAACAATAAATAACTCGAATAAGTGATTCTCCAATAGTAACCTATAATTAAGGTATTCCAAGTGTGTCGATTAGTTAAGGGACTTATAAACTAAACAACCTTCTTTTCTTACTGATTAATAGTTCCAGGTTTACCATTATCCTCTCACAAAGATTTGGGCTTGACTTGTTAACTAAATCCTTTACTAGGCCCTTTTCGTTAAGTTTAGAACGATTTAGAATTTATTCATGAGAGTGGCCCAAACTCTCTTTGAACTGTTTAAGTGGGTTTTTGGAGTTCAAAGACTTGGGCTTAGTAGGTCAACCCAAGACCGTGTTACGATTATGTTGTATAATTAAACCCTTAAGTTAATTGTGACTATTTAATTACACACCGATTAACCCAAGGTTTAACATATATATATATCCTACTTATTATAACTATCACAAGGAATATTATTTCTTTCATCTATTTTAATGCATTTATATACATATATATTTATATATATCTTTATGTATTAAGATTTATCCATAACAATCTTAGGAAATTTTATTGTATTTAATTATGTTCAATAACTTTTAGGCATACCACAACCGACATATGGTTTAATAAGTAAAATGTTTTCCTTTATTTATTTAATGTATATAAGTATACCTGTATTAGAATTTAACCAAGACATTCCCTATGTAACTTATTATATTTAAACTATCTCATTACCACAACCTTTAACTGTATTCCAAGTATGTTTCATAAAGTATTTCTTTTACTATATCTTAGGATTCTAGCTCTTATAATATTTAGTTATTATAAGTGTTAATTTATTGGTTCCTTGCTTTACTCTAAGTTACTACTTTATTCCCTTTTTATATATGCGCAAATATATATATATATTTATTTATTCCTTAGTTAAATTAAAAATATTAACTCCCATATAGTATAATAAATAAAATGTAAAAATAATTAAATTCCTTGATTTACATAAGTTTCTTCTTAAATAAGTATATATACATATATGTAAATAATTTCACTTCTCTTAAAGGCTAACACCAAAACATTTATAAACTTACTGTTATAAAATGTTAATTTAGTTTCCCTTATTTTCCCAGCTTAAAAGTTAATTAACAAACCATACTTTAATTTTTGGTTACATTAAAAACCTTATATTATAAGTTATTCTTATGAAAAACTCATAAACACAATTTTTAAAACCTTTTACCATTGCCCAAAAATTCCCAAATTTAATATACAGTAACTATAACATTTCAGACATATTATAAAATTTTTATTTCATAAAAATATCTTTTAAATTTAGCCAAATAATTCCAGCAAACCCGTAACTTGCAAAAATCATAACTTACGTTTAAAAACTCCAAAACCATATTAATTTACATCAAAATAAACTAGATTAAATAAGGAATCTATGGTTAAAATTTCAAGTCAAAACACATTCGGGAAGGTATTTAAATTAACTCAACAAGTTAGGGCTATTTACTGAAATTTATAGAAACTTATAACATTCTTTAATAACCCGATCTAATCTCGGCCGTCCAATCTTTTAAACGAGATCGGATGGTCCCTGAACGCCGAGTTCATCAGCGAAAGCAAAATCAATCCCGAGTACTAAATCTTCAATATCTCCTAATCTACAAAACGAAATCGAGTGATTCTTGTTTCTATGGTTTCGAAATCAAATTTCGGTTCTAATGATGCTAATTTCTCCAGCTAATATGCAAGATTCAACAGGTTTCGATTTCAGTTCGAAGTTAGGGTTCTTAATGGTTACAGAACTCGACTCTGTCAAATTCTCCCTATACGAAGCATAATAAGCCTAATTGGTGGTTGGGTTAGGGTATGATGTAGAATAGATAATAACAGAGCAATTTGATCGGAAACTCACCGAGTTGCAAAACGGAGGAATTTGAATATGAAGTTCTGGAAAAATTCGAACTTTCGAGCAGTTCGCGAAGCGACTTTGAGGATCTATAACAGAAAGATAGATCGAGTTAGGTTAGGCTTAAATCGAAATAGTAAACTTACCTCTACATATTGATAAAGAACTAATCCTAACTTGCAACACACAGAAAGAAATTAAAGTCGCAAACCACGAGTTTATACCTTACAGTTTCGGAATGTTTTTGTGTGTTGGTGAAACCGAAACTTTAGACACCTTTTTTCAAACGCTTGGGAATTGGCTTAGGTCATTAACATGAAAGTTTTAGAGGGATTAGATCTCTTCAAAAGGAGCTAAAGAACATGAAATTTGGCTAAGAAACAAAGAAGTTATGGGTAGACGAAGTTACCTGATTCGAAGGGAAAAACTGGAACTGCAGTTTCGGTTTTTGCAGGGTGGCTACTTTGGCTCAAATTTCCGGTTGATTTAGAACGAGTTAGGGTTTGTGTGAGTTATGGTTATTTAGAGGAAGTTTAGGAGAAGGCAACAAAGAAGTTGGCACTGAAAAATTCCTTAAGATGAGAAAGTTATGAAGGTCACAAGATAGGGCAAAACCTGATTTCTGTTACCGGAATTATAGGAGATAATCGGCTAAGTATAACTGGGGCGCGATTCCCGAGAGCGCGCTGACTCAGCAGACCATGCCACGTCAGCCTTTTATCAAAATTTGGCTCTAAACTTCATTTGATCATAACTTTGGCTAGGATGATCCGTTTTTGACGTTCGTTTTATCGATCTTCATGGTTTTCCATAACCTATTTATTGGTATAGGTTTCATGGCCTGGTTTGACCATTCTCAAAAAGTCAACCCTAGCAAGGCTTTAAAGGCTTTAGGGTTTCTAGAATTTTATATTGACTTTTATGTTTCAAAACAATGTTCCAACACTTCCTAAAATCTTTATAATATAGTTGGAGTGTTTATAAATTTTCCTAAGATTTATTGACTTATAAATCTTATTATTAAATTCATAATACTATATAATAATATATAATAATTAAATGTTCATTGTATTCTTTAGGGTTAAATAGGAGAAATCCCCTAATAAATTTCATAGTTCCACATAATAATTTAATATTCATAATTCCATATAATAATTTAATATTTAATAAAATAAATCCCCCTAAATTAATTTAAATTAATTTAGGGATATTTCAGTATATCCCCCTTAAAAGAAACTTCGCCTCGAAGTTTAAAAATCAACTAATAGGCACTCACACCGCTTCGGGTGTGCTAAGACAATAATAATTCCAATGAAATTCCACACCAATCCAATCCTTTATTTCCATTTCACATTCCACTCGAGAGTACCGAAATCAAATAAAACTGAATCAAGATATAAACTGAAACAAAACATAAACATGACACACTACCGTGCCATAATGTAAAACTATGTACACACACACACCTTTCACACTACTAATACTGTTCTCCCTTTACTAACAATGCAACAAGGCATAATCCGGATGAGATAACGAAGGAGGAGTATGCCATATATCCCCCTTAAAAGAGCTAAGGTACGCCCTCGTACCGCCCTTACCGTGAATCACATCAGGATAGCAGAATATCAAGTAAACAGATGTGGGTACTTTACTCTCATGGAGTCCTCAGTCTCCCAAGTCGCTTCCTCAACCCCATGATGCTCCCAAAGAACTTTCACCAATTTGACTGATCTGCCTCTCGTTTCTCGGACCTTCGTGTCCAAGATCTGAATAGGAGTCTCCTCATACCTTAGTGTAGGCTCAATCTCCAGTCTCTCTGGCTGTAGTATGTGAGAAGGGTCAGGCATATACTTCTTCAACTGAGATACATGAAACACGTCGTGTACCTTCCCCAACTTCGCTGGTAGCTTTAGTCTGTAAGCAACTGGGCCCACTCGCTCCGTAATCCTGTACGGACCGACATACTTAGGGCTTAGTTTCCCCCTCATCCCAAATCTGAAGATGCCTCTCATCGGAGACACTCGTAAGAAAACCATGTCTCCCAACTGAAACTCGAGCTCTCTGGTGCGCTGATCCCCGTAAGATTTCTGTCTGGACTGTGCTGCCCTCATGTGCTGCTGAATAACCCTGACGTCATCCTGCAGTGTCTGAATATACTCGGGCCCAATCAAGACTGCCTCAGCAGGGTCACTCCATGATAAGGGAGTCCGGCACGGCCTGCCATATAGAGCCTGGAATGGTGCCATGCCTATAGACGCATGGTAAGAGTTATTGTAGGAGAGAGACTCTCTACCAGGTGTAGATCCTACCACCCAAGCTACATATAGTAGAGCCGTACAGTCTGATGTCCTCTCATGTCTGAATAGTCCTCTCAGTCTGCCATCTGCGGGTGAAAAGATGTGCTAAGTCGTAGCTGAGTCCCAAATGCCTCCTGCACCTAAAGCCAAAATCTATTGAGGAAACGAGTGTGTCCACCTATCGACTATAACCCCATGGTACCGGATATGCTCTGTGGTGAACACCTCAGCTAGTTTGGGCACCTTCCATGTGTCTTTGATAGGCATGAACCTAGCTGTCTTGGTCAACCTATCGACTATAACCCATATGGCGTTCAGTCCACCTCTAGCTAGAGGGAGAACGACCACAAAATCCATGCTGATGTCGTCAAACTTCCAGCACGGTACTGGTAGTGACTGAATCTGGCCGCCTGGTCGACGATGCTCAAACTTCACCTTCTGACAAGTGAGGCACCGAGAGACGAAATCAGCTACATCCCTCTTCATCCCGCTCCACCAGAATAATTGCTCCAAGTCCTTGTACAACTTGGTGGCTCCAGGGTGTACTGATAATGTCGAGGAATGAGCCTTTGAAAGAATCCTGGTCTGAAGTTCTGTCGCATCTTGAGGAACGCAGAGTCTGCCTCTGACTCGAAGGTGTCCCTCGCTGTCCAGCTCGTTGTCATACTTCAGACCATCTGTCAAACCATCTGCTAACTTCTGTCTGATGCCCTGTAGATAAACGTCACTGTCCTGGGCTGCATACACCTCCTCAGCTATCGTGGTCGTCTCTATCAAAGCGAGAAGTGAATAAGCTCTTGTGCTCAGAGCATCTGCCACAACATTTCTTTTCCCTTCTGTGTACTGGAGGTTGATGTCATAATCGGCCAGTAGCTCGACCAATCATCGCTGTCTCAGATTCAACTCCTTCTGGGTCCAGATGTACTTCAGACTTATGGTCTGTCATAATTTGGACCATGGCTCCATGCAAGTAAGGTCGCCAGATCTTCAAGGCGAAGACTACGGCGAGGAGCTCAAGGTCGTGTGTGGGGTAATTTTCTTCATGCTTCTTCAGCTGTCTAGAAGCATACGCTACTACTCGGCCATGCTGCATTAGTACCCTACCAATCCCTCTGCCTGAAGCATCGCAATATACCTCGTACCCCTCGTTCTCTCCGGGATAATCAATACTGGAGCTGTGGTCAAGGCGTCCTTCAGTGCCTGAAAGGAGACCTCACAAGCCTCTGTCCATACAAACGGGCTGTCCTTCTTCATCAAGGAGGTCAAGGGCTTGGCTAGCCTGGAAAAGTCCTTCATAAAGTGTCTATGGTAGCCAGCCAACCAAAGGAAACTCCTAACCTCTGTCACAGTGCGAGGTCTATGCCAGCTCTTCACTGCCTCAATCTTAGCTGGGTCTACTGAAACTCCCTCAGCTAAGATCATGTGTCCAAGAAATGACACCTTGTCCAGCCAGAATTCACACTTGCTGAATTTGGCATACAATTGTTTCTCCCTCAGCGTCTCCAAGACTATCCTCAAATGCTGCTCATGTTCCTCTTTGCTCTTGGAGAAGACTAGAATGTCGTCTATGAATACGACTACCGACTTATCTAGCTGGGCTTGGAAGACTCTCTGCATCAAATCCATAAATCTCACCGGTGCATTGGTCAGTCCAAACGGCATCACTGTGAACACATAGTGGCCGTATCTGGTCCGGAAGGCTGTCTTCTCAATGTCTGGCTCAGCTACAGCTATCTGGTGATATCCGGAACGCAGATCAATCTTAGAGAACACCTTTGCTCCCCTCAGCTGGTCGAACAAGTCATCGATCCTGGGCAGTGGGTATTTGTTTTTGATCGTGACATTGTTCAGCTCTCTGTAGTCTATACACAGTCTCATGCTCCCGTCCTTCTTCTTGACGAACAGCACAGGAGCGCCCCAAGGTGAGATGCTGGGTCTGATGAAGCCCTTATCTAGTAGCTCCTGCAGCTGCTTCTTCAACTCGACCATCTCTGCAGGGCCCATCCGGTAGGGAGCCTTAGCAATCGGTCCCGTGCCAGGTACGAGGTCGATGTTGAATTCAACCTCTCTCAGCGGTGGTAGTCCAGGTAGCTCCTTTGGAAAAACATCGGGGTACTCTGACACAATGGGAACGTCGCTCCTAAACTTCGGATCCGTCCTCAGATCCTGGGCATAACAGTAGTAGGCAGTCGCGCCCTTAGACACTTCCTTCATCAGGGATAATGCCGATACAACCTTCACAGTCGGCTGCTTGGGCTGCATTCGGTATGATACTGTGATCCCTGTGGCTGACTTCAAGAGGAGACGATGCTCTGCGCAGTGTAGTCTACCTCTGTACCGCTGTAGCGTGTCCATGCCCACAATTATGTCAAATCCCATGCCAGGGAAGACAATGGCATCGAGAAGAAAGTCTGCTCCCTTGATGTGCATGCTCAGATTCTTGCACTGTTTACTGCATTTAATCAACTCTTTGGATGGCAACAAAACGGAGCAATCATGGATATCCTCTGTGGGGGCATTTATCTTAGTATGAAATGCTTGGGATATGAAGGAGTGGGAGGCTCCAGAATCAAACAGGACGGTAGCCTCCACTCCATTAATTTGGAATGTGCCTGTGATGACCGTTCCATTGCTCTTTGCTTGAGCCCGGTCCATCACATTCATCCTGACCTCTACATTTCCAGCTTCAGGTGAACTCGGGTCATCACTTGCTGCCTCGACGCGGTCCAGCATGTTAAGGACCGGTGCCTTGCCCGGCCTCTGGGAGTAGTTCTGTCCCGGCCTCTATGGATGGCTCTGGGCAGGGCGACTGGTAGATGGTCCAGCACCTCCTGCGCCACCTCGACCTCCTCCAGTAGTAGTAGCAGCTGGGGCTCTAGCAGTGGTCCCGGTGGTGGGCTTGTAGTTCCAAGAATCCGGGTTCTTGTGGCATTCGAATCCCCTATGCCCTTTCTTACCACAGTAGTTGCATTCCACCAGATTTTCTTTACAATCCTTGCCTAGGTGGTCCTTCTTGCACCACTTGCAGAAGTATCTTCTTACCGGTCTGTTTCTTGTTTCAGTGCAAGGTTAGTGACGTGATAGCATAAATGTAACCATATTATAGATTCTAACTTTTCTCACCCCTGGGTGGTTCGTAGCGGAGAGCTTAACATTAGCATTAGAAGGGACGATGGCCTTCTCGTTCCCTCCCTTGAAAAATTTTCCCCTCCTTTCGTGAGTTTGAGGGGGTCCTCTTCCATTTCCTCCTCCATTGTCATTCCTCCTATTGCTAGCACCGAATCCTGATAGGCAATGGTGGTCTCGCAATCGTTCGCATCATCACTAGTTCCTGTCGTTACAAGATGTGTTAGTGGGAAATCTTTGCGCACCAGAAATTCAAACTCATATTCATACCAGTGTGTTATAAACCCGTACAATTTGTACCTTATATTATATCTGCTACAACGTTGTTCTAAGTTGGATTAAAAATCCCTTGCCATCAGTTGGGACACGGCGGCATTGTTTTAATTGCAGAGGGCAAGGAGGTCCATCTATTAAAACAATTAAGGTAATTGTTTTTATTAGTTAATAAGGATGGGAACCTTATTTAATTTAGCCTTCTAATTATTTTTCTTCACGACAGTTCAATTCAGTCAGATCGTGAGGAGCGTTCTCTATCGTGGTGCTAAGCGGCAGTTTCTCTCTTTTCCTTCTCTCTCGATCTTTCCCCTCTGTTGAAGATTCCGGTCCTACTGCTGCAATCAGATTGGCGATCTTCGTTGCGGTGTGGTTCCTCTTCGTTTTCAGGTTGGTATTGCAGAACCGGTCTCCGTTGTATCATCTGTTCTTGTTCCAGTTTCTGATTGAGGGTTTTGATTGTGTTCGAATCAGTGGCCGTTGGTTGCGCGCAAGTTGGGATTCCTCTGCAGAGTATTCGTCTGGTCTCGATTCCAGGTTTGTGATGCAGAGAGTTATACAGTTTTGGAGTTTCCAAGTCTAGGTTTCCTTCGAATGTTTTCTGATTTCTGGGCTTGATTGTGGAATTCAGTGGCTGTTGGTCTGTATCGGATTGTGCTCTGCGTGGATTGTGCCTGCGGTTTCAGATCGTTGTTCTTCTTCTGCTAATTGAGGTAGGTGGTTACTCGATTCAGTTTGGAAGTTCAGCCATGGGGTGTTGCAAGGATTGTTGTGGTTTGTGTGTGTGGTTTCTATGCGTTTTGTTGTGATTTGAAATGGCTAAACCCCATGGTTTCCTGTTTAATGTCTGATTTGGTGTGTGTGCTTCATTGGCATTTTGAGGCATTGATTTGTGTTGTTTTTCTGCTCTGTTCGTCTTCTGGAAATTGCATTTTTCGCACTGTCCGAACTTCCGTCCGAGCTTTGAAGTTCGGACAGTGCGTTTCTGCCTTTCTGATTTGCGAGTTCGGGGTATGTCCGAACATCTGTCCGAACATGGATGTTCGGACACACCCTCAAGTCTTCCCTCTGATTTAAAGTTCGACCTGTGTCCGAACTTCGAAGTCCGGACACAAGGTCGGACCTTCCGCGTGTTCTTCCGTAAAACCTGTCCGAACATCCGTCCGAACTTGGATGTTCGGACATTCTGAATTCCTCTATCTGATTTCAACTCGACTTGTGTCCGAACATCGATGTCCGGACACAAGTTCGGACATTTGGCTTTCTCTGGTTTCTGAGTCTCGACTTGTGTCCGAACTTCGACGTCCGGACACAAGTTCGGACACCCCTCTGTTTTCAACATAACTTCTTCGTTTGAACTCCGATTTGAGTGCCGTTGCGGCGTTGGTTTCCTTATGATCTGTGCTACTGATTTATGAGTGTTTTGGCATATTTAAATGCAACTTTGCTTCTGTTTAAGCAACCTTTCTGTTTTGGGACATTACACATTGTTTCTGAGCCGTGAATGGCTGGGTCGAGCTATTCCGTGGTATACCATGTAGACGTCGTTCTGAGTGTGGGTCATTCCCTTTCTGTTCTGTGGGGTTGACGAACCCTTTGGCTCTTTCGAGTCATTTCTGCGTTGCCGAGAGACCTGGTATGGTCTATGGGTCTTCGACCCTTCTGAGTGTGTGCATTGTGTTTTGTCCCCTTTCTGTTTAAGTGCTCTGACTGTTTCTGAAATGGGAACCCTTGTGTTCCACTCTGCTTCTGTTTCTGAAAGCTTCTGACTATTTGAGAATTGTGCATAAGATGTTTATCTTCTCTTCTTCTGATTTCAATTGTTTTGAGCGACCTTGCTGATGACGGTCGCTGCTTACTGGGCATAGTTGTGTGCTCATTCCCCTACTTCTAACATTTTTGCAGATTGATCAGCGAGGATCATCTTGAGTTCTGGAGCTGTAGTGCTTAGCTCATTTGACTGTTTAAACTTCTGTTATGACGTTGTAGCCTTCGGGCCTTCCTCTGTTTTGAGTTTCTGATTCGGATATGTATTTGGAATCCGTTTACTTCCGCTGTATTTGAATACTTTGGTTTACAATGTTAAGTGAACTCTGTTTTGGGCCTTTATTGTTTTGATCGTTTAGAGCCTTGCGTTATTGGTAGTAATACGCGGCGTGTAATACCCTTAACTCTTAGGCCGGTTTTAGGGGTGTTACATTTAGTGGTATCAGAGCCAGGTTTGGCTTTCTTTGGTGTCTGTGGGTGTGTTTGCTTGTGTGAGAGTCAGTTGTGACAGTGGTTGAACGTATGAGTTAGTTCTGACAAGTTTTGGATTTGTATATCTCAGAATGGCTCCTCGTAGGACACCAGTGACCCCTCAGGGAGATGCTGCGGATGTAGTGCAGCAGTTTGTGACGCAGTTGATGCAGACGATGGCTGCAGCTGCTGGGGGAGCTGGTGGAGGAGCTGGTGGTGCTGGCCCAGCAGGGGCGAATGCCGTGGGAGGCCGAGTCCGAGCTCTCCAGGAGTTCATGAAGCTAAAGCCTCCATCCTTTGATGGCTGTGGTGACCCTCAGGAGGCGAGCCACTGGATTACAGAGGTCGAGGACCTGCTGAGAGTGATGGGGTCGGAGGATGACCAGAAGGTGGACTTCGCCACGTTCCTCTTTAAGGGGGAGGCGAAGGAGTGGTGGCGCATGGTGATGGGTAGGCATCCCCAGCCTTGGACCTGGGATCAGTTCTGCTTGGAGTTCAACAAGCAGTTCTATCCGGATGTGTACAAGGACCAGAAGATCAACGAGTATAACCGGCTGCGCCAGGGGAGAGATATGTCTGTAGAGAAGAGTATGTGAGGAAGTTTGTGACGCTGTCGAAGTATGCTCCAGAGCCGGATGAGCACAGGAAGGCTCGTAAGTTTGAGAGCGGATTGAGGCCAGACATCAGGTCGGCGGTGACACCTCTTCGTCACCGGACTTTCAGGGATGTAGCGGATGTCGCCTGCTGGTAGAGGCCGACATCAAGGGCAGACAGGCTGGCAAGGACCATAAGGGGAAGAGGCGTGCTGAGGAGCCTCAGAAGAAGGAGGCTGCCCCTCCTCAGAAGAAGCAGACTTATGGAGATCGCCGGGGAGCTTCTTCATCTTCGTCAGCTGGGACGAAGTGTGGGTCTTGTGGCCACTCCCATCCTGGTAGGGAGTGCTACAAGAAGACCGGTGCCTGCTTTAAGTGCGGGTCGATGGAGCACCGGATTGCTCAGTGCCCTCAGGCGTCCAGTAGAGGCTCAGGGGATAGAGGTACCGGCTCAGACTCAGGGGCGAGGTCCGACCAGAAGAAGCCTCAGACTCAGGCCCGGGTTTATGCCATGGCTGGAGAGCGTGATCGAGCGGGTGATCGCGTCATCTCAGGTATTCTCCAGATCCATTCTCGAGATGTGTTTTGTCTGTTTGATTCTGGAGCTACGCACTCCTTTATCTGCTGTGATTTGTTGGGTGACCTTGGACTGACTGCTGTGCCTAGTGAGGTAGACTTGTGTGTGAGTAGTCCATTAGGTGGGGTTGCCCCTTGTGTGCTGGATTCTGTGTGTAAGGCTTGTCCCATAGTAGTTAGGGACAAGACTTTCTTTGCTGACCTCATCCCGATGCGGATGACCTGTTTTGATGTGATTTTGGGCATGGATTGGCTAGCAGAGCACCATGCCCATATAGATTGTGCAGCGAGGAGGAGTAGTTTGATCTGCCAGGCGGGTCTCGTTTTGCTTCTCTGGGAATGCAGTTCCATGTGCGCCGGTGATTGTGTCAGCGATGCAGGCAGCCAGTTTCTTGAGGAAGGGCTGCCAGGGCTTCTTATGTTATCTGCCCAGAGGTGCGTGAGGGATCTAGCTTGGAGAGCATCCCGATTGTCAGAGAGTTTCCTGAGGTCTTCCAGGACGACGTGCCCGGACTCCCACCAGTGCGAGAGGTGGAGTTCACCATCGATTTAGCGCCAGAGACTCAGCCCATCTCTAGGGCCCCTTACCGTATGAGTCCGCGGGAGTTGAAGGAGCTGAAGGTCCAGCTTCAGGAGCTGTTAGATAAGGGCTTCATACGCCCTAGTGTTCGCCTTGGGGAGCGCCAGTGCTGTTTGTGAAGAAGAAGGATGGGACCTTCCGTTTGTGCATCGACTACAGGGAGCTGAACAAGGTGACCATCAAGAATCGCTATCCCCTTCCGCGCATCGACGATTTGTTTGACCAGTTGGCGGGTGCCACAGTGTTCTCGAAGATAGATCTTCGTTCGGGCTACCATCAGTTGAGGATTAAGGCCGAGGATGTGCCTAAGTCCGCTTTTAGGACTCGTTATGGTCATTACGAGTTCCTAGTCATGCCTTTGGTCTGACTAATGCTCCATCAGTATTCATGGACATGATGAACCGGGTTTTCAAACCCTATCTGGATCAGTTTGTAGTGGTCTTCATAGATGATATCTTGGTGTACTCCAGGAGCGCAGAGGAGCATGAGGAGCATCTGAGGATTGTTTTGCAGACGCTAAGGATCATGAGTTGTATGCTAAGTTGAAGAAGTGTGACTTCTGGCTTGATCGCGTAGTATTCTGGGACATGTGGTCTCGAAGGACGGTATCTCAGTGGATCCTGAGAAGATTAGAGCGGTATGGAGTGGGCGAGGCCCACGAATGTTGCTGAGATTCGCAGTTTCCTTGGGTTAGCTGGGTACTACAGGAAGTTCGTTGAGGGGTTCTCTAAGATTGTATCCCCGCTGACCCGTCTGTTGAGGAAGGAGATCAAGTATGAGTGGAGCGAGGCTTGTGAGCAGAGTTTCCAGGAGATTAAGAAGAGGCTGACGACCGCACCGATTCTGACTTTGCCTTCTGGGACCGAGGGATTCGAGGTCTTCTGTGATGCGTCCCATAAGGGACTGGGATGTGTTTTGATGCAGCAGGGTAAGGTAGTGGCTTATGGCTCTCGACAGCTTAAGCCCTATGAGAAGAACTACCCTACCCACGATCTGGAGTTGGCAGCTGTAGTGTTCGCGCTGAAGATTTGGAGACATTATTTATATGGAGCGTCGTGTAAGGTTTACACTGACCACAAGAGCCTCAAGTATTTGTTCACTCAGAAGGAGCTGAACTTGAGACAGAGGAGGTGGTTGGAGCTACTTCATGACTACGATTTAGAGATCCTCTACCACCCGGGTAGAGCGAATGTTGTAGCAGACGCATTGAGCCGGAGAGGTGCTCGGGCGTAGCTTGTGCCTTGTCAGGGGTTCAGAGGTCCGCCTTAGAGCTTCAGCGTATGGGAGTTTGGGTAGTCAGACCAGCCAGTGCCAGTGTGATAGCAGCGCTTCAGGTGCAGTCTTCGTTGGTCGACAGGATCCGGGTTGGTCAGGAGTCAGACTCAGCTTTATGTCGGATTAGAGAGGGGCTGTCTTCAGAGCAGAGTTCAGATTTCAGTGTCTCCAGCGATGGTTGTCTGCGTTTCAGAGGCCGTGTATGTGTGCCAGACGATGCAGTGCTGCGCAGAGAGATCCTTCAGGAGGCCCATGGAGCGCCTTATTCAGTTCACCCAGGAGGGGTGAAGATGTATCGAGACCTCAGAGAGTCATTCTGGTGGTCTGGGATGAAGCGTGATATCTCAGAGTTTGTCTCGAAGTGCCAGACCTGTCAGCAGATTAAGGCTGAGCACCAGAGGCCAGCGGGTTTGCTTCAGCCCCTTCCCATTCCTGAGTGGAAGTGGGAGAGTGTGGGGATGGATTTCGTCATGGGTTTGCCCAGGACTCCTTCGGGTTGTGATGCTGTTTGGGTGATAGTTGATCGTCTGACGAAGTCTGCTCATTTTCTGCCGTGAAGAAGACCTTCAGTTTGGAGCGCCTAGCTCGTTTATATCTGGATGAGATAGTGAGGCTTCACGGTGTGCCTACTACTATTGTGTCTGATCGTGACCCTCGTTTTGTTTCGAGATTTTGGCGCAGTTTGCATAAGGCCTTGGGTACGAATTTAGCGTTCAGTTCAGCTTACCATCCTCAGTCGGATGGCCAGACAGAGAGGACTAATCAGGTTTTGGAAGACATGCTTCGCGCATGTGTCTTGGACTTTGGAGGTAGCTGGGAGCAGCATGTGACTCTGATTGAGTTCGCCTACAACAACAGCTTTCAGGCGAGCATTGGTATGGCTCCGTTTGAAGCGTTGTATGGTAGGAGGTGCAGGTCCCCCATCTGTTGGGATGACCTGAAGGAGAGGGTTTTGGTTGGACCCGAGCTGGTGCAGGGAGCAGTAGAGAAGATCAGGGTGATCGGGAGCGTTTGCTTGTTGCTCAGAGCAGACAGAAGTGCTATGCAGACCAGAGGCGTAGGCCGCTTGAGTTCGATGTTGGTGATCATGTCTATCTGCGAGTGTCGCCGGTCAGAGGCGTGGTCCGGTTTGGGAAGCGTGGAAGCTTAGCCCGAGGTTCGTTGGACCGTTTGAGATTCTGGAGAGGATTGGCCCTGTGGCTTACCGTTTGGCTTTGCCACCTGCTTTGTCTGCTGTCCACGGAGTTTTCCATGTGTCTATGTTGAGGAAGTATCTGCATGATCCGTCTCACGTGATCGACTACAGCCAGCTTCAACTGAGAGAGGATTGCAGTTTCGAGGCGGTGCCTACTCGCATTTAGCCAGGGACGTCCGTCAGCTTCGTAGTAAGACCCTGCCTATGGTGAAGGTCCAGTGGTCTGATCAGTTAGAGAGTGAAGCTACGTGGGAGCTCGAAGATGAGCTGCGTGCCAAGTATCCCTCCTGTTCGTGCGAGCAGTAAGGTGAGTTAATCTCGAGGACGAGATTCTTTTAAGGGGGAGGTGATGTTATAACCCGTATAATTTGTACCTTATATTATATCTGCTACAATTGTTCTAAGTTGGATTAAAAATCCCTTGCCATCAGTTGGGACACCGGCGGCATTGTTTTAATTGCAGAGGGCAGGAGGTCCATCTATTAAAACAATTAAGGTAATTGTTTTATTAGTTAATAAGGATGGGAACCTTATTTAATTTAGCCTTCTAATTATTTTCTTCACGACAGTTCAATTCAGTCAGTCGTGAGGAGCGTTCTCTATCGTGGTGCTAAGCGGCAGTTTCTCTCTTTTTCCTTCTCTCTCGATCTTTCCCTCTGTTGAAGATTCCGTCTACTGCTGCAATCAGATTGGTGATCTTCGTTGCGGTGTGGTTTCCTCTTCGTTTCAGGTTGGTATTGCAGAACCGGTCTCCGTTGTATCATCGTTCTTGTTCCAGTTTCTGATTGAGGGTTTTGATTGTGTTCGAATCAGTGGCCGTTGGTTGCGCGCAAGTTGGGATTCCTCTGCAGAGTATTTCGTCTGGTCTCGATTCCAGGTTTGTGATGCAGAGAGTTATACAGTTTTGGAGTTTCCAAGTCTAGGTTTCTTCGAATGTTTCTGATTTCTGGGCTTGATTGTGAATTCAGTGGCTGTTGGTCTGTATCGGATTTTGCTCTGCGTGGATTGTGCCTGCGGTTTCAGATCGTTGTTCTTCTTCTGCTAATTGAGGTAGGTGGTTACTCGATTCAGTTTGGAAGTTCAGCCATGGGGTGTTGCAAGGATTGTTGTGGTTGTGTGTGTGGTTTCTATTAGCGTTTTGTTGTGATTTGAAATGGCTAAACCCCCATGGTTTCCTGTTTAATGTCTGATTTGGTGTGTGTGCTTCATTGGCATTTTGAGGCATTGATTTGTGTTGTTTTTCTGCTCTGTTCGTCTTCTGGAAATTGCATTTTTCGCACTGTCCGAACTTCCGTCCGAGCTTTGAAGTTCGGACAGTGCGTTTCTGCCTTTCTGATTTGCGAGTTCGGGGTATGTCCGAACATCTGTCCGAACATGGATGTTCGGACACACCCTCAAGTCTTCCCTCTGATTTAAAGTTCGACCTGTGTCCGAACTTCGAAGTCCGGACACAAGGTCGGACCTTCCGCGTGTGTTCTTCCGTAAAACCTGTCCGAACATCCGTCCGAACTTGGATGTTCGGACATTCTGAATTCCTCTATCTGATTTCAACTCGACTTGTGTCCGAACATCGATGTCCGGACACAAGTTCGGACATTTGGCTTTCTCTGGTTTCTGAGTCTCGACTTGTGTCCGAACTTCGACGTCCGGACACAAGTTCGGACACCCCTCTGTTTTCAACATAACTTCTTCGTTTGAACTCCGATTTGAGTGCCGTTTGCGGCGTTGGTTTCCTTATGATCTGTGCTACTGATTTATGAGTGTTTTGGCATATTTAAATGCAACTTTGCTTCTGTTTAAGCAACCTTTCTGTTTTGGGACATTACACATTGTTTCTGAGCCGTGAATGGCTGGGTCGAGCTATTCCGTGGTATACCATGTAGACGTCGTTCTGAGTGTGGGTCATTCCCTTTCTGTTCTGTGGGGTTGACGAACCCTTTGGCTCTTTCGAGTCATTTCTGCGTTGCCGAGAGACCTGGTATGGTCTATGGGTCTTCGACCCTTCTGAGTGTGTGCATTGTGTTTTGTCCCCTTTCTGTTTAAGTGCTCTGACTGTTTCTGAAATGGGAACCCTTTGTGTTCCACTCTGCTTCTGTTTCTGAAAGCTTCTGACTATTTGAGAATTGTGCATAAGATGTTTATCTTCTCTTCTTCTGATTTCAATTGTTTTGAGCGACCTTGCTGATGACGGTCGCTGCTTACTGGGCATAGTTGTGTGCTCATTCCCCTACTTCTAACATTTTTGCAGATTGATCAGCGAGGATCATCTTGAGTTCTGGAGCTGTGTGTGCTTAGCTCATTTGACTGTTTAAACTTCTGTTATGACGTTGTAGCCTTCGGGCCTTCCTCTGTTTTGAGTTTCTGATTCGGATATGTATTTGGAATCCGTTTACTTCCGCTGTATTTGAATACTTTGGTTTACAATGTTAAGTGAACTCTGTTTTGGGCCTTTATTGTTTTTGATCGTTTAGAGCCTTGCGTTATTGGTAGTAATACGCGGCGTGTAATACCCTTAACTCTTAGGCCGGTTTTAGGGGTGTTACAAGTAGAGTCATCCCTCTGGGGAAACCGATTCATATCATGATCTTGGAAGTTCAAGCGGTAATGGAATTTGTCCACAAGATATCTTGGAGCGTAAGCTCCCTCTCCAATGACAGCAAGTAACTCAATAATTTATTGTAGTAAAGCGAAAAGAAGAATTCCCTTGCTTCGAATGCTCGAACTCACCTCCTCACCTCTTCTATAGGTAGGATGGATAAAATTTAGCTCTCATGGGCACTAAGAAATGCTTGGAAGTCAAAGTTCGCCTGGGACCGCCAACTCGGCTTATCGTCTGCCACCATCGATGCGGGTCCCAAGAAAGAGAAAGAAAAGAAAGTAGGCTTGCAGTTCCACCCTGGCGTTTCACTGGAACATGCATCTCGTCTGGTATTTCTCTAAAGTCTTCGGTTCTGGTTGGGCCTTCATAGATGGGAGGACGAAAGGTCATTAACCACCTTCAGCCAGTTGAACTCCGGGACCATTAGGTGGTGGATGTGGGATCTGAGCCCTGCTGCTGGGCCAGTGCAGCTGTCACAATCTGCGCTATGACCCCGACGGGTGACAGCGTCGGGTCCATAGCCTCTTGAGGGACCAGCTCCTCCTCTTCCTCCTCTTCGAGACATCTAGCTGGTATGACGGTTTTGTTACTCAAAAGGCGTATTGTAAAGTCTAACTATCTATTTAGTAATATATGAAATATTTATAACATCCTAAGGACGGTTCGTATGTACATGAAGTAAGTATGGGGTAGGGTCACACGCCTTTCTGGAATTCTCACTTCCAAATTCTACCCCAGTTCCCCAGTTTTAAGTGCACCTATAATCTAAGTGTTTCACTCGCTTGTCTTCTCGGGTTCAGAGCGTAACTACGCTTTGATACCAATTTCTGTAACGCCCCTATTTAACATATTTATAGCGGAAATAAAATACTAAAGGCGTACAGACCATCGGGTTCCAAACACCCCGGTACCAAACCTCACAAAATACAACTTAATGATTACAATTGTCACGGCCTGAACTCGAGAAACTTAACAAAGTAAGCAGTAGTAAAACATATAAACTCTCAAAACCCAATCTCATCCCAATCACTCGTTCACTTCGTGGCCACCTGTAAAATAACTCGTACCTGCAAGATAAAACCAAGCAGCCCACCCTGGGAGGGGTGGGTCAGTTCCCTGGAATGGAACTGGTACGATCCTCCAAAAACAACTTATAATACAACTCTTAAATAAATAATAGCAGGGAAACAATCACTTAAACCACACAGAGGAACAAGACGTTTCACAAATCACCAAATCAAGATCACAAGATAAGAATAAAGATTATAACAGAAAAATAAAGTTAGTGAAACAAAATCACATCATGTGTTATTGAACATCCATTGCCTTAGTTAAACCCAATTCCCGTTAGGAGTAGAAAGACTCAGGTAGTCACAAAGGACTATGAATGAAAAGAAAGATCCAAGAACCATTAACTCAAGAGTAGAATAAAACCAATTGGAGAGATGGCCCCCACCGCCAGATATAAATGTCCGTATGGACGAGGGATATACAACCTGCTGTCAGTTTAATAATGTCCTGGTGTACGAGGGATATACAGCCCCCTGCCGTTAATATAAATGCCCCTATGGGCGAGGGATATACAACCCCCTGCTGTTACCATTGAAGACGTGCACGTCGAAACCTCAAGAACCAGCTCATGGATGAAACGATATTCAGAGTCAAAAGAAGAACTTACCAAAATTGACGTTTTCCAAATTCCCACCAGATCACTAACTACCCAGAGCAATACCAAACACTCAGTCCTACAAGAGTGCAGACGCGTAAACCCTAAGCAGTCATTGTCTAATGGAACAACCAAAAAGAAGGAACCAATACCCAAGTGAGTTTCACATTCAAGGCCCAGTTAGTCACACAAGCTGAGTTAGTCACACAACCATTTCCTTTTTAGAATTCCTCTTAAAGTCAGTTAGCGTTTTTCAAAAACGTCTCACAAGTCAATCAGCAAAAGTAACGGAGTACGAGAAATCGTACCTGGTATGTGAAGAACAATAAATAACTCGAATAAGTGATTCCCCAACAGTAACCTATAATTAAGGTAATTCCAAGTGTCGATAGTAGTTAAGGGACTTATAACTAAACAACCTTCTTTTTCTTAGAACGATGATTTATAGTTCCAGGTTTACCATTATCCTCTCACAAAGATTTGGGCTTGACTTGTTAACTAAATCCTTTACTAGGCCCTTTTCGTTTAGTTTAGAACGATTTAGAATTTATTCGTGAGAGTGGCCCAAACTCTCTTTGAACTGTTTAAGTGGGCTTTTGGAGTTCAAAGACTTGGGCTTAGTAGGTCAACCCAAGACCGTGTTACGTTTATGTTGTATAATTAAACCCTTAAGTTAATAGTGACTATTTAATTACACACCGATTAACCCAAGGTTTAACATATATAATAATATCCTACTTAATAACTATCACAAGGAATATTATTTCCCTCATCTATTTTAATGCATTTATATACATATATATTTATATTTATCTTTATGTATTAAGATTTATCCATAACAATCTTAGGAAATTTTATTGTATTTAATTATGTTCAATAACTTTTAGGCATACCACAACCGACATATGGTTTAATAAGTAAAATGTTTTCCTTTATTTATTTAATGTATAAGTGATCCTGTATTAGAAGTAACTAAGATTTCCTATGTAACTTATGATATTTAAACTATCTTATTACCACAACCTTTAACTGTATTCCAAGTATGTTTCATAAAGTATTTCTTTTACTATATCTTAGGATTCTAGCTCTTATAATATTTAGTTATTATAAGTGTTAATTTATTGGTTCCTTGCTTTACTCTAAGTTACTACTTTATTCCCTTTTTATATATGCGTAATATATATATATATTCCTTAGTTAAATTAAAAATATTAACTCCCATATAGTATAATAAATAAAATGTAAAAATAATTAAATTCCTTGATTTACATAAGTTTCTACTTAAATAAGTATATATACATATATGTAAATAATTTCACTTCTCTTAAAGGCTAACACCAAAACATTTATAAACTTGCTGTTATAAAATGTTAATTTAGTTTCCCTTATTTTCCCCAGCTTAAAAGTTAATTAACAAACCATACTTTAATTTTTGGTTACATTAAAAACCTTATATTATAAGTTGTTCTTATGAAAAACTCATAAACACAATTTTTAAAACCTTTTACCATTGCCCAAAAATTCCCAAATTTAATATACAGTAACTATAATATATTAGACATATTATAAAATTTTAATTTCATAAAAATATCTTTTTAATTTAGCCAAATAATTCCAGCAAACCCGTAACTTGCAAAAAACATAACTTATGTTTAAAAACTCTAAAACCATATTAATTTACATCAAAATAAACTAGATTAAATAAGGAATCTATGGTTAAAATTTCAAGTCAAAATACATTCGGGAAGGTATTTAAATTAACTCAACAAGTTAGGACTATTTACTGAAATTTATAGAAACTTATAACATTCTTTAATAACCCGATCTAATCTCAGCCGTCCAATCTTTTCAAACGAGATCGGACGGTCCCTGAACGCTGAGTTCATCAGCGAAAGCAAAATCAAACCTGAGTACTAAATCTTCAATATCTCCTAATCTACAGAACGAAATCGAGTGATTCTTGTTTCTATGGTTTCGAAATCAAATTTCGGTTCTAATGATGCTAATTTCTCCAGCTAATATGCAAGATTCAACAGGTTTCAATTTCAGTTCGAAGTTAGGGTTCTTAATGGTTACAGAACTCGACTCTGTCAAATTCTCCCTATACAAAGCATAATAAGCCTAATTGGTGGTTGGGTTAGACCGGTAATGTGATTACGAATAGCAATAATGGAGCAATTTGATCGGAAACTCACCGGAGTTGCAAAAACGGAGGAATTCGAATATGAAGTTCTGGAAAAATTCAAACTTTCGAGCAGTTCACGAAGCCGACTTTGAGGATCTATAACTTGCAGTACAGATCGAGTTAGTGAAATACCCCAAACTTAGATATGGTGTTTAAATGATAAAACAAGATATAAGAAGGCTAAATAATGCCTTAGAAACATTAAGAAACATTTCTAATCAAAGAAAATATAAGGAAACACCAAAAAGAGCAGTTTAAGCAAAAACGTGCTCTAAGCTTGGAGAGACATGGGAGAGTACCCAAATATTGTTCTAAGACCTTAGTAATATCCTAATGGTCATTTTAAGTCAATTACCAAAGAAAACCAAGCTTGAAAACAAGTTAAAACACAAAATGTGCTTTAAGGAGTCTTAAAGCACGTTTTTGAAAAATTGTCTTGTAAATGAGTTTTGAATGGCTAAATGTCCATCATTACTCTTTAATTAATATGTGTACTATATAGTATCACATTTGGAGGTCTATATCAATGGGAAATCAAAAATTTCACAACAATGTGCCTTGTTTTTGATGAATAGTGAATTTATTAAGCTAGTTTATAACATAAGTCTATATAAGTGAGACATTTGGTCAACAAAGACTAAACTACCCTCATTACTAAAGGGGGCCGGTTTCTTAAGGTGACTCACCACATATCTAAGCTAAGTAAGAGAAAGCAAATAGAGTTATAAAGCAAAAACACTATTCACCTTTTAAGATAAATATCACTTTGTTCTCTCTCCTCACTTCTTCATTCTCCTTGTTCCCACGACTGCTCTCTTTCTCTTCTCCATTCACGTAGAGCTCACCTCCATGAAAGCTCCACCTTCTCTTGCACACATCTTGCTCATTTAGCTCCAAATCCAAAACAAAATACATATTCTTCTTAGTTAGCTCAAGCTCCTCCTTTCTATCTTTTCAAAACTTCAAGAGCTTCATTTTGGTGCCAAGTCAAACCACCATTAGAGGAGGAAATTCAAGTTTGGAGACTCCATTGGCATCTCCATTCTCTTAAGGTAAAGAAAGTGTAAGAAAATCTAGGTTTCCACCATTTTCTTCACTTGACCGAAAATATATACTCATGGGACTCCATGTTTATGCCTTGTTCTAGCTTGTTTCTACTCTTCAAAGGAGAGAGGAGGTCCTTCTTGCTTCACATCCAAGTTGTCTTGAGAAACCAAGGTAAAACAATCACATTAATACCTTAAAACATATTTTTAAACCTAGGGTTTGTTCCTTAGGGTTAATGTGTTATCTAGTACTCATTGGAGTCATTGGATATTGGTTAGAACATTGGCAAGGAGAATCACATTGGTGACCGAGATTGAACAAAGAAAACCTAAGGAGAAAAGCTTTTAAGCTTGTGAGAAAACAAGGTAAATTACTTACCTTAAGGTGTTTGTTGTTTAAGGGAATGAGATATGGGTATATGATGAGTTTAGTGTAGAGTTTATATTGGGAAGGTGCTATAAAACCTAGGAGAAACAATGACTATCTTGTGAACTTGTGACTAAGGAGCAAATGAGAAAAGAGATAGTTTAAGAATATAAAGGTGAAGTACAAGAAGCATTTTATTTCAATGGGAGCCTTGTTGAGTGTATTCGCAGGTTGAAGGCATATATATGTGGAAATTCAGTGGTTAAGATTATTGTCATTTAAGGGCCTAAGTGCCAAGCATTTTAAGTTTAAGCACTATATGATGATGTGGTGAAGTTTTAGTGAAATTGGGTGTTAAGTGTTGTGATGAGAATTTGTGTGGTATTGGTTGTTTGATGGAGAAAAACCATGTGTTAGGAGTACTATATACTAGAGAACCATGGCAAAATTTAAAGGAGAGTTTAAGTGTTTAAGATATCCTAAGGGAATTTAATGACTAAGGAAGTACTAGGAATGTTCTATATTGTCTTGATGAAAAAGGGTGAAGTTAAGGTGTTTTAATGACTTATGATGACTTAGGTATCACCATGGAGATTTAGGAATCAAGAGAATGTATTGAGTATTTAGGACTTAGGCAAATGTTGGTAACAAACTAGGAAGGAAGTTTGATTGTTAAGGAACTTAAGTAAATGTTTAAAAGAGTTTTAGATAGTGAGAGATGCTTGGGAGATGATGTTATAGTGGTGAAGGAAAACATTTGGCATAGTGGTTACATTAGGTATGAACCACCACCTAGAAACCTAGAGGAAAACATTACAAGTGTTAGCATTATTACAAGGAAAATGCATAATGACTAAGGAATCTTGGTGGATGATTTAAGGTATTTTAAGGAGGGCTTAAGGTGTATTTGAGGTGCCCAAATGAGGTTATAACATTAGGATATATGAGGAGAAGTTTGGAGTTGAAAAGGAATTTAGAAACAAGTTTTTGGAGCCGACCGGCCTTAGGACCGGACTTGCAAGGTCGGTCGGGCTCTGTTACACTACCGGAAAATGTTTCTGGAATCGACCGGACTTGGGGGACCGGACTTACAAGTCCGGTCGGGCTTGTTTTGTGAGAGGGAAAATGTTTCTGGAATGGACCGGACATGGGACCGGACTTGTCAAGTCCGGTCGGCATGAATTTGTACGGATTATAAGTCTCTGGAATCGACCGGACATAGGACCGGACATGTAAGTCCGGTCGGAGTGAATTTTCCAACGGTAAAAGGTACTGGAATGGACCGGACTTGGCAAGTCCGGTCGGTAAGTCCGGTCGAGCCTAAAAAAAAAAAAAAAAGAAATTTCAATTTCTAAAAATGGTAATGGGTAATGAGGTATGCCCTTGGTAGGGTAGTAATGGGGACCCTAAGAACTTAAGGAATTAAGTTAAGATTAAGTATAAGTTTTAATGTTTAAAGTTAAGTTTGTAAGACTAAGTGAAAGACTTGAGAGGTTATTGAATGGAAGTCCTTAGGGACTAAGTGAGTTAAGTAAGGTGCAAATAACTAATAACCTAAAAATGAATGAATGTTTTAGGTTTGTGAATTGGGACCCCGAAGAAGTTACAAACAACGATCGACGGTGAACGGTACAATCCTTTTGTGACCTGCTTGCTAACGAGGTGTCCCTCGGCTTGTGTGCTATCTGTTATTTGCTATGACTAAAACAAGATAAAGCATGCAACCGGTTATATTGTTCTCGTTGTGATTGTGTTATATTACACTAACCCGCGAGATTTGAGATTGTTACTAACCAAGTTTAGTACTTACTGAGTTAAGAATAAGAGTTAAGTTGATGGTTGTTGGTTAATGCCCGTTAAGGCTTAGCTAGCACATGGTGTTTAAGATGTCTACTAACTGGAACTTGAGTGAGGAAACCCGGGACCGATCTCCGGTCATGCATGCTAAGTGAAAGGGGGACGGTATCTGAATCAGATCCGCCCTCCGCTTAAGGACTTGTCTTCGGACTTGTAGCCTAGGGCCGGTTGCCGGCTCAGCTACGCTGGACTCCCGTCCAGAGTAGGTGGCATTAAGATGGTGCGGTGGGATCACCTAAATCCCAGGTTCGAATTAAGCTACAACCAATCCCTTCCAGGAAAGGTTTGTATACTGAGATTAAGATTAAGATTGAGATTAAGATTGAGATTAAGATTAAGGTAAGGTAAGGAACTGAGATTAAGGAAATGAGGACTAAGGAGGGGGTTACTAACCCACTTGTTAAGGGAACGCTTGAGTCGTTCATTGCTTGTGAACTATATATGTTCATCTGTGGTTATTGTTATTGCACTTCATATTATGTTTGTGTATGTAATCAATTTCCATGCTATCGACAATTAGTCGTCGTAGCCCCGTTAGCTTGGGGGCCATGAGAGGGTGTACCAGCATTCGTGCTGACCCCCTCGGGGGCTATTTTTACACTTGCAGGTAAGAGGCCCATGAGGACGCACTACGAGAGTAGGAGCGGTTAGACTTAGGGGGGACTTTATTTTGAGTTCGGGTTGCGCCTGTGCACCCGACTGTTTATATTAAACTGTTGTAAGTTGGATTATGTTTGAGATACTAGTACTCGGTTGGTTGTGGATTTGAATGTTGATGTAAGTTGGATAAGTGTTTTGGTTAAGTATTGTAATGTAAGCCGGTATATTCTAACGATCAGACCGTGGCAAGGTCCAGGTGTTGTTTATTTCCGCTGCGACGTATTCGATTAAGTGTTCAGATTGCGATAACCACGATAGGCTTTGGATGGGGTGTTACAAAAAGTGGTATCAGAGCGTAGTTACGCTCTGATCAAGAAATACCGGACATGAGTGACCACCGAGTTAGGATATAAGTTAAGGAATAAGTTGGGTTAAGGGTGTGAGAAGTTAGAGTGAGTAGAGTCAGATGACCACTAATAAGTGTGGATTGTCTTTACCGTCTACGGACGTTATAAATTTACTAACCAAACAATGGTGAGTATGAATCTAATGTAAGTTATGCTTGTTCAGATGGCAGGACGCCCTAGAGGAGGCCGAGGTCGCGGCCGGGGTGAGGAATTCCAGGGATACCTGGAGGGCAGACGATCGCAGAGATCGTAGCTGCCGCTTTAGGGCACATGGGCTATCAGCCTGGTGTGGGTGCACCACCTCCACCGCCACAACCTAGGGAACCAAACTGGGTGAAGAGTCTTGCTGATCTTCGACCCGCTCACTTCAAGGGGGAGACCGATCCCGCCAAGCTTGAGGCGTACATCTCCGAGCTGGAGACCGCCTTCGAGACCCTTGATGTCCCTGCTGGGATCAAGGTGCGCTTAGCTGCTTTCTACCTGAAGGGGGCGGCGGGCGATTGGTGGAAGCTGGTGAGGGCCGAGCATGTGGCCAACCCAGAGTTCGGCTGGGAGCAGTACACCGCCTTGCTACGGGCAAAGTACTACCCCGCCCATGTCCAGACGAAGAAGCGCTTGCAGTTAGATGCGCTTAAGCAGTCGGACAAGATGACGGTGGACGAGTATTACTCAGAGTTCACCGCCTTGCTCCGTCTTCTGCCAGGTCTAGGGTATTCTGACCAGATCTTGGTAGACCGCTTCTATGGCGGGCTTAGCCATCGACTCCGCTACGGCATGGGGCCGACGAGTTACACTACCTTGCAGGTAATAAGAATGATTGAAATTTGAGTAAGTGATGAATAAGATTTAGATTATGAGAATAAGTGAGACTAATACTATGGAAAAGCAGGAGTGCTATCATGCCGCTGCTAAGGTTGAGATTACCGTCCAGCTGAGGGACGAGGAGAATGCAAAGAGGAAGAGTGCTGGGAAGAGCTCAGAGAGTCAAGGGCAAGGAGGGTACAAGAAACAAAAGTACCAGCCTCAGGCCCAGAAGAATCAGAACCCGAAAGGGAAGGAGGAAAAGGAGAAGGCTTCGGAAGAGCCATTGAAGCTGACCTATGCTATTGCAGCTACACCACTGCGCTCTAAGGCGCCAAAGGGTGAAAAATTGATATTGAATGAGTTAAGAAATAAATTAGTAACCGTTTGAGATATGAGAATTGACAATATGAATCATCAGGATCTGAGACTGAGAGGGGAGCCGGTGGTGGCTACCAGCGACGCTTCATCTGTAGATGGTGTCACAAGGACCACCCCGGGCTCGACTGTAAGGGAAACAAGTGGAGTGCAACTTCTGCGGAGTGTATGGACACGGGCATACGAGTGTTACCGGAACCCTGCTAGCAGAGCCTATAGGCCCGACACCAGGGGCAAGGGCAAGACCGATCAGGGAGCTGGATCTGACGGTCAGAGGAAAGTGCAGCAGCCGGCGGACAAGAACCCACGGGCGACCCAGAAGACGGGGCCCACTCTACACATGGTGGATCGGGACGATGAGCCTGAGCCCTCATCGAGGCCAGGTACCACTATAACCATTTAGTAATAAAACTACCTGCTTACCGCATTATCATGCATGTTTGGTGAAATATATGAGTTAAGTAAAATAAGATGAGATTAGAACCTAAGTAAGATAACCTACTACCACTTTAGGAAGATTCAACATCTGCTACCCTATACCATCTACATCTAACCCGGAGCACACCGACATCGAAACCACACACTTTCCAACCGAACAATGTCAGGTTATCCGCCCAGGTATGATTTTATTAAGGGGATACCTGACACCCGACGCACAAATAGCCATCATCAGGAGATGCAATCAACTAGGAATGGGACCGGGAGGTTTTTACACACCGGAGTACCCAGGGGGAGCAAGGATGAAATTAAAGATGATGAGCTTGGGCAAGGATTGGAATCCGTATGCCAAGAATTACCAAACCACAAGGGAGCAAGATGGAGTCTCACCACCGGGATACCCGAAGAGTTCCATCCAGTTATTACACAAGTCGTGGAAATCGCTCAGCAGTTGGAAGCTGAACCGATTCCAGACATCCAGCCAGACATTTGCATTGTAAACTTCTACGAAAAAGATGGGAAACTGGGACTACACCAGGATAAGGACGAGACAACGGAGTCTCTCGAAAGAGGGATACCCGTAGTGTCTTGGTCCATTGGAGATGATGCGGATTTTTATACGGCGAGCAGAAGCGTGCGGACCGTGCAGATAAGATAATACTTAAGTCAGGTGATGTATTAATTTTGGGAGGAGAATCAAGGATGTTGTACCATGGGATTAAGAGAATCAAGCTGAATACAGCACCGTCAGCAGTAATCAATGCGACGCATATGAGACCAGGAAGATTAAACCTAACCTTTAGACAATATTAGCCATGTAATGTTAGAATGAGATGAGAAATGAGATGTAAGATTGAAGCACATGTTGTAAACAGGATGGTCATAAATAAAATAACAGTGTTGTTCATATAAATTGTTACGACTCTTGTTATACCATCAATACTCATGGAGCTTGTTAACACAATTAGGTTATGGACTCGGTACGGAAGGTGCACTAAGCATACTCACAGAGGCACAGGCCGACGCTAGCGGTACTATCCTCACCGGCACCTTTCCGATCAATGGATTGAGGCATCAGTTCTCTTCGACTCAGGGGCCTCGCATACCTTTGTCTCTGCATCATTTGCGAGCAGGTTGGGGCTAGACGCTGATGAGCTACCCGACTTCACGGTTACGCTCCCGTCTAAGGAGAAGGTTCGTTGCACTCGTTACTACCGAGGAGCCACCATCAGAATTAAGGGGGAAGACTTCCCAGTCAGTTTCATTGAGTTCAGTAAGCTAGGATTTGATGTTATCTTCGGGATGAACTGGTTGGAGCGGCACAAGGGACGTATCCTCTGCGCCGAGCATAGATTGCTGCTCAGGAGTCCGTCTGGGGTAACAATATCATACCGCCAGAGGCCCAGAGCCTTCGACTAAGATCATCACCGCCATGGCAATGCAAGAGAATTAAGGAGAAAGGAAGAAGTATACCTCTGCTATGTACAGGACATAGAGAGAGACCCTGAGTTCGACCCCGACTTACCGGTAGTGTCGGAGTTCCCCGACTTATTTCCACGGGAACTGCCCGGCATGCCACCCACTCGGGAGGTAGAGTTCACCATTGAGCTGCTACCTGGTACCGGACCGATAGCCAAGCACCATACCGTATGGCTCCGGCAGAAATGACTGAGTTAAAAGAACAACTGAAAGATTTGTTGGATAAGGGATTCATTAGACCAAGTGTGTCACCATGGGGAGCGCCAGTCCTCTTCGTGAAGAAGAAGGATGGTAGTCTCCGCCTCTGCATCGACTACAGAGAGCTGAATGCAGTGACAGTGAAGAATAAGTACCCACTACCCCGCATTGACGATCTGTTCGATCAGTTGAAGGGAGCATCTGTGTTTTCCAAGATTGATCTCAGATCGGGGTATCATCAGATAGCCATTAAGGAGGGAGACATTGAGAAGACGGCATTCCGGACACGATACGGCCACTATGAGTTTACAGTGATGCCGTTCGGTTTGTCGAACGCGCCAGCGAAGTTTATGGATCTGATGAACCGCTTGTTCCGGGAGCAGCTGGACAAGTCGGTGGTGGTTTTTATTGATGATATATTGATATATTCAAAGTCTAAGGTTGAGCATGAGGAACATTTGGAAGGGTGTTGGAAATATTAAGGGAGAACCAGCTATATGCTAAGTTCTCCAAGTGTGAGTTTTGGCTTGACCAGGTCTCTTTCCTAGGTCATGTCATCTCAGATGCTGGGATCGCAGTGGATCCAGCAAAGATTGATGCCGTACGTACCTGGCCAAGGCCGAAGACTGTTACCGACATCGGAGCTTTCTCGGTCTGGCAGGTTACTACAGGAGGTTTGTTAGAGATTTCAGCAAGGTCGCGAAGCCGATGACCAGTCTGATGAAGAAAGATGCACCATTTCTATGGACAGTGACTGTGAGAGATCATTTCAGCGCTTGAAGGACTCACTGACCACTGCACCGGTACTGACCATTCCAGACGGTACAGAGGGCTTTGAGGTTTATTGTGATGCATCCGGCAGAGGGCTGGGTTGCGTGCTCATGCAACATGGCAAGGTGGTGGCATATGCCTCACGCCAGTTGAAGAAACATGAGGAGAACTACCCCACACATGATTTAGAGCTGGGAGCTGTAGTCTTCGCTTTGAAGATATGGCGCCACTACTTATATGGGGTTAGTGTCACGATCTACACCGATCACAAGAGTTTGAAATACATATTCACTCAGAAGGAGTTAAATCTTCGACAGAGGAGATGGTTAGAATTTCTGAAAGACTATGACATTGACCTCCAATACAAAGAAGGGAAGGCCAATGTTGTAGCAGATGCCCTGAGCCGTCGAGCACACTCACTCCATTCGCTAGTTTCTTTCTCCAGCTTGGTTGATGAGGTGCGAGAGGCTCAGAGGACTGATGAGTATATGAGAGAGGTCAGACAGAAGCTGACAGATGGTACCTTTGAGAGTCAGAAATACGACTTCAGACTTCATGATGATGATCTGATCAGACTTAAGGGCCGATTATGCATACCACGAGGTAACACGGATCTGAAAGACCGTATACTTAGAGAATCACACTGTTCTTCAGTTTCCATCCATCCGGGAGCCTCTAAAATGTATAAAGACATGAAGAGATACTTCTGGTGGTCGGGGATGAAGACAGATGTTACCGAGTTCGTCTTGAGGTGTCTCACATGCCAGAAGGTGAAATTCGAGCACAGACGACCGGGCGGAATGGTACAGTCGATGCCAGTTCCGGAGTGGAAGTTCCATGATATCTCCATGGACTTCGTAGTTGGGCTTCCACCTGCTAGGGGAGGTCTCAACATGATATGGGTGGTGGTGGATCGCCTTACCAAAGTAGCCCGATTCATACCGATGAAGGATACTTGGAAGGTGACCAAATTAGCTGAGTTATTTGAGAAAGAAATCATGAGGCATCACGGCACACCAAAGACCATAGTGTCAGATAGAGATACCAGATTCCTTTCGAGGTACTGGAGAGCTACCAGAGAAGCGTTGGGTACAGAACTCAAACTGAGTACCGCGTTCCATCCTCAGACAGATGGTCAGACTGAGCGTACTATTCAGACACTCGAGGACATGCTGAGAGCATGTGCCTTAGACTTCCAGGGCAGTTGGATTGACAGATTGCATCTGATCGAGTTTTCATACAACAACAGCTATCACGCTTCGATCAAGATGGCACCTTTTCAAGCGTTGTACGGTAGACCATGTCGTACACCGCTCTGCTGGGATGAGTCGAGTGAGACGGTCATTATAGGACCAGAGTACTTAGAACAAGTTAAGGCTGAAGTTCAGCAAATCAGGGAGAACATGAAAGCTGCTCAAGATAGGCAGAAGTCGTATGCTGATGTTCGACGGGACCTGGAGTTCGCAGTGGGCGACCGGGTATTTCTGCGAGTATCACCGATGAAGGGTGTATTCAGGTTTGGGCAGAAGGGCAAGTTAAGCCCGAAATTTGTTGGTCCTTATGAGATTACGGAGCGGGTGGGCCCGGTTGCTTACAGGTTGAATTTACCTGCTGAGCTGGGTAAAGTGCATGATGTTTTTCATGTTTCACAGCTAAAGAAATACATGCACCACCCCTCCCATGTGTTAGAACCTGAGAGGTTGACTTTAGAACCAAATATGAGATCCGTGGAGACTCCTCAGAGAATCTTGGACAGTAAGACTAGGGACACTCGCCACAAGTCAGTGCGACTGGTGAAGGTTCTCTGGTCTAACCAGGATGTCGAAGAGGCCACGTGGGAATTAGAGGATAAGATGAGGGCGAAGTACCCTTCTTTATTTACTGACTAGATCGTCTGTATAGGGTACGGGGCGTACCCCTTTTTAAGGGGGGTAGAGCTTCCTCGCTTTTGAGTTAGGAAACGATCATGTTTGTCGTTTGTTTGGTTGTTTAAGATGTGGATTTGTGTAAGTTGCTACACTTCGGTGTAAGTTTGAGTTTTGAGTTATGTATGATACTTATGTATTGTATTTGAGATTGACCTTTGAGTCTTGAGATGTATGAATGTGAATATAAGATGTGGTATTAAGATTAAGAGAACTGTGTACCGTGAATGGTTAAACACATGTGTGAACTTTGAGGACAAAGTTCTTTTAAGGGGGGTAGATTGAAATACCCCAAACTTAGATATGGTGTTTAAATGATAAACTAAGATATAAGGAGGCTAAATAATGCCTTAGAAACATTAAGAAACATTCCTAATCAAAGAAAATATAAGGAAACACCAAAAGAGCAGTTTAAGCAAAAACGTGCTCTAAGCTTGGAGAGACATGGGAGAGTACCCAAATATTGTTCTAAGACCTTAGTAATATCCTAATGGTCATTTTAAGTCAATTACCAAAGAAAACCAAGCTTGAAAACAAGTTAAAACACAAAATGTGCTTTAAGGAGTCTTAAAGCACGTTTTTGAAAAATTGTCTTGTAAATGAGTTTTGAATGGCTAAATGTCCATCATTACTCTTTAATTAATATGTGTACTATATAGTATCACATTTGGAGGTCTATATCAATGGGAAATCAAAAATTTCACAACAATGTGCCTTGTTTTTGATGAATAGTGAATTTATTAAGCTAGTTTATAACATAAGTCTATATAAGTGAGACATTTGGTCAACAAAGACTAAACTACCCTCATTCACTAAAGGGGGCCGGTTTCTTAAGTGACTCACCACATATCTAACTAAGTAAGAGAAAGCAAATAGAGTTATAAAGAAAACACTATTCACCTTTTAGATAAATATCACTTTTGCTTCTCTCTCCTCACTTCTTCATTCTCCTTGTTCCCACGTTTCTGCTCTCTTTCTCTTCCATTCACGTAGAGCTCACCTCCATGAAAGCTCCACCTTCTCTTGCACACATCTTGCTCATTTAGCTCCAAATCCAAAACAAAATACATATTCTTCTTAGTTAGCTCAAGCTCCTCCTTTCTATCTTTTCAAAACTTCAAGAGCTTCATTTTGGTGCCAAGTCAAACCACCATTAGAGGAGGAAATTCAAGTTTGGAGACTCCATTGGCATCTCCATTCTCTTAAGGTAAAGAAAGTGTAAGAAAATCTAGGTTTCCACCATTTTCTTCACTTGACCGAAAATATATACTCATGGGACTCCATGTTTATGCCTTGTTCTAGCTTGTTTCTACTCTTCAAAGGAGAGAGGAGGTCCTTCTTGCTTCACATCCAAGTTGTCTTGAGAAACCAAGGTAAAACAATCACATTAATACCTTAAAACATATTTTTAAACCTAGGGTTTGTTCCTTAGGGTTAATGTGTTATCTAGTACTCATTGGAGTCATTGGATATTGGTTAGAACATTGGCAAGGAGAATCACATTGGTGACCGAGATTGAACAAAGAAAACCTAAGGAGAAAAGCTTTAAGCTTGTGAGAAAACAAGGTAAATTACTTACCTTAAGGTGTCTTGTTGTTTAAGGGAATGAGATATGGGTATATGATGAGTTTAGTGTAGAGTTTATATTGGTAAGGTGCTATAAAACCTAGGAGAAACAATGACTATTCTTGTGAACTTGTGACTAAGGAGCAAATGAGAAAAGAGATAGTTTAAGAATATAAAGGTGAAGTACAAGAAGCATTTTATTTCAATGGGAGCCTTGTTGAGTGTATTCGCAGGTTGAAGGCATATATATGTGGAAATTCAGTGGTTAAGATTATTGTCATTTAAGGGCCTAAGTGCCAAGCATTTTAAGTTTAAGCACTATATGATGATGTGGTGAAGTTTTAGTGTAAATTGGGTGTTAAAGTGTCGTGATGAGAATTTGTGTGGTATTGGTTGTTTGATGGAGAAAAACCATGTGTTAGGAGGTACTATATACTAGAGAACCATGGCAAAATTTAAAGGAGAGTTTAAGTGTTTAAGATATCCTAAGGGAATTTAATGACTAAGGAAGTACTAGGAATGTTCTATATTGTCTTGATGAAAAAGGGTGAAGTTAAGGTGTTTTAATGACTTATGATGACTTAGGTATCACCATGGAGATTTAGGAATCAAGAGAATGTATTTGAGTATTTAGGACTTAGGCAAATGTTGGTAACACTAGGAAGGAATGTTTGATGGAAGTTGTTAAGGAACTTAAGTAAATGTTTAAAAGAGTTTTAGATAGTGAGAGATGCTTGGGAGATGATGTTATAGTGGTGAAGGAAAACATTTGGCATAGTGGTTACATTAGGTATGAACCACCACCTAGAAACCTAGAGGAAAACATTACAAGTGTTAGCATTATTACAAGGAAAATGCATAATGACTAAGGGATCTTGGTGGATGATTTAAGGTATTTTAAGGAGGGCTTAAGGTGTATTTGAGGTGCCCAAATGAGGTTATAACATATAGGATATATGAGGAGAAGTTTGGAGTTGAAAAGGAATTTAGAAACAAGTTTTTGGAGCCGACCGGCCTTAGGACCGGACTTGCAAGGTCGGTCGGGCTCTGTTACACTACCGGAAAATGTTTCTGGAATCGACCGGACTTGGGGACCGGACTTACAAGTCCGGTCGGGCTTGTTTTGTGAGAGGGAAAATGTTTCTGGAATGGACCGGACATGGGACCGGACTTGTCAAGTCCGGTCGGCATGAATTTGTACGGATTATAAGTCTCTGGAATCGACCGGACATAGGACCGGACATGTAAGTCCGGTCGGAGTGAATTTTCCAACGGTAAAAGGTACTGGAATGGACCGGACTTGGCAAGTCCGGTCGGTAAGTCCGGTCGAGCCTAAAAAAAAAAAAAAAAGAAATTTCAATTTCTAAAAATGGTAATGGGTAATGAGGTATGCCCTTGGTAGGGTAGTAATGATTGGGACCCTAAGAACTTAAGGAATTAAGTTAAGATTAAGTATAAGTTTTAATGTTTAAAGTTAAGTTTGTAAGCTAAGTGAAAGACTTGAGAGGTTATTGAATGGAAGTCCTTAGGGACTAAGTGAGTTAAGTAAGGTGCAAATAACTAATAACCTAAAAATGAATGAATGTTTTAGGTTTGTGAATTGGGACCCCGAAGAAGTTAAACAAACAACGATCGACGGTGAACGGTACAATCCTTTTGTGACCTGCTTGCTAACGAGGTGTCCCTCGGCTTGTGTGCTATCTGTTTATTTGCTATGACTAAAACAAGATAAAGCATGCAACCGGTTATATTGTTCTCGTTGTGATTGTGTTATATTACACTAACCCGCGAGATTTGAGATTGTTACTAACCAAGTTTAGTACTTACTGAGTTAAGAATAAGAGTTAAGTTGATGGTTGTTGGTTAATGCCCGTTAAGGCTTAGCTAGCACATGGTGTTTAAGATGTCTACTAACTGGAACTTGAGTGAGGAAACCCGGGACCGATCTCCGGTCATGCATGCTAAGTGAAAGGGGGACGGTATCTGAATCAGATCCGCCCTCCGCTTAAGGACTTGTCTTCGGACTTGTAGCCTAGGGCCGGTTGCCGGCTCAGCTACGCTGGACTCCCGTCCAGAGTAGGTGGCATTAAGATGGTGCGGTGGGATCACCTAAATCCCAGGTTCGAATTAAGCTACAACCAATCCCTTCCAGGAAAGGTTTGTATACTGAGATTAAGATTGAGATTTGAGATTAAGATTAAGGTAAGGTAAGGAACTGAGATTAAGGAAATGAGGACTAAGGAGGGGGTTACTAACCCACTTGTTAAGGGAACGCTTGAGTCGTTCATTGCTTGTGAACTATATATGTTCATCTGTGGTTATTGTTATTGCACTTCATATTATGTTTGTGTATGTAATCAATTTCCATGCTATCGACAATTAGTCGTCGTAGCCCCGTTAGCTTGGGGGCCATGAGAGGGTGTACCAGCATTCGTGCTGACCCCCTCGGGGGCTATTTTTACACTTGCAGGTAAGAGGCCCATGAGGACGCACTACGAGAGTAGGAGCGGTTAGACTTAGGTGGGGACTTTTATTTTGAGTTCGGGTTGCGCCTGTGCACCCGACTGTTTATATTAAACTGATGTAAGTTGGATTATGTTTGAGATACTAGTACTCGGTTGGTTGTGGTATTATGAATGTTGATGTGTAAGTTGGATAAGTGTTTTGGTTAAGTATTGTAAATGTAAATCCGGTATATTCTAACGATCAGACCGTGGCAAGATCCAGGTGTTGTTTATTTCCGCTGCGACGTATTCGATTAAGTGCTAAGATTGCGATAACCACGATAGGCTTTGGATGGGGTGTTACAGTTAGGCTATGTATAAGGGCTTAATCGAAAGAGTAAACTTACCTCTACATATTGATAACAAGAGCTAATCCTAACTTGCAACACACAGAAAGAAATTAAAGTCGTAAATCACGAGTTTATACCTTACAGTTTCGGTATGATTTTATGTGCTCTGAAACTGAAACTTTAGACACCTTGTTCTTCCAAACGGTTGGGAATTGCCTTAGGTCATCAACATGAATGTTTTAGAGGGATTAGAGCTCTTCAAAACGAGCTAAAGAACATGAAATTTGGCTAAGAAATGAAGAAGTTATGGTTAGACGAAGTTACCTGATTCGAAGGGAAAAACTGGAACTGTAGTTTCGGTTTTTGCAGGGTGGCTACTTTGGCTCAAATTAAAGGTTGATTTAGAACGAGTTAGGGTTTGTGTGAGTTATGGTTGTTTAGAGGAAGTTTAGGAGAAGGCAAAAAAGAAGACGACACTCAAAAATTCCTTAAGATGAGAAAGTTATGAAGGTCACAAGATAGGGCAAAACCTGATTTCTGTTACCGGAATTATAGGAGATAAATCGGCTAAGTATACTGGGGCGCGATTCCCGAGACGCGCGCTGACTCAGCAGACCATGCCACATCAGCCTTTTATCAAAATTTTGGCTCTAAACTTCATTTGATCATAACTTTGGCTAGGATGATCTGTTTTTGACGTTCTTTTTACCAATCTTCATGGTTTTCCATAACCTATTTATTGGTATAGGTTTCATGGCCTGGTTTGACCATTCTCAAAAAGTCAACCCTAGCAAGGCTTTAAAGGCTTTTCTAGAATTTTATATTGACTTTTATGTTTCAAAACAATGTTCCAACACTTCCTAAAATCTTTATAATATAGTTGGAGTGTTTATAAATTTTCCTAAGATTTATTGACTTATAAATCTTATTATAAAATTCATAATACTATATAATACTATATAATAATTAATTATTTTATTGTATTTTTAGGGTTAAATAGGAGAAATCCCCAAAATAAATTTCATAGTTCCACATAATAATTTAATATTCATAATTCCATATAATAATTTAATATTTAATAAAAGAAATCCCCCTAAATTAATTTAAATTAATTTAGGGGTATTTCAATATGTCTCGCACAAGGCATGATCCACACTTAACCATTATTTTTCTCTAGAAATAATTGCTCAGTTAAGTCGGGTGACCTCCGGGCAGAGATGTGGCATACTCACCACCTCTCACCACCGGGCTTTAGATTCAGCTTACTTCCCCGGGCTGCGACCTTAAGGTTCGGAACCATGGTGGGAAGGTTAGGCCAGAACTCGGTAAGCAATCTCTCTTGCTTCCTCATTCTCACGCGTAGCGGAAACTATATCGGTCTCCTCTCACTTCAGTTACCCATTTATCAAGTTAGGTAAGTCAGAAGGTTAGTGTGTTAGTGAGAACGTCTCAAACACAAGAATTCTTCCCATTCAAACATTTCATGAATTATACAAACTAGTCTTCCAAGACATAGTTCCTCAGGTGCAAAGACAAGCACACAATATATAAGGAAATGCCATAAATCATATTCATGCATTTTATCTTGAATAGGTGATTGCATATAAACACACAAACACACAAATCAGGGTAACCAAGTTAGGATACAGAGCATGAGAAAATCATACCGTTCACCGTCGCCGTTCGTTTGCCAACTATCTCTCGGAGTCCGATTAATCGAATCCTATTGCATACATTAGGTCGGAAGGTTAATTATCCATAACTAACTTGACCCGATGCTTCTCTAACGTTTTCTCATGATTTCCTTACTTAGTTAATATAGTACAAACTTAAATCATACAAGTTCTTACTTCTCATTTTCTCTTAACCTTGTTAAAGCCCTTAATGACCCTCACATGTCATTATTTAAGTCCTACTTAACTTATAATATCATTACCAATCCATTCCTTAGCTTAAACCCCACTTAAAGAACTTATTTTGAAGTTTTAGGGTTGGTCCGGGACTTCATACGGGACTTAAGTCCCGGACCTGTCATGATTTAAACTCTCAGCCTTTATTTTCACTTGGTCCGGGACTTCATGCAGGAGTCAGGTCCCGGACCATAATGCAGGCAAAGTCTCGGGTGGAAAACAAAGGGTGGTCCGGGACTTGGGCAAGGACTTAAGTCCCGGACCTATCAATCTGAAAACTCTCGGGGGTATTTTAGGGGGTGGTCCGGAACTTGGTCCTGGACCTAAGTTCCGGACCCTGCTACAGATTTTGCAAATTTAGCATTTTCCAACTCTGTTCAAGGTTCTCTCTTAGTCCCTTAATTACCCAATCTTCCCCACTCATAATCCACATGTTTTAGTACCTATTTACCCACCTAATCCACCTTAAACTAAGCACCAAGTACATTCATAATTCTAGTTAACCTCACTTTAAATTCTCTTATACTTACATAACTAGTTTTTTCTTGTTTTCTATAAGTCTTGTAACAGATTTTGGTTTCTTCATTATACCATTGAAACCTCACTTACTAATGCCATACCTAACACTCAAATGACATTATTTTGCTCCTAACACACTCTTCTTCTTAGTTAGGTTTTCAAACCATTAACCACTCACTTTAAACCTCTTAAACAACCTAGTTTCCTCCTTTAAAACAAAACACTCAAGATTATCAATTCCTAGGTGAATTTTGATAGCACCTACTTACTTACCTATGCATTTTCACCACACTACAAAAGCTCACAACACTCTGCACCCACCTGTTTGGTTTAAGCATCAACAACACATCAAAATCCCATTTGTTCACACATGTAACCTAACTTAGTTTCTAGGTTTATTTTACACATTCATACACATTAAAACATTCTCTTTCAACTAACAATATTGTAGTACCATGACTACACAAACTCTAGGTTATTTATACAACACCAACATAAGTTTCACAAGGAAAATAAAACCAACACAAGGTAAGCTCTTTACCTTGTTTATTTTGGGTTTTCACTCCTCTTCTTCCTCTTTCTCTTGTTCCCCCTTTCTCTTCTTGTTTTCCACACCACACAAGGATTATGGGTTGCTAGCTACAACCATATCCCATCACACACATAACAACAAATCAATTCAATTTTCCCCACACAACCTAATATTTTTAAGAGCTAGTTTTCAAATTTTAGCTTAGATATTACCTTAGAATAACCAAATGGATAGCTTGGCAATCAATTGGAAGGGTTTCCAATACCCCACAAGAATATGAAGGTTCGGCTGAAATGAGATGAAATTTTCAACGTGAGGGGAAAATTTCCCAAATTGTAAGAACAAGCTTGAAATGGCCTAAACTCTTACTTATTATTACCTTAAGGCATCAAGGAGGTGAATGAGGGTTAGATTAAGCTCTTCAAGCTTCAAAAGCTCCATCACCCATGGAAGTGAAGATGGAGGAATCAAGACTTTGTTAGGTGGAAAACGAAGCTCTCGCCGAGAGGAATCTAGTGGTATAATTTTTGTGTGATTTGGTGGAGAAATGAGCAAGTTAGAGATGTAGCAAGGTGAGGGCTGTGTGCTGTTTGGAATCGCTAGTTACAGAGGAGGAAGAAGAAGTTTACAAAGAGCTGCGAAGAAAAACGTGGAATGAAGAAAGAAGAAAGTGAGAGGGTGAGTAATTAAGTTACTTTTTACTATTCCACTATTTGCTTTATTTATTTACTTGTCACCTTATTACTAAATAGCTAGCAAGCTATTAATGAGTGTATACATATTAATTAAAACCGGCCCATATAAATTAATAGCCCGGGTCGTTTTTCGTTTTTCGAATTAAAAGTGTTTCGTCTCCCGGTTTCAACACTATTCACTTACCGGGTCCGTTTTCCGGAATTTTTCTCGTTTAATTTTAATAGCTCTAGACCCACACTATGGTCTAATTATAGATATTTAACTAACTATAATTATTACGAGTTAATTAAACCCGTTTAAAATCATGTTTTCCCCGGTTTCTCGAAAAGCTCGTTTGCGTTTTTAACTCGTTTTACAAATCCGTTTTCTTCGGGAATCGTTCCTACATATTTATTTAGGACTAATTAAGCTTTTAAATATTACATTAGCCTAATTAAATACTATTTTTAATCCCGGGGTATTTCAACCTACCCCCTTAAGGAACTTTGCCCTCAAAGTTGGTCAAGTCGGTGGATTAATAGCTTCAATCATTTGACAAGTCAATTGTCAAAATCACACTTAACACAATACACACTTAGTACACTTACAGATATCATATCTGTCAAACAAGTTCGCATAGCAAATCTCACACATATATTCATAGCAACATGCACATACACACACTGTGCAAACGAGCACCATCCATGCAAGCAATACACTGCAAGCACTATCAACACTACAACCAATACACTAGTTGTTACACTGTGTCAAACAAAATGTAAACATATACATACAAGCAAAGCTATCCCGAAGCAATGCTAAAACAAAACGGTCCTACCCCCTTTAAAAGGGGTACGCCCCGTACCCTCACGACACTAGACAAACTAGTCTACAAATAGTGTCGGGTACTTCACCCTCAAGGCATCCTCTAATTCCTAAGTAGCCTCCTCGGTGTCGTGGTTCGACCACAAGACCTTGACCATCCGCACAGACTTGTTGCGGGTGCCTCTTGTCTTGGTGTCAAGGATACGCAAGGGAGTCTCGACGTACCTCATCGTCGGCTCAAGGGATATGTGATCAGGCTCTAAGACATGAGATGGATCGGCTATACTTCTTGAGCTGTGAACATGAAAGACATCATGAACACGACCAAGTCTGCAGGTAACGCTAACCTGTAAGCTACGCTCCAATCCTTCCGTGATCGTATAAGGCCCAACGTACTTCGGGCTCAACTTGCCCTTCTGGCCGAATCGGAACACGCCCTTCATCGGTGAGACGCAGAAACACCTGATCGCCCACAGCGAACTCGAGGTCGCGTCGTCGCACATCGGCATAAGACTTTTATCTATCCTGGGCTGCTTTTAGATTCGCTCGAATTTGTTGCACTTCAGATTGCATCTGCTCAAGGTATTCCGGTCCAACAATGACCGCTTCACTGGACTCATCCCAACATAGTGGAGTACGACACGGTCTGCCATACAAGGCTTGGAAGGGTGACATCTTGATCGAAGCGTGGTAGCTGTTGTTATAAGAGAACTCGATCAGATGTAACTTATCAACCCAACTCCCCTGAAAATCTAAGGCGCAAGCTCTCAGCATGTCCTCCAGTGTCTGGATGGTCTGCTCTGTCTAACCGTCAGTCTGTGGATGGAAGGCTGTGCTGATCTTCAACTCGGTACCAAGCGCTTCACGTGTGGCTCTCCAGTATCTCGAAAGAAACCTGGTGTCGCGGTCAGACACAATCGTCTTTGGAACTCCATGATGTCGAATAATCTCTCGATCAAATATCTCAGCAACCTTTGCTACCTTCCAGGTTTCCCTCATCGGTAAGAAGCGGGCCACCTTGGTAAGGCGATCGACTATCACCCAGATCATGTTGAGTCCTCCCCTAGCAGATGGGATTCCAACAACAAAATCCATCGATATATCATGGAACTTCCATTCAGGAATCGGCATAGGTTGTACAATTCCTCCAGGTCGACGGTGCTCAACTTCACTCTCTGGCAAGTGAGACACCTCAAGACAAACTCATTCACATCAGACTTCATTCCCGGCGACCAGAAGTACCTCTTCATGCCTTTATACATCTTAGAGGCTCCCGGATGGACATATAATGAAGAACAGTGGGCTTCTCGCAGAATGCGATCCCTCAGCTCAGCATTACTTCGGGGAACGCAGAGTCTGCCGTTTAGTCGGATCAGACCATCGTCATGGAGCTTGAAGTCATACTTCCGATGCTCAAATGTGCCATCAATGATGCTCTGTCTGATCTCACTCATATACGGGTCGTTCATCTGAGCGTCTCGCACCTCATCAACCAAGCTAGAAGAGGCTAGTAGCGAATGGAGCGAGTGTGCTCGACGACTCAGTGCATCTGCCACGACATTTGCCTTCCCTTCATTGTACTGAAGGTCGATGTCATAGTCTGATAGGAATCCCATCCATCTCCTCTGCCTCAGGTTGAACTCTATCTGCGTGAAGACATACTGCAGGCTTTTGTGGTCGGAGTAGATGGTAACACTAACCCCATAAAGATAATGCTGCCATATCTTCAATGCGAAGACGATGGCTCCCAGCTCGAGGTCGTGAGTGGGGTAGTTCTCCTCATGCTTCTTCGGCTGGCGGGAGGCGTAAGCAACTACCTTGTCGTGCTACATGAGTACGCATCCAAGGCCTCTGCCTGATGCATCACAATAGACTTCAAATCCCTCTGAACCCTCAGGAATGGTAAGGACTGGCGTAGAGGTCAACGAGTCCTTCAGGCTCTGAAAGAAAATCTCGCAGTCATCGGTCCACACAAACGGTGCGTCCTTCTTCAGCAAGGCTGTCATAGGCTTAGCGACTTTTGAGAAATCTTTCACAAACCTTCTATAATAACCGGCTAGCCCTAGGAAGCTCCGGATGTCGGAAACATTCCTGGGTCTAGGCCACGAACGAACTGCTTCAATCTTAGCAGGGTCGACTGAGATACCCGTGCTTGATATCATATGCCCAAGGAATGAAACTTGATCAAGCCAGAATTTACACTTGGAAAATTTCGCGTAGAGTTGGTTCATGAGGAGTGTCTCGAGTACTTGCCTCAGGTGGCTCTCGTGCTCCTCTCTGGATTTCGAATAAACCAGAATATCATCGATAAATACCGCAACCGATGTGTCAAGCTGATCGCTGAACAGTCGGTTCATCAGATCCATGAACTTCGCAGGCGCTTTTGACAGTCCGAATGGCATCACTGTAAACTCGTAGTGGCCAGTCGGACTCCTAAGCAGCAATCTATGCTCGGCACAAAGGATTCACCCCTTATGCCGCTCCAACCAATTCATCCCAACTATCAAGTCGAAGCCAAGACCACCGAATTCGATGAAGGAAATAGGGAACTGCTCGCCCCTGATTCGGATCGTGGCATCTCGGTAATACTTTGTGCAACGCACTCGCTCCTTCGACGAGAGAGTAACCATAAAATCGGGTAACTCAACCGCGTCCAGCCCAAACCTTCTCGCGAATGACGGCGAGACAAAGGTGTGAGAGGCGCCGGAGTCGAATAGCACAGAGGCATCAATGTCATTCACCGGAAAGGTACCCGTGAGGATCGTGCCGCTTTCACCGGCCTATGCCTCAGTAAGTATAATTAGGTTACCTTCCGTACCGAGTCCACGTCCTAATTATTCATAAGCATTATGAGTTTGATGGTATTAAGTAAATGGAAATATTGATAAAGAACACTGCTTTATTATAAAACCATTCAAGGTACACATGGTGTTTTGTTACAACATTACTAGGATATTACATGGGATTACATGACTAATATTTCCTAAAGGTGAGGTTCAGGCGCCCTGGTTTCATGTGTGTGGCATTAATCACAGTCGATGGTGCCGTATTCAACTTGATCCTCTTGATACCGTGATACAAAATTCTCGACTCGCCACCCATGACCAAGACATCTCTTGACCTAAGGATAATCTTCTCCGCGCGGTCTGCACACTTCTGCTCGCCATACAGGAATTCAGCGTCGTCCCCAATGGACCAAGACAATACGGGCACTCCTTTCTCAAGAGATTTCGTTGTCTCGTCCTTATCTTGGTGTAGGCCAAGTCGTCCTCCTTCTTGGTAGAAGTTGACAATACAAATATTTGCTTCAAGTGCTGGTACGGGATCAGCTTCAAGCTGTTGGGCAATCTCTACGGCTTGTGTAACAACCGTTTGGAATCCTCCGGGTATTTTAGGTGGTGTTGTTTCTTCTTCTGGTCGCTGTTTGTGGTAGGTGCGGGTGTAAGGATTCCAATCCTTTCCCATGCACATCATTTTTAGTTTCATCCTTGCTCCACCGGGGGATTCTGGTGTGTAAAATCCTCTTGGTCTTGCTCCAAGTTCATTGCACCGTCGGATGATGGCGATTTGCGCTTCAGGTGTCAGGTATCTCCTTAATAATATTATACCTGGGCGGATAACCTGACACTGTTTGATGGTTTAGTGGTGTGTGGTGATGTCGGACTCTTCATGGTTCGGTTCAGTTGGTATAGGATAGCAGATATGGAAGGTCCCTAAGTGGTGAGTACAACTTATAAGTTCTAGTATTACTAGTCAATTCATGCTCTAACTTTATGTTAGTTCTATGTCATTCACTGATACAGGTAATTAAAACTGTAGACATGCTCTAAAGGATTAAAGGTGTGTGAAAGTACCTAAACCGGTCTTCTGACCAGCTCCCTCTGAGCGGTCTATGATGTGGAGGGCGGACTGTCTCTACGGTGCACCTTTCTAAGCACCTCTAGGTCCCTGCCCCAACTAGCCATACTGGGTCTGAGTATCACCAGCTGCTACCTCTTTGCCCTCTCTCTCCTTGAACTTCTGGCTGTTGCCCTTCTTGGCAGGGCACTCATAGGCACGGTGCCCCATCTTGCGGCAGCTGTAACATCTGACCTCTCTTCCCTGACAATCAGTGCCGGGGTGGTCGTTCTTGCAGTACTTGCAACTGTAGGCCCGTCCATCAGTGTTGCCCTTGCCTGAGCCAGATCCAGAACCTGAAGCATTGAGCGTTAGCAAAATTCAGTATTCTAGGCTTAGTAACACACAAGTGTCGGTTATCGAGAATCTTACCCATAGGTGGGTGAGACTTCAGCGGCTTCGCTGCTATCGGTGCGGAATAGGCGAGCCGTAATGGCTCAGCTGCCTTGCCCTTCTCAGCATAGGCACCGCTCTCTTCAGAGGTAGTCTTTTGGGTTTGGGTCAGGTGGGAGTACTTCCCTTCTTTCCCCATCCTTTTCCTTGGGTCTGCTCACCAGAGCCAGAACCCTTGTTGCTGATCTTGCGCTTCTGCGCATTCTCCTCGTCCCTCAACTGGACGGTAATCTCAACTCTCGATGCGGCATGGTAACACTCCTGATATTAGGACATTAGTTTGTATTCTTGCATACAAAGACATTAGTTGTATTGACTATGGCATTAAGACTTCAATCTGTCGTCTACCTGTAGAGAGGTGAACCGCGTGTATCCAATGCCATACCGGAGGCGATGGCTCAGGCCGCCATGGAAGCGGTCGACCAAGACCTGACCGGTATACCCGAGGTCGGGTAGTAGTCGGAGGATAGATGTGAAGGTGGTATAATACTCGTCGACGGTCATCTTATCTGTCATCTTCAGAGCATCCAGTTCGAGCCGCTTCTTTGTCTTCACATGCTCGAGGTAGTATTTGGATCGTAGGAGAGCAGTGAAGGCATTCCAGTCGAATGCAGGGTCAGCGACGTGCTCGCCCTTGACTAGCTTCCACCAGTCCATAGCGGCACCCTTCAGATAGTAGGCAGCTATTCTCACCCTCACTCCAGCAGGAGCCTCGAGGGTCTCGAAGGCCGTCTCCATCTCGGAGATGTATGCCTCGAGCTTAGCTGGATCGCTCTCACCCTTGAAGCAAGCGGGTCGTAGGTCAGCTACAGCTTTCACCCAATTAGTTTCTCTGGGTGGTGGGGGTGGGGGTGGCTCAACCTGTGTTTGCTGAGTCTGCTGTGTCTGCTGCATAGCTGTAATAACCTGTGGTAGCATCTGCGCCACCGTGGCCACGACGATCTCAGCTATCGTCTGCGGCTCTGGCTCCTCAGCAGCCCCCCCACGGGTTCGACCTCGTCCTCTTCCTGACATCTGAACCATTAACAGTTTACATCAGGTGATGCGACCAAATGGTATAGAGTTTAAGCACTTGTATCGCCATTACAGACGTTAAAGGGTATCTGTAACACCCCAACTGCTAAACCTGAACCATCACGTAACGAACCTGCAACAATATTACAACACAGCGGAAGAAAGTACTAAAGGTTGGTGTTACCGCCGTTAGTCACCCACGTGACTAACTAGGCCTATTCCAGTCTCAAGCTATGGTCTGATGGACCCGAGTGTACCGAACATAAGTGTGTACAAGTCTTAAAACAAATACAATACCGAGTCTGAAGTAGCTCTCCTATTATTACAACTTACTACCACAGTTTATAAAGCGAGTGTGCAGGCACACTCGTAATGTAAATTAAACCCATCGTGCTCTACCCACTCCTACTCTCAGGCTGGGTCCTTGTCTGGCACCTACCTGCAAAGTTTAAATCACAGGCCCCAAGGGGCTCAGCATATTGCTGGTACAGAAAACGTGCAGCCCACAAGCTATCAAGGCTACACACGACTACTTGTCGTATACATGTAGTTGATTATTCATACAACAACAATAAGAAGTACAATAACAACAATACATTTATGTGAAATATTCACAGCTCAAATAAATCGAACGTCGTAATGGACGTCCATTAATGAGTAAGTTAGATTCCAAAATCCTGAGGCCTGAGAATTGTTTAGTTCTCGTGTTTGACCATTCCTTATAAGTGTCAACCATTCTCCTATTAAAATTGGTTGTTCTCTAACTGAATTGTTTATTTTGTCGGGTCAAGGTAACCCTAGCCAATGAGTTATTAGCTCCATTGGTTTAATAAACAATAATTCTTAAGTTATGAGGGATGTAGGGTTGACCCTTCTGCGCCTCCTGAAGTTGCCTCCCATCTCGAATTGTTCACTCGAGATGGCCGGGTCAGTTTGTCGACCCTAGGCCGAAGACAGATCTGATGCAGATGCCGACTTCCTAAACCTGAACATGCATGACCGAAGTCAGTCCCGGATTCCTCTCCTCACAAGTTCCAGTTAGCTGAAGTCTCTTTGACAATTGGTTAGTTGAACCTCTCTCGGTATTAACCAACTAACAGTAAGGGTACTTATAACTTTATACAATTGTTTATTAAACAAAGTTAATGAACAAGCTCTGAATCAAGTAATGTTAGTGTACAATGGACACAATAACAATACAGTAAATCGGTTTCATGCTTAATCTTGTTTGGTCGTATCACAATAATACATAGCACACAAACCGAGGTAGACCTCGTTAGCAAACAAGCTACAAGAATCCCATACCTTAGCCTATCGACGTTTGTCCACTCCTGGATGACGTCTCGACTATTCTGGTCACTTACTCCGCTCCTATAGTTCATTAGGACGGCGTGGTTAAATAACTTAATTTCCGTATTTTTACTATTCACCGTATTTTACTATTCACCATATTTTACTATTCACCATATTTTACTATTCACCGTATTTTACTATTCATGTATACGTATTTTACTATTCACGTATATGTATTCACTATTCATGTATACGTATTTACTATTCATTTATACGTATTTACTATTCATTTATACATATTTACTATTCATTTATACGTATACTATTCACGTATACGAGTACTATTCATGTACACTAAAATTTTTCGTATACGCCCGTATGATACGGAGTATCATACGTATTTATTTATTTTCCCAATATAACTTGTATTTTTGATTAAAAATAGCTTAAACAATAATAATTCCTCCTATACTTATAAAATTACGGGTATACCCCTCGTATACCTTAATTTATATACGGGTCTCCTTTAACCCTGTTTTAACTCTGTTTCTTTTACAACTTGTTTCTAAATTCTTTATTTAATTGCCTTAACCTTCTAAACACATAAAAATGTGTTATTTACATTACTTACTCATAGTTTCCTTTTAATCTCTATTTTTCTTATAATAAGTTCTAAACTTGTTATTTTTTTTTATTTCTAATCTCTTCCAAAGTCTTATTTAATTAATTTCTTTTATTCTTTTGGTCAATTACCAAAATATACTTAGGTTTGACCAGTCATTACGGTCAAACCCTCAACTTTCCAGAAATTACCAATTTACCCCTAAAGTTAATTTAACTTAACTTTTTATTCCTTTATCCTTTTAATATCTAATCTTTTGCTACAAATTTTATTCTAACTCCCCAAAATATTTTACAAACTGTCATTGACCAAGTTTGACCAGGAAAATTACCATTTTACCCTTGTGGTCTTTTCTTTTATCCTAACTCATTTTTTCACCAAATTAACTCCAATTAATTTCTAATTTTCGTAACTAATTTTCCTACAGATTTTTGAACACCAAAAATCATTTTAAACATCTCTAAATCACCAGATTTAATTATCTAATGTTGTAGTATATATATACTATCTTTTATTAACTTTAAATATACCAAAAACCTTATAAATTCTTATAATACTGATAAACTCTTTATAAATTGTAAACTTAATTCTAAAATTATTTTCCTATCATCAAAACTTCATAAAATTTCATAATAATCCATATATGTTTTCGGCAATTACTATATGATACCAAAACTTCACCAATTTTACATATTACACTTAATTATACTAATTCCTTTAATTTAACTTAGTTATATAATTTTTCTAACTCACCTAAGGTCTCTTAATTTTTGGCCATACTCCAAAATAATAGTATATGAACTTTTCTTATATATTATGATAGCTTATATTAAAGATTATGTCATAAGGATTAGAGATCTAATTTTAGATTTACAAAATATTAACATTTTAGGTGCTAAAAAATTAAATCTAACACCTACTAAATTCAGTAATAATAAACAAGGTATATGATAGGTTAGATCATATATAGATCAACATTTAGAACCATGAAATAGGTAGTTTTAGAGTTTACCTTGTAAATTAACCTTTTAGCTTAATATTTAAGCTAGAATTCCTTAGAAATTTGGCCAGCAATTTGCTAAAGGAATTGTCCCCAAAATTACACAATAAGATGAAAAATAAGATGGGTTAGTATCCCATGCCAATCGGCTGTAACAAAAACTAAAGAATTAGAATTTTCCAAGAAGGCAATGTTTTACCTCGAGAATCAAAGGCACTTTTCAGTGGTGTTTCCTACGAATATTGGGGCTCATGAGCTATGGTTGTAAAGCTCTTGAAGAGAGGATTCCAACGAGCTATCAAGCTTGTGATTTGGAGCTAGGACGAGAAAGTTATGGTTCTTACAAGGAAGGGTGTTCTTTAAGGATCAAAACCGTGAATGTTTGCTTTGTTTGGTGTTCTTCCTTCAAAGAGAGGATGGGTTCCGAATTTTGAAGCTCTCATTTGATAGGTAAGAGTCAGGTTAATCATTCACTAAGGGGACAACATAATAATGCAAGGCAAGATAGTGTTGATTAGGTGTAATAGTGAATTTAAAAGGCAAATCCCACTTAATGGCTCCTTCTTGCTGTCGGCAGCCCCTCCCCCCATTTGACTTGATTTTTTTTTATCTTGTATTTATGTAACATTTAATGACTTAATTTCGTTCATTATGACATACACCATGTTATAGGTATGTTACAAGGCCAAAAATGCCTTAAAACACATTTTATGTGCTTCCCGGTTCACATTGATTTTGCAATTTGTTTTGGCTAGTTTAAATGTGTTCTTAGTACATTTACAACCTTTAGAAACTTTGTTCGTGAAATAGCATGTTGTTAATTCCAACTTAAACCAAGTCGTTTAGTGGTTTCTCCTTAACTTTCGTCGGTTTAGTACCGGTTTTTGAGTGCACTTGTATACTTAATTTGTGTGTATACGCTATGGCTCCTATGACCATTTTATTGTTGTTACCTTACTTCTTAATGGTATTTAGGCTCATTAGCTTATTAATTCCATGTATAAATTCTTAAGGCACATTTCTCCTTAAAGCACATTTTCGTGCTCTAAGGTGCGTTTTCGGTTTAAACGCTTAAGGTATATTTTTGTGTGCATTGTTGTTTAAAATCTTTTCTAATGTTTCTAAGGTACATTATAGCCTTAATATATTATAATTAGATAGTTCATCAATATACTAAGGTTTGGGGTATTTCAATCTACCCCCTTAAAAGAACTTTGTCCCCAAGTTCCTATGCATCTAATATCTCTTAGAATACACAGGTAACTTCACATACACAATCAGTCACATACATCACACAACAGTATATACGCTTTCTGACTCATAATGTCTGTCACATTTATTAAGGTTCAGACTCGTAAGGTCCGTCACAAAGTATAATATATATAATACATACTTAACACTGAGTAAGCAAATACTTGACACTAAATAAGCAACAAACAACAATCAACACTATGTGATTGTTTGCTTACAACTTAAAAGCAAAGAGGCTCTACCCCCCTTAAAAGGGGTACGCCCCGTACCCTTAACAAGAAGACTAGTCTGAAAAGAGCGAAAGGTTCTTCGCCCGCATCATATCCTCTAACTCCCAAGTAGCCTCCTCGATGTCCTGGTTGGACCAGAGAACCTTCACCAGTCTCACTGACTTGTGGTGAGTGTCCCTAGTCTTCGTGTCCAGAATCCTCTGAGGGGCTTGACTGATTTCATGGTTGGCTCTATTGTTAGCCGTTCGGCCTGCAAAACATGGGAGGGGTGGTGCATGTATTTCTTAAGCTGTGAGACGTGGAAAACATCATGCACTATACCCAGCTCACCAGGTAGGTCTAACCTGTAAGCAACTGGGCCCACCCGCTCCGTAATGGTATAAGGACCTACAAACTTTGGGCTCAACTTGCCCTTCTGTCCAAATCTGAATATTCCCTTCATCGACGAAACCCGTAGAAATACCTGATCGTTCACAGAGAACTCTAAGTCTCGTCTTCGCGTATCAGCATACGACTTCTGTCTATCCTGGGCTGCCTTTATATTCTCTCGAATTTGCTGAACCTCAGCCTGAACTTGCTCAAAGTACTCCGGTCCTATGATGACCGCTTCACTTGACTTATCCCGACAGAGTGGTGTGCGACATGGTCTGCCGTACAATGCTTGGAAAGGTGCCATCTTGATCGTAGCATGATAGCTATTGTTGTATGAAAACTCAATCAGATGTAACTTATCGATCCAACTGCCCTAGAAGTCCAAGGCACATGCTCGCAACATGTCCTCAAGTGTCTGAATCGTACGCTCAGTCTGACCATCTTTCTGAGGGTGGAACACGGTACTTAGCTTCAATTCTGTACCCAGCGCTTCCCGTGTAGTTTTCCAGTATCTCGAAAGGCATCTGGTGTCTCTGTCGGATACTATGGTCTTAGGTACTCCATGGTGTCTCATGATCTCCTTATCGAACAGTTCAGCAAGCTTCGTTACCTTCCAAGTGCCCTTCATCGGTATGAATCGGGCTACCTTGGTTAGGCGATCAACTACAACCCATATCATGTTCAGACCTCCCCTGGTAGGTGGGAGTCCAACCATGAAATCCATGGAGATATCATGAAACTTTCACTCTAGAACTGGCATTGATTGAACCATGCCTCCAGGTCGCCTATGCTCGAACTTTACCTTCTGGCAAGTTAGGCACCTCACTACAAACTCAGTAACGTCGCTCTTCATCCCAGTCCACCAGAAGGAACGCTTCATGTCTTTATACATTTTCGAAGCTCCCAGATGGATAGAAACAGAAGAACAGTGTGACTCTCGTAGAATGCGCTCCTTTAGCTCAGTGCTACTGCGAGGAATGCATAATCGGCCTTTCAATCTGATCAGATCATATCATGTAATTCGAAGTCGTATTTCTGGCTCTCGAATGTACCCTCTATCAACTTCTGCCTGATCTCCATCGTATGTGAATCGCTCTGGTGAGCCTCTCGCACCTCATCAATCAAGCTGGAACTAACAACTATGGCATGAAGCGAGTGTGCTCGACGACTCAGAGCATCAGCTACAACATTGGCCTTCCCCTTCTTTGTCTGGAGTCAATGTCGTAGTCTTAAGGAACTAACCATCTTCTCTGTCTCATATTCAGCTCCTTCTGAGTGAATATGTATTTCAAGCTTTTATGGTCGGTATAGACTGTCAAACTAACTCCGTATAAGTAATGGCGCCATATCTTCAAGGCGAAGACTACAGCTCCCAACTCGAGATCATGTGTAGGGTAGTTCTCCTCAAGTTTCTTCAGCTGGCGAGAGGCATAGGCAACTACCTTGCCGTGCTACATGAGTACACAACCCAATCCCCTGCCCGATGCGTCACAATATACCTCGAATCCCTCTGTACCGTCTAGGATAGTCAGAATAGGTGCAGAAGTCAATGAGTCCTTCAAGCTCTGAAATGAACTCTCATAATCATCTGTCCATGCAAACGGTGCATCCTTCTTCATCAAACTGGTCATTGGCTTGCTGACCTTAGAAAAGTCCTTAACAAACCTCCTGTAATAACCTGCCAAGCCGAGAAAACTCCTAATGTCGGTAACTGACTTCGGTCTTGGCCAGGTGCGCACGGCGTCAATCTTTGCTGGATCCACCGAGATCCCAGCATCTGAGATGACATGACCAAGGAAAGAGACCTGGTCAAGCCAAAACTCGCACTTGGAGAACTTAGCATAAAGCTTGTTCTCCCTTAGTATCTCTAAAACTCGTCTCAAGTGACCTTCATGTTCACTTCTCGACCCTGAATACATGAGTATATCATTGATGAAGACCACAACTAACTTGTCCAACTGTTCCCTAAACAAACGGTTCATCAAATGCATAAATATCGCCGGTGCGTTCGACAAGCCAAACGGCATCACTGTAAACTCGTAGTGGCCATATCTCGTCCGGAATGCCGTCTTCTCAATATCCTTCTCTCTAACAGGAATCTGATGGTACCCTGACCTGAGATCAATCTTGGAGAACATGGATGCCCCTTTCAATTGATCAAATAAATCATCTATGCGTGGTAGCGGATATTTGTTCTTTATTGTAACAGTATTCAACTCCTTGTAGTCGATGCAGAGGCGGAGACTGCCATCCTTCTTCTTCACGAAGAGTACTGGCGCTCCCCATGGTGATACACTAGGCCGCATAAACCCTTTGTCGAGCAGGTCTCTCAGCTGTTCTTTCAATTCATTCATCTCAGCTGGAGCCATATGGTAAGGCGCCTTGGCTATTGGTCCGGTTCCTGGTAGCAGCTCGATGGTGAACTCTACCTCTCGTGGTGGTGGCATGCCGGGTAGTTCCCTTGGAAAGAGGTCGGGAAACTCCGACACCACTGGTACTTTGGGATCAAACTCTGAATCTCTCTCTATATCCTGAACATAGTAGAGGTACACTTCTTTATTCTTTCTCAGCTCTCGATACATGGCCATTGCGGTGATGATCTTGGTTGAAGGCTCTCTAGGCCTCTGGCGGTATGATATAGTAACCCCAGATGGACTCCTGAGTAGCAGTCGGTGCTCGGCGCAGAGGATACGACCCTTGTGCCGCTCCAACCAGTTCATCCCACATATAACATCAAACCCTAAATCTCTGAACTCAATCAAGGTGATAGGAAAGTCTTCTCCTCTAATTCGGATAGTGGCCGCTCGGTAGTAGCGAGTGCATCAAACCTTCTCCTTAGACGGGAGCGTAACCATAAAGTCTGGCAGCTCGTCAACGTCTAGCCCCAACCTCCTTGCAAATGATGATGATACGAAGGTATGCGAGGCCCCTGAGTCGAATAGTACTGATGCATCAACGCCATTGATCGGAAAGGTACCCGTGAGGATAGTGCCGCTCTCTTCGGCCTGTGCCTCAGTGAGTAAGCTTAGCGCACCTTCCGAACCGAATCCACAACCTAAGTATTTCATAAGGATCATAAGTACTGATGGTATAATACAAGTCGAAAATGAGTAATCAACACTGATATTATTTAAACCATCCTTTACATTATGAGTTTTTCTGTTACAATACTTCAGTGTATTACATGGCTAGTTCTTCCTAAAGGTTAGGTTTAAGCGTCCCGGTCTCATGTGTGTGGAATTGATTACTGTCGATGGTGCTGTATTCAACTTAATCTTCTTGATACCGTGATACAACATTCTCAATTTTCCACCCATGATTAGAATATCTCCTGACTTAAGTACCACTTTTTGGGCAAGGTCTACGCGCTTCTGCTCACCATATAGGAATTTGGCGTCGTCTCCAATGGACCAAGACACTACGGGTATCCCTCGGTTAAGAGACTCCGTTGTCTCGTCCTTATCTTGGTGTAGTCCAAGTCGTCCCTCCTTTTCATAGAACTTGATAATGTAGAGGTCTGCTTCAAGGTTCGGGATTGGATCAACTTCCAGTTCTTACCCAAGCACATCATTCTTAGCTTCATTCTCGATTCTCCAGGGTATTCTGGTGTATAGAAACCTCCTAGTCCCACTCCTAGCTGGCTACATCTCCTGATGATGGCGATTTGTGCCTTTGGTGACAGGTATCCTTTTAATAAGATCATTCCTGGCCGGATGACTTGACACTGCTCCCTTGGGAATTCGTGAATCATTAAGTCGATCTCTTCTAGGCTAAGTGTTGAAGGTATTGGATAACAAATGTTGAAGTTTCCTAAGGTGGTAATAATTTGTCTTACATGAGTTCTAATTAACTAACTAGAAACTCGTTCAAAATATATAGTCACTGATTCATGCATGAAATGCGATAAGCATACAGTTTTCTCCCTAATAGGTTGTAGTGGTACCTGGTCTCGAAGAGGGTTCAGCCTCGTCTTCCCGGTCCACCATATGTAGTGCAGACGGCCCTGATCGCTGGACAACCCGGGGTCCCCTGTTAGCAGCTGGCTGTGTCGCCTTTGGACCGTCGGTTCCAGGACTCGGAGCAGCCACGCCGTTGCCCTTGGCCTTCCACCCAGGTCTATAGGCTTTACTCTCAGGGTTTCTGAAACATTCAAAAGCTCGGTGTCCGAACACACCACAAAAATTGCACTCCATCTTATTGCCTTCACAATCAACTCCAGGGTGGTCCTGGTTGCTCCTACGACAGTTGTAGCGGTGCTTATATCCCCCGCCGGTCCCCTTGCCGGTCTCAGTACCTGTTGCTTACAACATTAGTAATTGAACTTCAAGGTTGGTATCTGACTGTTAATCCCAATTTAAGGAGTTACTTATTACCCTTTGGTGCAGGCAAGCGCTGAGGCTTCGCTGCTATACTGTAGGTTTGCTTTTGTGGCTCTTCAGCAGCCTTAGGTTGGTTACCTTTGAATCCTTTCTGGTGTGGGGGCTGGTACTTACTCTTCTTTGGTCCCCCCTGCCCCTGATTGTCAGAGCTATTACCAGCAACTTTTCTCTTCAGTGCCTGATCTTCGTCCCTCAGCTGGACGGTGATTTCAACCTTAGCAGCGGCATGATAGCACTCCTGCTCTTAAAAATTATCAGTCTCACAATCATTCTAATATAACGTTCATTCAGTTCAACTAATCTCAACTTTCTTTACCTGCAAGGTAGTGTAGCTTGCCTGGCACATGCCATAGCGTAGTCGGTGACTCAGCCCGCCATAAAAGCGGTCGACCAGAATCTGGTCTGAATATCCCAATCTCGGTAGAAGACGGATAAGAGCGTTGAACTGAGAGTAGTAGTCGTCCACCGTCATCTTGTCAGTCTGCTTCAGTGCATCCAACTCTAAACGCATCTTAGTCTGGACATGGGTGGGGTAGTACTTGGCTCTCAGCAAGGCCACGTACTGCTCCCAGCCGAAGTTAGGGTTGGCCACATGTTCGGCCCTAACTAGCTTCCACCAATCGCTCGCCGCTTCCTTCAAGTAGAACGCAGCAAGTCACACCTTGGCTTCTGTAGGTACATCAAGTGTCTCGAAGGCGGTCTCTAGCTCTGAGATGTACGCCTCGAGTTTGGTGGGGTCTGTCTCCCCTCTAAACGGTGGGGGTCGAAGGTCAACGAGACTCTTCACCCAGTTTGGCTCCCGGGGCTGTGGTGGTGGAGCAGGCAGTCCCGCACCGGGCTGATAGCCCATGTGCCCCAGGGCGGCAGCAACGATCTCAGCTATCGTCTGTCCACCCGGAATCTCAGCAGCCTCGTCTCCTTCTTCGCCACGGCCTCGGCCTCGTCCTCCTCTTCTTCCTGACATCTGAATCAGTATAAATGCACAGTAAGCTCGTGATTACAAAGGCTTGGTCAAAGCATTTATAATAGCCTCTAAATAGTAAGATATTCCACCCTTATTGGTGGTTATCTGACTCAGCTCACACTACTATCTCACACCCAAACCCATGACTATTACTTTATCTCGGTACCTACTCTAGTTTGATAACTCTAGTCATCAGAGCGTTACTACGCTCTGATACCACTTTTTGTAACACCCCAACTGCTAAACCTGAACCATCACGTAACGAACCTGCAACAATATTACAACACAGCGGAAGAAAGTACTAAAGGTTGGTGTTACCGCCGTTAGTCACCCATGTGACTTACTAGGCCTATTCCAGTCTCAAGCTACGGTCTGATGGACCCGAGTGTACCGAACATAAGTGTGTACAAGTCTTAAAACAAATACAATACCGAGTCTGAAGTAGCTCTCCTATTATTACAACTTACTACCACAGTTTATAGAGCGTGTGTACAGGTACACTCGTAATGTAAATTAAACCCATCATGCTCTACCCACTCCTACTCTCAGGCTGGGTCCTTGCCTGGCACCTACCTGCAAAGTTTAAATCACAGGCCCCAAGGGGCTCAGCATATTGCTGGTACAGAAAACGTGCAGCCCACAAGCTATCAAGGCTACACACGACTACTTGTCGTATACATGCAGTTGATTATTCATACAAAAACAATAAGAAGTACAATAACAACAATACATTTATGTGAAACATTCACAGCTCAAATAAATCGAACGTCGTAATGGACGTCCATTAATGAGTAAGTTAGATTCCTAAATCCTAAGGCCTGAGAATTGTTTAGTTCTCGTGTTTGACCATTCCTTATAAGTGTCAACCATTCTCCTATTACAATTGGTTGTTCTCTAACTGAATTGTTTATTTTGTCGGGTCAAGGTAACCCTAGCCAATGAGTTATTAGCTCCATTGGTTTAATAAACAATAATTCTTAATTTATGAGGGATGTAGGCTTGACCCTCCTACGCCTCCTGAAGTTGCCTCCCATCTCGAACTGTTCACTCGAGATGGCCGGGTCAGTTTGTCGACCCTAGGCGGAAGACAGATCTGATGCAGATGCTGACTTCCTAAACCTGAACATGCATGACCGGAGTCAGTCCCGGATTCCACTCCTCACAAGTTCCAGTTAGCTGAAGTCTCTTTGACAATTGGTTAGTTGAACCTCTCTCGGTATTAACCAACTAACAGTAAGGGTACTTATAACTTTATACAATTGTTTCTTAAACAAAGTTAATGAACAAGCTCTGAATCAAGTAATGTTAGTGTACAATGGACACAATAACAATACAATAAATCAGTTTCATGCTTAATCTTGTTTGGTCGTATCACAATAACACATAGCACACAAACCGAGGTAGACCTCATTAGTAAACAAGCTACAAGAATCCCATACCTTAGCCTATCGACGTTTGTCCACTCCTGGATGACGTCTCGACTATTCTGGTCACCTACTCCGCTCCTATAGTTCATTAGGACGGCGTGGTTAAATAACTTAATTACCATACTTTTACTATTCACCGTATTTTACTATTCACCGTATTTTACTATTCACGTATACGTATTTTACTATTCATTTATACGTATTTTACTATTCACGTATACGTATTTTACTATTCATTTATACGTATTTACTATTCATGTATACGTATTTACTATTCATTTATACGTATACTATTCACGTATACGAGTACTATTCATGTACACTAAAATTTTTCGTATACGCCCGTATGATACTCCGTATCATACGTATTTATTTATTTTCCCAATATAACTTGTATTTTTATTAAAAATAGCTTAAATAATAATTCCTCCTATACTTATAAAATTACGGGTATACCCCTCGTATACCTTAATTTATATACGGGTCTCCTTTAACCCTGTTTTAACTCTGTTTCTTTTACAACTTGTTTCTAAATTCTTTATTTAATTGCCTTAACCTTCTAAACACATAAAAATGTGTTATTTATATTACTTACTCATAGTTTCATTTTAATCTCTATTTTTCTTATAATAAGTTCTAAACTTGTTATTTTTTTTATTTCTAATCTCTTCCAAAGTCTTATTTAATTAATTTCTTTTATTCTTTTGGTCAATTACCAAAATATACTTAGGTTTGACCAGTCTATTACGGTCAAACCCTCAACTTTCCAGAAATTACCAATTTACCCCTAAAGTTAATTTAACTTAACTTTTGATTCCTTTATCCTTTTAATATCTAATCTTTTGCTACAAATTTTATTCTAACTCCCCCAAATATTTTACAAACTGTCATTGACCAAGTTTGACCACATTTGACCAAGTTTGACCAGGAAAATTACCATTTTACCCTTGTGGTCTTTTCTTTTATCCTAACTCATTTTTTAACCAAATTAACTCCAATTAATTTCTAATTTTCGTAACTAATTTTCCTACAGATTTTTGAATACCAAAAATCATTTTTAACATCTCTAAATCACCAGATTTAATTATCTAATGTTGTAGTATATATATACTATCTTTTATTAACTTTAAATATACCAAAAACCTTATAAATTCTTATAATACTTATAAACTCTTTATAAATTGTAAACTTAATTCTACAATTATTTTCCCATCATCTAGACTTCATAAAATTTCATAATAATCCATATATGTTTTCGGCAATTACTATATGATACCAAAACTTCTCCAATTTTACATATTACACTTAATTATACTAATTCCTTTAATTTAACTTAGTTATATAATTTTTCTAACTCACCTAAGGTCTCTTAATTTTCGGCCATACTCCAAACGAATAGTATATGAACTGTTCTTATATATTATGATAGCTTATATTAAAGCTTATGTCATAAGGATTATAGATCTAATTTTAGATTTACAAAATATTAACATTTTAGGTGCTAAAAATTAAATCTAACACCTACTAAATTCGGTAATAATAAACAAGGTATATGATAGGTTAGATCATATATAGATCAACATTTAGAACCATGAAATAGGTAGTTTTAGAGTTTACCTTGTAAATTAACCTTTTAGCTTAATATTTAAGCTTGAATTCCTTAGAAATTTGGCCAGCAATTTGCTAAAGGAATTGTCCCCAAAATTACACAATAAGATGAAGAATAAGATGGGTTAGTATCCCATGCCAATAGGCTGTAACAAAAACTAAAGAATAAGAAGTTTCCAAGAAGGCAATGTTTTACCTCGAGAATCAAAGGCACTTTTCAGTGGTTTTTCTACGAATCTTGGGACTCATGAGCTATGGTTGTAAAGCGCTTGAAGAGAGGATTCCAACGAGCTATCAAGCTTGTGATTTGGAGCTAGGACGAGAAAGTTATGGTTCTTACAAGGAAGGGTGTTCTTTAAGGATCAAAACCGTGAATGTTTGCTTTGTTTGGTGTTCTTCCTTCAAAGAGAGGATGGGTTTTGAATTTTGAAGCTCTCATTTGATAGGTAAGAGTCAGGTTAATCATTCACTAAGGGGACAACATAATAATGCAAGGCAAGATAGTGTTGATTAGGTGTAATAGTGAATTTAAAAGGTAAATCCCACTTAATGGTTCCTTCTTGCTGTCGGCAGCCCCTCCCCCATTTGACTTGATTTTTTTTTGTTTATCTTGTATTTAGTAACATTTAATGACTTAATTTCGTTCATTATGACATACACCATGTTATAGGTATGTTACAGGCCAAAAATGCCTTAAAACACATTTTATGTGCTTCCCGGTTCACATTGATTTTGCAATTTGTTTTGGCTAGTTTAATGTGTTTTAGTACATTTGCAACCTTTAGAAACTTTGTTCGTGAAATAGCATGTTGTTAATTCCAACTTAAACCAAGTCGTTTAGTGGTTTCTCCTTGACTTTCGTCGGTTTAGTACCGGTTTTTGTGCGGACTTGTATACTTAATTTGTGTGTATACGCTATGGCTCCTATGACCATTTTATTGTTGTTACCTTACTTCTTAATGGTATTTAGGCTCATTAGCTTATTAATTCCATGTATAAATTCTTAAGGCACATTTCTCCTTAAAGCACATTTTCGTGCTCTAAGGTGCGTTTTCGGTTTAAACGCTTAAGGAATGTTTTTTGTGTGCATTGTTGTTGAAACTCTTTTCTAATGTTTCTCAGGTACATTATAGCCTTAATATATTATAATTATATAGTTCATAAATATACTAAGGATTGGGGTATTTCAGTATCCGTTATCATTAACGGTCATTCAGGGTTCAGTTTCCTAACTCGGTAATCACTGCACTCGGTATTTCTTTCTATCAGAGCGAGTGAAATACCCCAAACCTAAGTATGCTAAGTAAACATCAAATTATGATGTAATAAGGCTAGAATATGCCTTAGAAAGATTGGTAGACAATTTAAACCAAGGAAAACACAAGAAAGTGTCTTAAGGGCAATTTGGGCAAAAACGTGCTCTAAGCTTTGAGTGACTTTGATTAGCACCCAAATACCATTATAAGACTTTAGTAATATGCTAATGGACATTTTAAATCAATTAGCAAAGAAACCCAAGCTCAAAAACAAGCTTAAACACAAAATGTGCTTTAAGACTTCTTAAAGCACATTTTTGAGAAATTGTCTTAGAATTGAGTTTTGAGTGGCTAAATGCCCATCATTACTCTTTAATCAACATGTGTACTAATTAGAATCACATTAGGAAGCCTAAATCAATGGGAAATCAAAAATTTCACGAATATGTGCACTAATTAGTGAATAGTGCCAAATAGTGACTAGTTTAGTCTTTAATCACTTAAGTCTAATTAATTGGTCAAACAAGACCATTACTTGTCTTAATTAATAGGGGGCCGGTTTTCTAAGGGAGGATGAGTCACCATGAGTAGTCAAATAAGGAAGAAAAGAAGAGGTAAGTAAAAGGAGTACTATTTGCTTTATTAAAGCAAATATCTTATATTAGCCCACTTTTCTTCTTCTCTCTCTTCATTTCCCTTCTTCCCACGGTTTCTTCTTCCCTTCTCTTGCTCCAAAACCGAGAGAGCTTCATCCATGGGTGATCCAACTTCAAATGCCCACCAAGTGTTCATCTTTGCTCCAAATCAAAAACTAAGTATAGATTTCTCTTAGTTAGGCCAAGACCTATCTTTCTATCTTTTCAAATCTTTCAAAGCTCAAGTTTGGTGCCATGAGAAAACTCCATTGATGGAGGAAAATCAAGTTTGAAGAGCTCATTAGCTTCTCCATTCTCCTAAGGTAAAGAAAATGTAAGAAAAACCAAGTTTCCATCACTTCCTTACATGGCCGAAAATTACTACTCATGGGGCCTTGTTTTTATGCCTTGTTCTAGCTTGTTTTATTCACCAAGGACTAGTGGAGGTCCTCTTTCATTCAATGCCAAAGTCTATCTTGAGACTTCAATGGTAATCATCCACTTTTATGCCTTAGAACACGTTTCTAACCTAGGGTTTCATTCCTTGAGGTTATTGTATTGTTTAGTACTCATGTGAGTCATTGAATATTGGTTAGAACATTGGCAAAGGAAGTTTAAGTGGTGGCCGATATTCATTCAAGAAGAAGGTCTAAGGAGGAAGATAAGATAAGCTTGAGAAAACAAGGTAAATTACTTACCTAATGGTGGTTTAAGGTTTAAGGAATGAGTTTTAGATGAGTGCCAATGTATCCTAAGGCTTACATTAGGTAATGGGTTATGTAACCTAAGAAAAAGAATTTAAACAAGCTTATGAACTTGTGACTAAGGAGCCAATGGGAATGAGTTAGAAATATAAGTTTTAGAGGGATTTTAAGAGCATTAAAACTACTATGAGATTGATGGGTGTATTTGCAGGTTGAAAGCTTTTATATGTGGGAAATTCAGTGTTTAAGTTTAAGTTATTTAAGGGCCTAAGAGCCATGTCATTTAAGAGCCTTTAGTGCTATGCAATTTAAGATTATTGCAATATATTGAGTTTGTTGTGATGAGTTGGTTTGGGTGATGAGATATGATGAGAAAGAACTTGATGTGTGTGAGATGGTTGAATGAGGAAAACAATGCATTTGGGCATGATAAGATGCTAGAGAAGCTATGGCGAAATTTGAGTAGAAAACAAAGTGTTTAAGTAGTAGTGGTGAGTTAATATGCCCTAGGGTTTACTAGGGAGCATGAAAAGAAAATTGGGTGGAAATGAGTTAACTAAGGAGTTCTTGAGGTTTAGAATGACCTAGAGATGTCTAGGAGGAATTAGAGATTGGCGAGTGTACTAAACACACCAAAATCATGATATGAGGAATGTAAGACTTGTGCATAAGTTTTAAGGAGAAGGTGTATAATGCTTAAGGTGATTTAGGTATGAACTTGGGAATATATATCACTGAAAGTCTTGGGAAGCTTGTCTAAGTAGTGATGATGCTAGTAGTGGAACAATAAGGTTTTAGTTTAGATGGTAATGAGTGGACTTAGGTTATGGGAGTGAAGATTGAAGGAGAAGGTTGTAGATTGACTAAGAACGTATAGGAGGGTATGATCATGAGAATAGTGAGTAAGCTGCATAAAAGAAGTGGGAAAAGTCAAAGGAGAGGAATTTGTGCATGGATATGCAAGGTGACTTGAGGAAGTCTTGGTAAATGAATTGAAGATGGAAGATGATGTTTATGAAGTGCTCAAACTGTTAAGGAGGGAACACTTGGGTTGGTTGAAGTTTTGGTAAAGTTACAAGTTGGAAATGTAAGGAATCATATGACAAGTGTTAGGAGTGTTTGTAAGAATTTAGTAAATGTTTGAGAAGATCTTTGGAAGTTGTTTTAGAGAGTTTGGTGGAAGTTCTAAGGTGAGTTTAAGTGCCTAAATGGTATTAGGACACATGGGGGAACTTGTGGAGAAGTTTGGAGTCAAATGGGAATTTAAAAACAAGGTTCTGGAGCCGACCGACCTTGGGACCGGACCTGCAAGGTCGGTCGAGCTCAGTTTACACTACCGGAAGGGGGTTTCTGGAACCGACCGAACTTGGGGACCGGACTTACAAGTTCGGTCGGGCTTGTATTATGTGTACGAATTGAGTCTCTGGAATCGACCGAACAAGGGACCGAACTTGGCAAGTTCGGTCGGGCTTAAATATCCCACGGGGAAACTCTAGGGAATGGACCGACCTTGGGACCGGACTTGCAAGGTCGGTCGGGGTGAAATTTTCAACCGGTAATGAGTTCTAGAATGGACCGACCTTGGGTAAGGTCGGTCGGTAAGGTCGGTCGACCCTAAAATGAAAAAAAAAGAAACCCTTAGGAAGTTTAGTGGTATTAATGGTACCCCTTTAAGAGGGCATTGATGATTAGAGGTGTAAAGACCTAAGAGATTAAGATAAGTATAAACTTAAAAGTTTAAGGTTAAGTTGTAAGATTAAGTTGTAAGACTTAAGAGGTGTTAGGTTGGAATCATTAAGGGTTAAGTAAGTTAAGTAAGATAAGTAAGTTGAATTGAGTTAAGTGATTAACAACCTAAAACTGAATGAATGTTTTAGGACTTGGAATTGGACTCCAAAGATTAAGCAACCGAACAACCAACGGTGAACGGTACAGTTCTTCTTGTGACCTGCTTGCTAACGAGGTGTCCCTCGGCTTGTGTGCTATTTGTTTTTGTGTGCTCACTAAACAAGATAAAGCATGCAACCGGAATATTATGAATATTGTATTGTTGTGTGATGTTTGAAAACTAACACAACATATCGTGAGAACTTACTAACCAACGTTTAGTAAGGAATTGAGTGAGACTAAGGAATGCTCCCTAATATGGGTTGATACAAACCGAAAGAGGTTAACCAACAAAAATGGTCTTGAGACTACTACTAACTGGAACTTGAGTGAGGAAACCCGGGATCGATCTCCGGTCATGCATGCTAAGGAAAGGGGGTCGGTATCTATAGCAGATTCGACTTCCGATTAAGGACTAGTCCTCGGACTAGTAGCCTTGGGTCGGTTGGTTGACTCGGCTACATTGGACATCAAGTCCAAGGTAGGTGGCTTTAAGATGGCGTGGGGGGATCAAGCCTACATCCCCAACGATTTAAGAATGTTGTTTATTGCCGGTAAGTGTCCTGCTGCTGGCTAGGGTTAACCAAGCCCTACAAAAATAAACAACGAACTAAGGGCTAACCTGTTCCCAATGAGAGAACGGATGGCATACATAAGGTAAGGTTAAGATAAGTTGCAACCATTCCTCTTTAAAGGATGGTTTGTATTATTAAGGCTAAGATTTTAAATGACGCACTTTAAACCACGGTTAATCCCATAACCGTCATTTAAAAGTTTTAAACCACGGTTATTAGAATAACCGTCACAAAAATTCTCGGCGGGACATTTTATACCACGGTTCTAGCTGGAACCGTCATATATAGCTTTACGCGTTGCATTTTATACCACGGTTCTTCATGGAACCGTCATATATAGCTTGACGCATTGTATTATATACCATGGTTTTGTGTGGAACCGTGGTATATAGCTTGACACGTTGTATTTTAAACCACAGTTTTGTCCAAACCGTCGTTTTTAGTCGTGGTCAAACAACTTTAAATGACGGTTTCTTGGTAGAACCGTGGTATATAGTCTAAGCGGGAATTCAAATTTTCGGTGAAAATTAACGCGGCTCTTTCTCTTTCTCTTATTATATATATTCTCTTTCATTGTTTTACAACCAATTAACACTGTCGAACAAGGAACACATATATGCTCTACAACTCTTCTTCTTGTTCTTCTTCTTTTTCAACTCGTGGTAATTTTTGCAACCCATCGGCGCTCTTCGCCATACTGGAAAACAAGGAACACATGCTGCGCCTCTTCACTGTAATTTTTACAAACCTTACCGGCGAACAAGGACATGCTCTGCGCCTCTTGTTTTCATGGTAATTTTTGCAACCCACACTAGCGAACAAGGAACACATGCTCTGCGCCTCTTCTTCACTGTAATTTTTTGCAACCCTAACCGGCGAACAGCTCCGCCCTCTCTCATTCTCTTTCACGGTAATTTTGTAACCTACCGACGAATAAGGAACTTAATGCGACTTCACTCATTATTTAGCAACCCTAATTCACAAACAAGGAACATACATGTTCTGGCCTCTTCATTCTATTCTATCTGCGCTCTCTGTTGAGAAATTACGATTGAAGGTGGCGCCGCTAAATTGCCGGCGAACTGGAAAAAAATTCACAGACTATAAACCACGGTTTTATGTATAACCGTGGTTTATTATTGATTTTATACACTATATACCACGGTTTTAAGAATAACCGTCATTTATAACACACTTTATACCACGGTTCTATGCGGAACCGTCATATATAACACACTTTATACCATGGTTCTGACTCCCAACCGTGGTATAAAGTCAATGAAATATCGCGGGAGAAGGGGTCTTAAACGACAGTTTCGACCAACCGTGGTTTTTTCACTTACTTTAAATGACGGTTATGAACCGTCGTTTATAGCTATTTGTCAATATACGACGCGAGCATAAACCACGGTTCCTAACCGTGGTATAAAGGCAAAATAACCGTGGTTAAAAACATTTTCTGCACTAGTCCACTCCATATTTAAGGGTGGTTATTTCTAAGATTAAGTTAAGATTAAGATTGAGGTGAGATAAGGATGGACTAAGATTAAGAGGAAATATAATTTAAGGAGTTAAAAAATTAACTCTCTAATTAAGGGAACGCATTTAAGTCGTTCATTGTGTGTGAACTTTGATTGTTTATATTTGGCTTGTTGTTTACTGCACTTACTATTATGTTGTGCATCTAATCAACCTCCATGCTATCGACAATTAGTCGTCGTAGCCACGTTAGCTTGGGGGCCATGAGAGGATCGTACCAGCATTCGTGCTGACCCCCTTTGGGGGCTGTTTTTACTACACAGGTGAACGTCAGGAGGCGGCCGTCGCGAGAGTAAGAAGGGGTACAAGTGTTAAGGGTTAAGTGTGGCCTACGAGTTGTGCATGTACGCTCGTATGGCAATTGAGTTAGTAAGATGTATAGGATGTGAGAGGATTGTAAGAAGAATATGTATTTGGTTAAGGTTATTGTACTAATGTTCAGTATATTCTATAGTCAGACCGTGGCAAGGTCCTGGAGTGTAAAGAATTCCGCTGTGACATGTTTATATGTATGCTGTTAAGTTGCGAGACCACATTTGGATTGAGTTGGGGTGTTACAGCGTGGCTTCGCTCTGATACCATTTTTGTAACACCCCATCCGATAATTCCTCTAACCACGGTCTAAACGTCACGGACACTTAATTATTTGCAGCGGAAAAACTCTTAACTACCGAGGGTGATACAATACCGATAACCACCCATATGGTTACCGGGTCTAAACTACTACAACTTACAGTCCCGGTCTCATAAAAGAAATACCAACTTAATTGACATAATTTACAACACCCGATTACCGAGTACTAAGTGTATAATTACATCAAGGGCTCACAGCCCGTCAAAAGAATACGAGTTTAACAGTCACTCCACCATGTTTACTCCATTCAAAATACAACGGGTGTACCACACAGTACACCGACTAACCTAGGCTACAAGCCCGCGTACAGCTCGGTACACCGCCTTTCAATACTAACTACCTAAAAGTATAACATCCCAGTCCATCTCGACCATCAATCGTCTCGAGTACCTGGAAGAATGAAAAACATCGCCCCAAGGGGCTCAGCAACGCTGCATATGATAATCGCATACCCCGCGTACTAGCGAGGGTACGCTAACTATTTGGTCGCCAACATGCGGCTCGTTAATATTTAAACAAGCATGCCAATAACAACAACGATATAGTCGAGTATAAACAATACCCACACATAGAACATATCACAACAATGGAAAACAATACAAGTTATCCACACATTGGTCACTGAGGCCTTGAGGTGCTCTCCTCAAGTTCACGCCTCTTTTCATGTTAGCCGATTTCTCATCCGGGTTAGACGGATGTTCAATACTCTTAGTTCATGATCATATGTCTCGCACAAGGCATGATCCACACTTAACCATTATTTTTCTCTTGAAATAATTGCTCAGTTAAGTCGGGTGACCTCCGGGCAGAGATGTGGCATACTCACCACTTCTCACCACCGGGCTTTAGATTTGGCTTACTTCCCAGGGCTGCGACCTTAAGGTTGGGAACCATGGTGGGAAGGTTAGGTCAGAACTTGGTAAGCAATCTCTCTTGATTCCTCATTCTCACGCGTGGCTGAAACTATATCGGTCTCTTCTCACTTCAGTTACCCATTAATCAAGTTAGGTAAGTCAGAAGGTTAGTGTGTTAGTGAGAACGTCTCAAACACAAGAATTCTTCCCATTCAAACATTTCATGAATTATACAAACTAGTCTTCCAAGACATAGTTCCTCAGGTGCAAAGACAAGCACACAATATATAAGGAAATGCCATAAATCATATTCATGCATTTTATCTTGAATAGGTGATTGCATATAAACACACAAACACACAAATCAGGGTAACCAAGTTAGGATACAGAGCATGAGAAAATCATACCGTTCACCGTCGCCGTTCGTTTGCCAACTATCTCTTGGAGTCCGATTAATCGAATCCTATTGCATACATTAGGTCGGAAGGTTAATTATCCATAACTAACTTGACCCGATGCTTCTCTAACGTTTTCTCATGATTTCCTTACTTAGTTAATATAGTACAAACTTAAATCATACAAGTTCTTACTTCTCATTTTCTCTTAACTTTGTTAAAGCCCTTAATGACCCTCACATGTCATTATTTAAGTCCTACTTAACTTATAATATCATTACCAATCCATTCCTTAGCTTAAACCCCACTTAAAGAATTTATTTTGAAGTTTTCGGGTTGGTCCGGGACTTCATACGGGACTTAAGTCCCGGACCTGTCATGATTTAAACTCTCGGCCTTTATTTTCACTTGGTCCGGGACTTCATGCAGAAGTCAGGTGTCAGACCATAATGCAGGCAAAGTCTCGGGTGGAAAACAAAGGGTGGTCCGGGACTTGGGCAAGGACTTAAGTCCCGGACCTATCAATCTGAAAACTCTCGGGGGATTTTTAGGGGGTGGTCCGGAACTTGGTCCTGGACCTAAGTTCTGGACCCTGCTACAGATTTTGCAAATTTAGCATTTTCCAACTCTGTTCAAGGTTGTCTCTTAGTCCCTTAATTACCCAATCTTCCCCACTCATAATCCACATGTTTTAGTACCTATTTACCCACCTAATCCGCCTTAAACTAAGCACCAAGTACATTCACAATTCTAGTTAACCTCACTTTAAATTCTCTTACACTTACCTAACTAGTTTTTTCTTGTTTTCTATAAGTCTTGTAACAGATTTTGGTTTCTTCATTATACCATTCAAACCTCACTTACTAATGCCATACCTAACAGTCAAATGACATTATTTTGCTCCTAACACACTCTTCTTCTTAGTTAGGTTTTCAAACCATTAACCACTCACTTTAAACCTCTTAAACAACCTAGTTTCCTCCTTTAAAACAAAACACTCAAGACTATCAATTCCTAGGTGAATTTTGACAGCACCTACTTACTTCCCTATGCATTTTCACCACACTACAAAAGCTCACAACACTCTGCACCCACCTGTTTGGTTTAAGCATCAACAACACATCAAAATCCCATTTGTTTACACATGTAACCTAACTTAGTTTCTAGGTTTATTTTACACATTCATACACATTAAAACATTATCTTTCAACTAACAATATTGTAGTACCATGGCTACACAAGCTCTAGGTTATTTATACAACACCAACATAAGTTTCACAAGGAAAATAAATCCAACACAAGGTAAGCTCTTTACCTTGTTTATTTTGGGTTTTCACTCCTCTTCTTCCTCTTTCTCTTGTTCCCTCTTTCTCTTCTTGTTTTCCACACCACACAAGGATTATGGATTGCTAGCTACAACCATATCCCATCACACACATTACAACAAATCAATTCAATTTCCCCACACAACCTAATATTTTTAAGAGCTAGTTTTCAAAGATTAGCTTAGATATTACCTTAGAATAACCAAATGGATAGCTTGGCAATCAATTGGAAGAGTTTCCAATACCCCACAAGAATATGAAGGTTCGGCGGAAATGAGAGGAAATTTTCAACGTGAGGGAAAAATTTCCCAAATTGTAAGAACAAGCTTGAAATGGCCTAAACTCTTACTTATTATTACCTTAAGGCATCAAGGAGGTAAAGGAGGGTTAGAATCAGCTCTTCAAGCTTCAAAAGCTCCAACACCCATGGAAGTGAAGATGGAGGAATCAAGACTTTGTTGGGTGGAAAACGAAGCTCTCGCCGAGAGGAATCTAGCGGTATAATTTTTGTGTGCATGATTTGGTGGAGAAATGAGCAAGTTAGAGATGTAGCAAGGTGAGGGCTGTGTGCTGTTTGGAATCGCTAGTTACAGAGGAGGAACAAGAAGTTTACAAAGAGCTACGAAGAAATACGTGGAATGAAGAAAGAAGAAAGTGAGAGGGTGAGCAATTAAGTTACTTTTTACTATTCCACTATTTGCTTTATTTATTTACTTGTCACCTTATTACTAAATAGCTAGCAAGCTATTAATGAGTGTATACATATTAATTAAAACCGGCCCATATAAATTAATAGCCCGGGTCGTTTTTCGTCTTTTCGAATTAAACGCGTTTCGTCTCCCGGTTTCAACACTATTCACTTACCGGGTCCGTTTTCCGGAATTTTTCTCGTTTAATTAATTTTAATAGCTCTAGACCCACACTATGGTGTAATTATAGATATTTAACTAACTATAATTATTACAAGTTAATTAAACCCGTTTAAAATCACGTTTTCCCCGGTTTCTCGAAAAGCTCGTTTGCGTTTTTAATTCGTTTTACAAATCCGTTTTCTTCGGGAATCGTTCCTACATATATATTTAGGACTAATTAAGCATTTAAATATTCCATTAGCCTAATTAATCACTATTTTTATTCCCGGGGTATTTCAATTAGGGTGCAAATATCGGGAGAAATCAACGCGTAGCAGGCGTGAGAGACGGTTGGCCGGAAAGCGGTGGCGGCGGCACGGACGGCGACGCGGCAGTGGCGACAACGGCAGTGGTGGCGATGGCGCAGTAGCTAGTTGACGGTGTACTGGCCGGGGTACCGTATGTGAGCTCAGTCGACAGAGAGGTAGCTAGCTCTTGAGGGTTACGCGCGGGAGAGATTAAATTTTTGTGAATTATATTCAGGCAACATAAAGAACGCTTCATGTCAAAAGCGTTTTTTATGCTGAGAGACAAAAAACATAAAAAACGCTTCTAAATGGAAGCGTTCTTTATGCTGAGCGTTCCAGAGACTTAAAAAATGCTCTATACGAGAAGCGTTCTTTATATATTTCATAAAAAGAACGCTTATTTTCCAAGCGTTTTTTTTGTCTTTGGGCGCGATACCATAAATACAACGCCTTACATTATAATCGTTCTATAAAATGCTAAAAAATTGATTTACAAATATAACCGTTTTAAAAACGGCGTTGTTTATTCTTTTTTTTCCAGCAGTGCTATCTTTTCAAAATTGGAAAAGATTCATTTTGGAGCCATGGGAAATCACCATTAGAGGTGGAAAAATTAGCTTGAAGGGTTCATTAGCTTCTCCATTCATTCAAGGTAAGGAAAATGTAAGAAAAATCATGTTTCCATCACTTCTTCACCATTGCCGAAAATTTACCTCTTAAGGAGGCTTGTTTACTCCTTGTTCTAGCCTTGATTCATTGTTCAAAAGACTTGGGGAGGTCTTGCCTTGCTTCATTATGAAAGCCATTCCAAAATTCAAAGGTAAACATACACTTTTAAGCTTTAAAACACATTTTTAACCTAGAAATGATCCTTTAAGGTTGATTCATTCAAGAAAAGCCCTAAGGAGGAAGTTAAGATAAGCTTGAGAAAAATAAGGTAAATTGCTTACCTAATGGTGGTTTAAGTTTTAAGGGATGAGGTTTAGATAAGTGCTAATGTAGCTTAAAGCTTACATTATGCAATGGGTTATATAACCTAGGAAATAGAATTTAAAGAAGCCAGTGAACTTGTGACTAAGGAGCCAATGTGAATGATTTAGTAAGATAAGCTTAAGGTGAATTATGAGAACACTTATATTGCTATCGGAGCATTGTTGTGTGTATTTGCATGCTGAAAGCTTATATATGTGGGAAATTCAATTTTTAAGTTCAAGTCATTTAAGGGCCTAAGAGCCATATCATTTAAGAGCCTTAGTGCTATGCAATTTAAGATTATTGCATTATAACAATGAGAATTTTGGGTAGCTTGTGTAAGTGGAGAAGATGCTAGTGGTGGATTAATAAGGTTGTAGTTGGATAGTAATGAGTGGACTTGGGTGATGGAAGTGAAAATTATAAGAGAGTGTTATAAATTGTCAAGGGGATGACTAGGAATGTATAAGAGTGTATGACCATGAGAATGTTGAGTAAATTGAGTAAAGGAGATGGACATGTCTAAGGAGAGTGTAGCTTGGTCAAGGTGGATGAAGAACAATGTTAAGGAGTTAAGGGGATGGAAATAAGTGTAGGTATGTTCAAGTTTAAGAGTGATGAGTAATAAATGGAAATGAGAGAAAATTATGCAAGAAGGTGCAAGATAACCTTGGAAGTTTAGCAAAGGAAAGATGGATGAGTAATGATGTTTGAGGAGTAGTAATATTGGTTGAAAGGAAACACTTTGGTTAGTTGGAGTTTAGACAAAATTTACATGTTGGAAGTGTAAGGAATTAAGTTATAAGTGTGAAGAGTTTAGTAAGAAATTAAATAATGATCAAGGAATTTGGAGGTGAGTTGATCCATGAGTTAGGAGGATTTTAAGTGCTAAAATGGTGTTAGAACATGTGTGAATATATGGGGAAAGATTAGAAGAAGATTGGACAAAAGAACAAGGTTGAAAGGTCTTCAAAATTGTAAAATTTGACAGTTTAAAGTGTGGTCTTGGACTTGGTCCTTGGATAAAGTCCCAGACCAGCACTAAAAACATGTCGAGAGTGCACCCCAGAACTGGTCCGGGACCTTGGGTAAGTACCAAGTCCCGGACCATAGTTAAAATGTTGCCGAGAGTCAAAACAGGAATTGGTCCGGGACTACAAAGCCGGACCATATCCCTGACCAGGCCAATATACAAAGAAAATGTTCTTTTTAGATGGTAAATGAGGGGGGCTTGTTGGGTAATGTTATTATATGGTTGTTAAGAGTTGTTTGGTGGATTTTTATGGCCATTGAAGGTGTGAACAAGTGTGAGGTAAAATGAGAAGTAAATAACATAAGTGGTTAAGCTTGAACTATAATGATTTAGTGGTATTTAGATGGAGATCATTAGTGATGATATGAGTTAGGTTAATTAAAAGAAATTAACCACCCGATTCGATTAATGTTTTAGGGTTTGAGAATTTGGACTCCGGAGGAGAGTAAGCAAACGAACGACCAATGGTAAACGGTATGGTTTTCTTGTGACCTGCTTGCTAGCGAGGTGTCCCTCGGCTTGTGTGCTATTTGTTTATGTGTGTCGACTAAACAAGATAAAGCATGCAACTGGAATATTATGTTTGTTGTGTGAATGTGATGCACTAACACAACTTACCTTGAGAACTTACTAACTAATGTTTAGTAAACAATGGAGTGAGAATAAGGCACACTCCCTAGCATTGTTTTATTAGTAACCGAAAGAGGCTAACTAACAAACATTGACTTTAAGACTTCCACTAACTGGAACTTGGGGGGAGTGAGGAATCCGGAATCGTTCCGGAACATGTGTATTAAGGGAGGTTGGTATCCTTATCAGGTACCAACTTCCAAATATGACTTGTCTTCGGACTCGTCGCCTAGAGTCGACATAAAGATTCGGTCACCTTGATATCTGTTCAAGGTGGGAGGCACTACTGAGGAGGTGTGGTGGGATCTACCTTTATCCCAACTAATTCTAACAAATATTGTTTATGTAAACCAATGGAGCTGATAACTCATTGGTTAGGGTTACGTGACCCGGTAGATAAACAATGAATTAAGGAACAACCATTCTAATTAAAGAACGGTTGACTTAATTGAGATAAGAACTGAGATAAGATTTGAGATAAGTTACAACCATTTCTATTTAAGGAATGGTTTGTATTCTAAGACTGAGATAAGGAGTAAGATTGAGGTAAGATAAGGTTGGACTGAGATTAAGAGGAAACATAACTTAAGGTGTTAAATGATTAACTCACTAATTAAGGGAACGCCTTTAAGTCGTTCATTGTGTTTGAACTTTGATTGTTCATATGTGGCTTGTTGTTTATTGCACTTTCTATTATGTTGTGCATCTAATCAACCTCCATGCTATCGAGAATTAGTCGTTGTTGCCACGTTAGCTTGGGGGCCATGAGAGGATCGTACGAGCAAAGGTGCTGACCCCCTCGGGGGCTACTGTTTATATTTTGCAGGTGAATGTCAGAAGGCGACCGTCCTGAGAGTAAGATGGGGTAGACATATTATGGGTTTGAGTGTGACCTACGAGTTGTGCATGTACTCTCGTATGACAAATTGAGTTAGTAAGCTGTATAGGATGTAACGAGTTTGTAAGAGTGTTATGTATTTGGTTAAGGCTTGTAAGTACTAATGTTTAGTATATTCGGGTCCATCAGACCGTAGCTAGATCTTGGAGATTTTAGTATGCCTAGTTAGTCACGTGGGTGACTAACGGCGGTAACACCAATTGTTGTAAGAAATCCGCTGCAAAGTTAATATAAGTGAATGGAGGTTTATGAGTTAAGTATGGCGTTATGAGTCAGGGTGTTACAAAAAGTGGAATCTGAGCGTAGTTACGCTTTGATGACAGGAATTACCAAACTTAGGAGAATACTGAAGTTGAGTTTGAGTTATGGGTTAAGGGTTGAGTGATAGAGCAAGAGGTGCGTTAGTTAGGACTTCCCGGTGTTTACCGGATATCCATAGTACCTAATCCCGCCCTCCACATCCCTTGCTTGAAGTACGGGGAACAAACGCCAGAGAGAAGAAAACCTTCTCCTACTCGGGAAAGCCGATCTGGTAGTTAGTTAACAGTAAGCAATATGAGAAACACATCGTTATACAACAGTTTACGAAAACTTGGAGGTTTTAATTGGAGCGCAACAGTGAAACAGGCGCCACCAACAGAATTCTACTAGTAAGAGAACCGAAATTACCGGCAACATGGGTCGACATGCTACGAAGTCGAAATAACCCGCTATACAATAATAAGAAAAGCACTACAAGTGCAATGGATAGGAAAAGATAAGCAACATGAGTACCGGGCTGTGGTCCGAATGAGCATAATAGTGGGATAATACAAAGCATGAGAGTTAAGGTTACTGGAAAGTCCAGTTGGAAACAGGAACTCCACACCCCATACCATGAGAAAGGTTACAAACCTGGTCGACATAGCGCAGACGACGATAAAAACGCGTACAACTTGTATACCGAGTTAGGACTACAACGTAGTACCTGAAGGAGAATCATTACTTAGTAACCACGACAAAATGTGTGGAGACGGGAGCGAGGATTAAGACATAAGTAAGTAACGAGGGGTTCCCTCGGAAAGAGAAACACCCTGACAAATGACTGTACTGTCAAATCAACCAGGAAACTGCCGGATGACTAGTTATCCAAAATAAGAGAACATCGAAGGAGTCCCGAGGACTACCAAAGATATAGGAATTAGGAGGAAATACCATTACTGACGCACGCAGTACTAGTAGCCCATCTTGCATGGCGCACTTGCCGTAGCAAGTGCTACCACAGTTAAGTTATACGGAAAGCCATCATGGCAAGATAGTAGAACGCTACAGTCATAATACATATTAATACCGGATTGTAAATCCATAAGAACGAGAGAATAAGACCTTGGAAAGGCCTGACGACCTGACCATGATAAGATGAGTCGACACACCAGTCAGCAGGGAGCTGAACTTGGACGAAATACTAAACGATATAAATGATAGCAACAGTACAACCTACTACAACAACATATAAGGAGTGTATTAAGAAATACAATGAAGGCAGTCGACAGAACGACTTCCAGCAGGAACGAGATAAAACTCCCGAGATGACCATTAAGAATACCAATAACAACAATCTTCGTTGAATATGTTAGCAAACCCCGAAAACAGGGACAGAGGAAGGGAACTAAAGTTATAACCTACTAAGGATTAAAGACATACAATCCTGACAGAGGAAAGCTCAGAGGACTACCCCCATAGAGCAGGCACAGTCCAGCCGGACAAACTGATGAACGACAGTAGTATTGTTTGCCTAACTCATTAACACCCAAGTATGATTAATCACCAACGGGTGGCGTAGTCAAAAAGTGTAGAATGAAGCATTGAGATGAAAGTGCATGACAACCAGGATAGATATCCAACTTAGACACCGTAAGGCAGATGCCTAATACAAACCGAACCTTGATTGCTAAAAGACATAAGTCTATTAAAACAACAGTATTGCCACAGACACTGGTTAATGCAAGATCACTTGAATAAACTTCCATAGCAGGGAGCTGGATGTAGCAATTTACCATGAAACCCGATGAGTAAGAGTACAAAGAGTGAACCGAGCACCGAATCTCAACCAATGACATTAAGAACTAAGAGCCTACGAGCCAAGGATGTTAACCACATTAGAGCCCGAGGCGCAGTAAGTTGTAAGAGAGCTTATTTAAGCCATGAATGAACCATAATTCGTAGATATGAATGGTTACAAACCTATAACTCAGATTGTGGAAGAATTGCCAGGAAAAGGGCACCAATGAGAATATTGAGATAATGTTATTGACACGGGCGGAGAACAAACCATTCCTTTTAGGGTAGGGATACCTCTCCTTGTTGTGAGGCCATGAGTGGGAATAAACCTCTCAAAAAGGGCTTTCACTTCTTAGAGAGAGAATACTCTCTATTAGAGAATGGAAACCGTAAACCTTGAGATTACCTTAGAACATACCAGATACACTTGAGTAATAAGGAAGGCTGCAGAGACAGACCTCATATCCAACACCCGGGATTTAAGAATCAACAATCGTCAGAGATAAACATTGTGAGTGCACTATATGGCACGTCAAGTGACCAACGCTCAGAAGAGCTTGTGATTCAACGGATGACTTCTTCATTAACCGGTAAAATTACATGGTAAATAACATCATAAAGGATGAAAGAATGTGAGAGAAATTAGCCTACCTATGAACCGGAGATTGAAGCAGAACACCTTCATATTAAGAGATAATCATTTTACAGTACGGTACGGCAACCGCCAAACACCAGAATCAGAGAACTCCTAGTGTGTTTACACCAAGAAGGGATTGAGTATAAGATAAGATATTAGAATAAATGAGTAAGTAGTTGCACCATCAATGGGCAACAGAGTAAAGACCAACTACCACGGTAGTAGTGGTCGTGAGTACAATATTTATATAAGGGGATTAAGTCATGGTGCGCAGTAAAGCGACCACCATACATAAAACGTCAAATATTGACACAAAGGCAATTAGATCTATGAGCTGAGACCGATATAAGTAAGGGAATGAGATGGTAGATGAATTGTGCATTGATGCCAGTAGTCTAGACAGTGTGAGGTAAGATTTCATAGGAAGCATACTATGCACTCCTAGTAGATCAAAAAATGAGAAACAAGATAAGAGGCTCTATGGAAAGAGACCCCAGTTACTAAGAGATCGAGTTAGTACCGAATACAGAAAGGAGCTAGAGCATACCATACCCAAGAACACAATTAATGAATTTCCCTTGAATAAGTTCAAGAAGAACAATAAGTGTTATCATGGAACGATGAAGAGGAGATCGACAATAGAATGCTTCATAATTAGCCATAGCTAAACATGTGACGGACATTACGAGTTTACTTAAACGAGACGTGGGACTACTGCACCCCACAGGGGCTTGCAGGCCTGACAGGCTCATTTATGAGTTAGTCGGGTAAGTAGTAATGTACCAGTAAGGTACCCCATGCATGTAAACGAGTGGTGTAAGGAATACGGTACCCCAGACAAGAGCAGCTACCACCGCAACAGTTGAAGAGAAGGAATTCAGTTGAACCAACAACACAAAAGAATCAGAGAACAAATAATTAAGAACTATGAAGTGCGAAGAGCACGGATTATTAAGTACATACATTGGACATGTCTTAAGATGTTAGAGATTAAACTGTAAAGAGCAATAAACAATTAAGAGAACACTATGAGTATGAACGCTAGATCTTCAAGGAGAATGGATAGACGAGTTGCAACTCATTAAGGCCATGTATAATTAAAGACAACACGCGTCCATTGAGAGACCAATATTTCTAAACCGTAAGGAGGCACAAGGATATATAATACTATGAAGGATAAGAAAGACAGTTAGGCCTAAGATTATCAGTCACGCAGCGGAAGCTAGCAGATCAGTACCTTCGAGATTAGACCAAACTAAGTTAAGAAAATGGTATAAGTACCGTTAGGAATCCTCGATACAGAGACTAAGCCATTAACATAGTTATAACTCTCTGATCGAATTATAAGTGAGATAGATAACATGGAAGCTAGATTGTTTGGTGAGAATTAGACATCTTGAACCTATGTTCAAGGATGATATAATATTGATTACGTGGGCGAAATCCATTTTAAGGGGGGTAGAGCGAAAACCGCTTAGCGTATATTTATGTACTAAGTACGTAAACTACGGTGTGCTTAGCACAAAAGAATTTGAGAATTTGTTTTACATAAACATTTTGAGATTAATTATGGTTATTGCGCACAGAAGATGCGAATACCGTACATATTAGGTACCTATCTTGTTAACTCCGGTGTGAGTACAAGTTAAGAGAATTAGTGAAGAGGATTAAGGAGACTTAAAGAATATATGAGATATGAGTCGATATGAAAGTATATGTTAGCTAAGAATAAGATAAAACTATGAGATATCATTCGATATGGTATAAGATGGTGAGAATTGGTATGAGACTGATATAGAACTTAGTAGGAATGAGAGTCTTGAGGTAATTACTAAGAGATGAATTGGGAATGTTTGATGGGCTGAGCCCACACCTTGGAGATGTACTAATTACGACTAGAAAGAGTAAAAAGATAGAAAATTTGGAATGAGTGAATTACTTGATGTTTGAAATGACGTGGGAGGTGGAACTTGATTTTCTAGGGATCAAGGGAAACCGAACACAAATTGGGGTGGAAGGATAGTTCAACATTGATGCTGATCACATCAGGGTTGGATGATTCCTAAAACTCCCTACCAGTGGTCACAAGTAAATCATGCTAAGGATATAGGCTTTAGGATTAAACGAAATTGGAGTTGATTGTACTTTCAATTAGAGGAATTATTCCTCACATGACCTCCTAAAAAGGATTTCCTTTTTACTGAGTCTTGCCCATGAAGTCGAGGACGCATGAGCCTTTGTCTTCGGACTGGTGACATGGGGAGAATAGAGTGGTTTTGTATTCTAGCCCATGAAGACGAGGACGAATGTGCCTTTTTCTATGGACCGTTGACATGGGAGAATACGATGAAAATTATGTGATTGTTTTAAATTATTAAAAGGAACAAAGTGAATTTTGAGTGTTGTACATGCTTAAGCATGTTGTGTGATATTTGAGTATAAGTATATGACAGACCTAATGGGTCAATAAGATTAAGTACATATAAGCATGATCTATATGACCGATGGAATGAGGTAAGCCATGTATTCTAATAAAATAAGATGCGTAGGAACTTTGGGGACAAAGTTCTTTTAAGGGGGGTGGATTGAAATACCCCAAACCTAAGTATGCTAACTAAACATCAATTTATGATGTAATAAGGCTAAAACATGCCTTAGAAACATTGGTAGACAATTTAAACCAAGGAAAATACAAGAAAACGCCATAAGGGCAATTTAAGAAAAACTGTGCTCTAAGCTTGAAGTAACTTTGATTAGCACCCAAATATCTTTCTAAGACCTTATTAACATGCTAATGGACATGTTAAATCAATTACGAAAGAAAACCAAGCTCAAAACCAAGCTTAAACACAAAATGTGCTTTAAGACTCCTTAAAGCACCTTTTTGAGAAATTGTCTTAGAAATGAGTTTTGAGTGGCTAAATGCCCATGATTACACCTTAATCAACATGTGTACTAATTAGTATTACATTAGGAATCCTAAATCAATGGAAAATAAAAAATTGAGTAAATTACTCAGAACCCCCTTGAGGATTTGGGATATTACAGTTAACCCCCTTGTGTTTATTATAATTATTGGTAACCACCTTAAGGTTAAGGTATCTTTGACTGCGAGCCCCCGAACTATAACTCTGTTATCAGAAAGTTAACTACGTGTGATCTATCAACTTAATCACATTAATAATACCAGGCTGGACAACAAAACTGCTTAATCAACATCGTCTTAACTCTCTCTCATCCCACTTTAGATGCTTTTTCGAGGCTGTGTTGACATTTTTAGGAAAATAACAATCCTGATTAAGTAGTGTTTTTTGTCCAGCTTCACATTATTAATGAGATTAAGCTGATAGGTCAACACGTAGTTAACTTCCTGATAACAAAGTTATAGTTCGGGGGCTCATAGTCAAAGATACCTTAAACTCGAGGTGGTTAGCAGTAATTATGATAAACACAAGGGGGTTAACTGTAATATCCTAAATCCTCAAGGGGGTTCTGAGTAATTTACTCTAAAAAATTTCACAAATTTGTGCACTGATTTGTGAATAGTGCCAAATAGTACCTAGTTTAAGCTTTAGTCAATATAAGTCAATGAGTTGGTCAACCAAGACCAAAAATATCTTAAATAAGCATAGGGGGCCGGTTTTGAGAGTGGTGAGTCACCACATGAGCCAGCACATTAAGGAAAAGAAGAGGAAAAGAAGAATAGTACTATTTGCTTTTAAAAGATAAAAATCTTACCTTTAGCTTACCTCTCTCCTCTCTTCTTCATTTCACCTTCTCCCCACCGATTTTTCTTCTTCTTCTTCTCTGTTCTAAAACCGTTCCAAGCAGCACCCATGGCACCACCTGTAACACCCCTCTCCTTAAACACGTAATAATCTCTCTCGTAGCAATAAATAAAACGTCTTACAACGGAAGAATAAATAATAACAACAATACTCACTCGGGTGTCACCGGCCATTACTCGCCCATGCGAGTAACGAAGCCAAACTATATCCAACAACCAACATAAACAAACTGCTAACCGCTATGATAACGAGATAACTCCTATACATCATACTAAGTCCATAAACCATAAACGTCGACAAGTGAGCGTTTACCTAATCCCGAATATACATAACCGTACCATAATACAATCCACATTCTAACATCGTTATACAAACAAAATCCATGTGCGGTAATTAAAGTAATCCCTAACTACCCTGTTCCCGCACTTCGGCTTCGACAATCATCAACAACCTGCACAATGAGTGTAGTCTCAGCGATAAACGCTGAGTATGCCGGGCCTGGACCCTAATGGTCACTTAGTCATCTTAACCATCTTATTATTAGATTGGTTTCATGCTTTACCATTTTACAGATATAATCAATACTGTAATATACATGCATAAATTCATAAACATCCATCCAATTCAAACAGTCATAAACACCTAACCATCCATCCAATTCAAACAGTCATAAAATATCACAAACAACAATTGTATATCGAACATATCGAATAATAATACTGAATAAACGCCGTGGCGAACACCATCCTTAGTTAATTTAATTTGGCCTTCAAGGCCCCATCCATCCAAACCATGTTAATTAAATACCACTTGGGCGTCATGTTAGGACAACCCGATAACAACCTCACCATGGACAGTAGTCCTCCCGTAGACACAAAGGTGCTCTTTTCGCCAGAGGTCCGGAGGCCCCTGACTATTCACTTTGCCTAGTAAGGCGTCCATATAAAGGCCGAAGCCTCCTGACCCATGATCCAAATAGGGCTCGTTGGGTATAAACCTGGAGCGGAACCCGATCGGGAACCCCTCAGTGATCACAAATGCACAACCAGGTAGTTCGTAAACTACACTGGATTCCTCACCTTAACTCACACCATCTCTCTCTCATAATGTTTAAGATATGCTCTTAGACTTATGGAGAATATAATTTATTAATTAGCTGTCCAATGGGTCTCACGCATACCTAGAAGTAATCTAGGTTATATTCATGTTCGAGATCCATGCTCTAGAGACCGACAATGTCGTGACTCATACCTAAGTGTTTTACTTAGGTTACCATATACTTAATATTAATACTAAGGGTATTATATCAAGTAACCATCATGTTATCACATTAAACGCATATGTATGTTTATATAAGTCGATCTATAGTCGACGTAGTGTTAATCCCGTAGGACGCTCGTGCATAAATAATTAATGCAGTAACACACATAATCACATACACGTATCCACACACATAACACGCAAGTTATATCAACCAAATCCGAGCACAAGGAATTCCTTAGGATAACCCGGATCAAACCCCTTTACATACCATACACCTCAGACCTATGATGCGCAGTGTAGTCCACTAGCTCGTCTGGCGCCTTTGTCTGAAGTACGATCTAAACTATAATAAAACTATAAGTCAATCTCCATGACTAACTAAATCCGGTATTTCCGAATAACAAGTAACCCCGACAGTTCATCCCCGGATTTCTGCAGTTAATTGTTATGGGTTTCTTTAAACCAGTCGGTTTTGTTACTAAAACTCGTAGGTGGTAATATTTCGACTGTTAAGTTTAATTCATTATATTTCTTTAATCTTGTTCATTATTGAACTTAGGTATATAACCTATAGTTGCATGAATACATGCATGATCTATTATATTGTATTATTTTCCACCATCCATTACAATACATTGTATTATATAATCCATTATCTTTAGTAAACTATATTTGAATTCAAAAACTTATAACTTATAGTTTGTAAACTATATTCATATAATAACCTCCACCTTTATATTATATGGTTTCCAACCATAATATATATCCATCCTTATATACATTATTCTCGCATATGTATATATTTACCAATATAGGTAAATTCCATGAGTTATAAAACTCTTATATTATGTGTTACACTTTATCATCTTATAATAGATGATAATTCCCATTAATTGTATTATATTATACAATTTATATTAAGATTATTATCCTAATATTATGTAACATCTTTATGTTGTATAATTACAACTCCTAAGATTTATTCAATATAAATCTTAGTTTATAAATCTTATTTATTTATAGTTAGTCACATTGTTTAATGTGTATATCCTTACTTATATTAATTCCATCTAAACCACCTTAATACCATATAGTTGTTATAACATTTATAACATTGTAGACCATAGTCTAAAATTCATTTTCCAACTCTTATTAATTCGGTACAGCCCTTTATTTTATTTTAAATTTCATTATGACCACATAACATTATGTAATGTTATACCATATACTAATATCATATAATATGATTTTTTTATTTCCTTTAATTTATAACCTATAGTTTTTTATACAAAACTATTTATATTGCCGCATAGGCATATACATTTATACCTTATTCTTTTTCCATAATCCATAGTTTCCTTTATTTACAAAATCATCCCATAATTTATACCATGTTATATATACCATATAATATAACATTTTTAACTTATAAAATGGTATAATGTATGGTTTTATCTTTGTAAAATTTCCAAACAGACCATGTCTGTTTATAAATAAATTCCAACCCCTTTATCTTTCCAAATTTATAATTTGACTACATATATAATGTTATGTTATATATATCATATATTATAACATTTTAAACCTTAATATTAATATAACCTATGGTTATATGATATTATAATTTGCGAACAGACCCCATATATGTTCTATATTATTCTTCAACCCTTCCACTTGCTATAATTGCCATTTGGCCCAATTTATAACATATAGTTTATAATATCATTAAAACTATATATTATACACATATCTTATTAAATACTCTTATATTATTCTAAAAATCACAAAATTTCACCTAAGGGTTATAATTACCCTTACTAACCATATACTCTCGACATTTTACATTTCCACCCCATCTACTATTCCAAAGTGTCATAATGACATAATAACTATATATTATACATATATAGTTTATTTTAATTCCAAAATCAACCAAATAAATTCCTAAAAAATCCTAATAGCCCATGGGTGTTTATAATACCATTTTACACCCTTTAGTTTCGGTAATGACATATTTACCACATATGTTATAAAAATGTTACAATTAAATACTTATCTTATTATAAAACCTTAAATAAGTTATTTAACTTATCTAATTTGGTCAAAGCCTACCATATGGTCAAGGTTGACCTCCTTAATATTGCCTTGACCATTAATTTCCATATATTACGATTTGTACCCATATTTTCCAGAAATTACCATTTAACCCCAAAACTTTATAAAATCTTATAATTTTGATTTTAAATCCTTTTAACCTCTAATTTTCGGCTTTATTAATATATAGCCCCCAAATTTAATTTAATTACACTTTATACCCCAATTCCTTGTGGTAATATATATTTGCTACTTAAACTTAATTAAAACCTTATAAATACATAAATAAAATGGCCTAAAGTACATGGCCTTATTACAAACATTAGCTTATAAAATAAATTACACATAAATGCCAAAAATGCTTTAAACTCTCGGCCTCTCTCATATGTTTTCCATATTTACCAATTTTCCACATAATGTCTTAAATTTGACAATTATGTTAGTTAATAACTTATATAAATTTACAAAACCATTCCTTAATAAGACCTTTTAGACCTTGTTCACTCACGACAATATTATACACATATGTATAAACACATATTAATATACCAAGTGAAGGTTTAAGTGATTTATACCTTATTTTTGCCAAGATTAGGCCTTGTTTGGCCACGGCTGCTTAGGAATAATTTTTCCACAGCTTAGGTTACATGTTTTCAAACAACAATTAAGGCATGATTAGTCTCCAAACAAGAGCTAACCATAAGAAGTGTTTAATGTATATTTTCAAGTTAAAATTTACCTTAGAATAACAAGGCAAGCAAAGGTGTTATTCGGCCTGTTTTTACAGAAGAACAAGAGCATCAAAAGGTCTCCTAAATCAACCTTTAAAACCGGAATAAATCAGCTAAGAAGATGGCTAATTTTTACCTTGATTAAAATGCCAAAAATGGTGTTTTGGCATGGATTTGGCTATTCCTTGAAGCTCTTGATATACCAACTGAATAATCATGTTTAGAAGAAGATTATAAGCCTAAGAAACAAATCTTTCCAACCGGAATTGGAGAGAATCAAGAGATAAGTGCATAAAGCACATTTTTATACCTTAAGAACAAGATTAGAATTATCCTCCTTCTTCCCTTGTTACAGCCGAGAATTACCCTTCTTTTAACCTCCAAAACAACCTAGAACCATGGATGGAAATGGTTGATGCTTAGCTCCATGGAAAGAGGAAAGAAAAGTGAAGAGAATGAACATAAAATGGCTTAATAAGCTTACCTATGTCAATTGGTGTTCTCCTCTGTATTTGGTGTGTTCTTATGGTTTTGGAGAAGCAAAAGCGAGGATGGAGTTGCTTGGAGTCGGCTGGGAAGAAAGGTAATGAGGTAAGAAAGCTAGTTTTGCTTTTTATGTTATTTAGTGTTACTTTAGTGCATAGTAATAGACGACTCATTAGGAGATATTTTAGATGGCTAAATGGATGAGGATGACAGCTAAATGAGGCGGAAATGGGTGGTTTGGTCAATGGATGACATTTGACCATGGTTAAAGTTAAGTAATTAAATGTTATTTTGGGTACTATTCACCCAAAATCACCCATTTTGATTTTATTTTTTAAACTTTTATTTAGACTTTATAATATAGTCTATCATGTCACATTAATGATATAAAGAATGTAATCTAGTCTTTAATGTGACAAAAAGTCAATATCTTAGAGCTCATACACAAAAATGTGCTTTAAGGTGTTTTAGCGCACATTTTGTGTCACAAGGTGTTTCTGAGCTTAGTTGTCTTTGAGAACAGTTTTGTTGTGTTCCTTATGTGATAATTGATCTTAGGAACCCAATTTTATATCAAATAGAGGTCATAAGACCTCTAAGGTTTCTTAGAGCACATTTTTGCCCTACTTGACCTTGAAGCATGTAAATGCTTGTTATTTGTGTTGGAGTGTTGTCCAACGACTGTAGTATGTTCCTCTATGTGTTAATATGCTTAGGACAAAATTTTAGGTCCTAAGAAGTTCATTTGGGTATGTATTTACCCTAAACAGTCAAAGGGTGCAATATCTTGCTTTGTGTTGACCATTGTTGTTCTCAATTGACTTTTAAGGCATGTTTAGGCCTTAATTAATGTTATTAGATGTTAATCCATGTTTTATTAGTTTGGGGCATTTCAATCTACCCCCCTTAAAAAGACTTCGTCCCAAAGTCGCTTCATCCAAATAGGTGTTTTAATTACTACCCATATAACCTATAATGTGTATCTATGTGATATATCATTTACACACATCGTATTGTGCTTATACAGCACATAGCCATCACTTTGTGGCATTAGTTCAATCATATATGGATATAGGTGATCCATCAGCACCATTATTTCCTATCAATTCTACAAACCCTAACAACCTCCCCGAGGTGTCCATAACATACCATTCTTCCACATTCCACATCTAATGATTCATTTCGTATCTAAGCAACACCATATGTAATCATTCTACAAGGTAATATAAATATATATATATATATATCACAAGTATCATAAGAAAGATACTACACACATGGGTGTAAATACAACATTCAAACAAGTATTTCATAAGATACATACATACAAGTGCACATCACACACAAACAAGTCAACAACGTACGCCCCGCGTACCAAACAAAACCAACAAAACATCGTATGCCCCGCATACCACCAATTCTCTATATGCCCCGCATACGAAACAAAAACAAACAAACATCATATGCCCCGCATACCACAACTACTGTATGTCCCGCATACGAAACAACAAAACTTAGTGCACACACCTGCACAGCCAAGAGGCTCTACCCCCCCTTAAAAAGGGTTACGCCCCCGTACCCCACAAGTATACAACAGCCGCTCCACAAGGAGCGCTGGATACTTGGCTCTCATAGAGTTCTCCAACTAGTGGATTATCCTCATATCAGAGAGACGGGTATGACCCTTGCACTTCCGGGCTCCACAATACATAAAGGGTGAGGCACTGAACTATTGGTGCTCTCTCCCAAGTATGTTCTAATGGGCCCACTCGCTCCGTACTGAGGTGCAGACCCATGAACATAGGCTCAGTTTACCTCTTTTCATTGCTGTGTAACCTCCCGTTTGGATCACTAGCGTACGTGTGTGTGTCTTCTCTCACTGATATTAGGCTTGAGGTGTAATATGACATTGGCTATTGTTAGTATTTAGTGCTCTTTGCACTTGTCTTTGTAATATTAAGACGTACCAGCCTACATGTCCACGGAGATAAAGCTTGTCATCTGTGTCTCCTGGTGGTTTTGTTCCGGAGTAACACACTATTGTAGTTCTTTGATACACACTCGTGTTTATATCCATTACATCTTCCCGTATTCCCACTAGATTAATAACTGGATAAGTGCAATACCAAAACACTCAGTCCTACAGAGTGTAGAGGCGTAAACTCTCAGCAGCTAATATCTAATGAGTCTAACAGATAAGATGAGCGAATTATCATGTGAGTGGTACATTCCAAGTCCATTGTTCCTTGCTTAAGGTATCTGCTAGTATATTAGCTTTGTCTCTCATCATTGCATAGTCACGCGTTTATGTTCACATCATCTTTTAGGATCCTCTGGATTGCAAGAATTTGCTCGATCCTTATGAGGATTCTACATAATGTTCGTCCATAATGGGTTTTCATGTTTCTATCCTTAGTGTTCATGTCCTTGAAAGGTTTCCTTGTCTTCACTGTATACTGTCTACTGCTCTTTGTTGAAGGTTCTTGGTTTCTCTAGCCCGTTGGTTTAACTGCGGCTCTTCTGGTCCATCTTCGAGGTAATCTGTATCACTGTCCTTAATATGGAGTTGACTACTTCTCGTGTTTCTAACACTACTTGTCTACATACATGGGGTACTATACTGATACATTACTACTTACCCGACTAACTCATAAAAAAGTCTGTCAGGCCCACATGCTCCTATCGGAGTGCGGTCGTCCCATGTCTCGTTTAGTAAACTGGTAATGTCTGTTACACGGTTATTGTGAAGTATTCTGTTGTCAATCTCCCTTTTGATGGATGTCCTTTAGTTGTTTATTGATTCGTGTTATCGGTTATCTTGTTGTAAGTGCTATTGCCCTAGTGGCATGGTGTAAGTAAAATCCGTGCTATATTTAGCAAAATTGGTTCTCCTAATTCGATCGCATTGAGTACAACACATATTCCTTTCCTCCCTGTTTATCATGATCATATCTCATCCATAGTTCATATTCGTTCCATCATCCGTTAAATTGGATATATTGCAGATTGCATAATAGCTTGAGCAACTTGGCTCTTCACTTCCCAATCATCCTCACTGACGGTGGTGCATCTACAAAGGGTATGCTTGTCCACAAGGACTAAACATTCATCACAAGTAGTGATTAACATTAAATGCGGGTATACACTTATGGTATTTGGCTAATAAGCCATGTCTGAAAATTCTCGAACAACTAAATTGGTGCGATTTACAATTACAGTGGCTGTATAATTTCTTCAGTTGCAGTGGTTGGACTAACGGTCTTCCGGAGGTTTCATAGGTTTCTAATCTTAAAGGTTTGTATGAAAAGTAAATATGAAAATTTTGGTATATAATAAGAGATTTAAAAATTTAGTGGTAGTTGCAGTTGCAGTTGTAGCACTTGCTGTGGCAAGTGCGCAAGTCAGATGGAAATTTCAGTGAATTGATTGTCATAGCGCTTGCAATAGCAAGTGCGCCATGCAGGTGGAAATTTTGGTTAAGTAATTACCGGTCTCATTGACTCCACGTCGTCGAGTATGGGCTACATGATAATGTAAGCATTAACATTCTGTTCATATATATCTGATCCGTCAAGGTTCCAAGGTCACTCGTATCGAGTCCACATAACTAGTCCCAAAAGTCATACACAAAAAAAAGCGAGTGGTCAATGACACTCTCCCACATATTTACAACATATCTCTGTCTAACTTCCAAGGTAAGCAATAGTCTTCCACCAGTGGTCTCATGGAGTTCAAGGTACTCATGCCCTATCTACTCCCTTGCCTCTCTGGGCTCTAGCATCAGTAGATGTCTGGCCATCCTGACCGCCTCGTGGTACTCCAGATCCTCCAACTGAGGTCTTCTGAGTATTCCTTGGTGGCCTGTAGTTACGGCCCTCAGGGTTCATCCAACACTCGAACTCCCGGTGGCCCTCTTTCTTGCAGCACCGACACTCAACCTTGCGGCCACTGCAGTCGACCCCAGGATGGTCCTTCCCACAACGCTTGCAATAGAAATGGCGCTGGGGCTGTCCGGTGCCTAATGGTAGCATTTAGTTTAAGTTAGCAGCAGTAGGTGCAAGGCTAAGGTTACAATTGAATTTAAGAGGTAGGCGTTCTCACCCTTAGGAGGCGCAGATCTCAAAGGCTGAGCATCTATAGCTGGGCCGGTCAACCGAAGGACGGGCTCTTTCCCCTTCGCTCCCTGGTGACCCTGCTGCCCTTTCTTCTTGAAAAATTTCCTGTTTAGGGTTTCGGGTCAGCATTCATAAGGTATTTAATATGGTAAACAATTTAGAATGGGATAAGTCCTTACTTTCCCTTCTTCTGGCTATCGTCTGGAGATGATCCTCCATCCTCAGACTCTCCCTCAGGGTTCTTTCTCTTCTTGGTCCCGAGAGTCTCTTCCCGAGTCTGGAGCATTAGCTCTGTCATCGAGGCAGCATCGTAACACTCCTGGAATCTCATTGGTAAGTTCTCACAAAGTTAATCGGTAATGTAGTAAGTAAAGAATTTATGGCTTTCATGTTAATACCTGGATAGTAGAATAGAGGGTAGCACCCATCGCCATCTGGATGCAAAACAACAATCCACCCCGGAACTTCTCGACCTTCACTGAAATACCCCGAGCTTAAATATGGTGTTTAAATTATTTTAATACGGTATTTAAGGGCCTAATAGTGCCTAAGTAATTTTGGTAAGGAAAATAAATCCAAAAGAAATGAGAAAACGCTTAAAAAGTAAAAAATGCTAAATAAGCATTAAATAACCATAGGAGGTACGAGACCTCGGTTAGAGTATTATGTGGATTCCTAAGGCTTATTCATGCTTAATTAGTATACGGGAATGATTCCCGAAGAAAACGGATCCAAATAATGTGTTAAAACGCTAATATAGCTTTAGCGCACGTTTTTCGGGGAAACCCGACAACGTGACTTTGAGTGGTCAATTGAGCCCGTAAAAATTATAGTTCATTAAATAACTTTAAATATACATTAATGGAAGCTTAAGAGCCAATAAAATTAAAGAAACAAGAAAAATCCGAAAAACGGGCCCGGTTAGTGAATGGTGCTAAAACCGGGTAAAATAACGAGCGTTTTCTGTAAAAGACAAAAAACGCTCAAGCTTGTATATTATGTGGGGGCTGGTTTTTAGCTGATAATCATCCCTCTCACACACACTAACTAGCTAAGATACAAATATGTAAAAGTAGTCAAAAAGCAAAAAGTAGAAAAGTAATAAAAACACCTTTTGCACTCTCTCTCCTCCCATTCCTTCTTTTCCCATCGTGAGCAGCCCTCTCTTTCCTCTTCTTCTGATTCTCCTTCCTCCTCCACGTTTTTGAGCTCCTCCAAGCAGCTCCCATGGTGTCTCCTCACTTTCTCCTCATGCCCAAGCTTCATTGATGCTCCAAACTCAAAAATAATCACATATTTGAACTACCCTCACCAAGGGCTATCATCCCCTCTTTATAAAATTCCAAAAAGATGAAATTAATCTCCATGGGTTTTGTCCATTTGAAGAGAAAGCCACATATTCTTGAAGCTTGGAGTCTCCTCTTCCACTTAAGGTAAAAAGATTCAAGAGAAAAACTCATTTTCTCCATTTCCATGCCTTGGCCGATTTTGGCTTCTTTAATGCCTTATTCTTTTCTTGTTTTGAGCATCTTTCGAAGCCTCCAATGGTGTATTAGAGCCTCTCCTTTGATTTATGGCAAGAAACCAACTCTAGGGTTTCATAAGGTAATCTCTTAATTAGTGCCTTAAGCATTCTTAGTTAATGAGATTAAGTGTTTTACTTAAACTAATTCTTTTACTTGAATTTTGGGTTGGAGTTGGGCAACCACATTGCCTTGACCGATTTTGCATCAAGAGAAGAAGAGGAGATGAGAATTTATGAAATACCCCAAACCTAAGTATGCTAAGTAAACGTCAATTTATGATGTGGTAAGGCTATAATATGCCTTAGAAAGATTGGTAGACAATTTAAACCAAGGAAAACACAAGGAAACGCCTTAAGGGCAATTTGGGCAAAAACGTGCTCTAAGCTTGGAGTGACTTTGATTAGCACCCAAATACCATTATAAGACTTTAGTAATATGCTAATGGACATTTTAAATCAATTAGCAAAGAAAACCAAGCTCAAAAACAAGCTTAAACACAAAATGGGCTTTAAGACTCCATAAAGCACCTTTTTGAGAAATTGTCTTAGAAATGGGTTTTGAGTGGCTAAATGTCTATGATTACATCTTAATCAACATGTGTACTAATTAGTATCACATTAGGAAGCCTAAATCAATGGGAAATCAAAAATTTCACGAATATGTGCACTAATTAGTGAATAGTGCCAAATAGTGCCCAAATTAAGCTTAAGTCAACACAAGTCAATAAGATGGTCAACCAAGACCATAAATGTCTTGATTATTAAGGGGGTGGCCGGTTTTTAGGTGGTGAGTCACCACCTGAGTCATTTAGCTTAAGAAGAGAAAAGAGAAATAAGAGAAGTTTACTATTTGCTTTTAAAAAGTAAATATCTTACCTTTAGCTTACCTTCTCTCCTCCTCTTCATTCATTCTCTTCTTCCACGGTTTCTTCTTCTCCTCTCCTGCTCCAAAACCGAGAGGGCTGTCTCCATGGAAGCTCCATCTTCAAATGCTCACCAAACCTTCATTTAAGCCCCAAATCCAAAAAAGAGCATAGATTATTCTTAGTTAGACCAAGACCTACCTTTCTAACTTTTCAAATCTTTCAAAGCTCAAGTTTGGTGCCATGAGAAAACTCCATTGATGGAGGAAAATCAAGTTTGAATAGCTCTTTTGGTTCTCCATTCATTCAAGGTAATGAAAGTGAAAGTAAAATCAACTTTCCATCCTTTTTCTTTGATAGCCGAAAATCATCACTCATGGAGCCTTGTTTTATCCATTGTTCTAGCTTGATTCTATTCTCCAAGGGCTAGAGGAGGTCCTACTTAATTCATATCCAAGCTTGTTTTGAGAATCCAAGGTAAAACATTCAATTTAATACCTTAGAACACATTTTTAACCTAGGGTTTACTCCTTAAGGTTAGTGTATTGATTAGTCCTCATGTGAGTCATTGACTATTGGTTAGAACATTGGCAAAGGAAGTTTAAGTGGTGGCCGATATTCATTCAAGAAGAAGGTCTAAGGAGGAAGATAACATAAGCTTGAGAAAACAAGGTAAAATGCTTACCTAATGGTGGTTTAAGTTTAAGGAATGAGTTTTAGATAAGTACTAATGTGGCTTAGAGCTTACATTATGCAATGGGTTATATAACCTAGGAAAAACAATTTGAACAAGCTTATGAACTTGTGACTAAGGAGCCAATGAGAATGAGTTAGTAATATAAGTTTAAGATGAGTTTTTTAAGAGCATTATAACTACTATGAGATTGATGGGTGTATTTGCAGGTTGAAAGCTTTTATATGTGGGAAATTCAGTGTTTAAGTTTAAGTCATTTAAGGGCCTAATAGCCATGTGATATAAGAGCCTTAGTGCTATGCAATTTAAGATTATTGCAAAATATTGAGTTTGTTGTGAATGAGTTGGTTTGGGTGATGAGATAGGATGAGGAAGAACTTGATGTGTGTGAGATGGTTGAATGAGGAAAACAAAGCATTTGGGCATGATAATATGCTAGAGGAGCTATGACGAAATTTGAGTAGAAAACAAGGTGTTTAAGTGATAGTGGTGAGTTAATATGCCCTAGGATTCACTAGGGATCATTATGAGGAATTTGAGTGGAAATGAGTTAGATAAGGAGTTCTTGAGGTTTAGGATGACCTAGAATTGTCTAGGAGGAAATTAGAGGATTGGTGGGTGTATTGAACACACCAAAGTCATGTTATGAGGAATGGTAGGACCTGTGCAAGAGGTGGTGATGTTAGTAGTGGGCTAGTGAGGTTTAGTTTCAATGGTAATGTGTGGACTTGGGTGATGGAAGTGAAAACTGTAGGTGTAACACCCCTACTACGCACAACACATTACTTGAAATCGCAGCGGAAAATAAGCGACTAAACAGTAACTAAACGATTGGTGCTACAACGCCGTCAACCACCTACGTGGTTAACAAGGCTGAATAAATACAAGTGTACCGGTCTGATGATCAGACTCCCGAGCATAGAACTAATAACCATATATATACATCAACAAAATACCGAGTGTTTACACAAATCCTTCACTGTATACCGTCACTGTAAACTGTCATAATCAAGTATATAATACGCCACGGGAGCACAGGCGCATCCCGGGCAAACATCCAAAAGTACTCCAAAAGTAAACTACACACCCTAGGATCTAGAGCCACTCCGCTTCTTCGATCCTCATCCTGCAGTAAAAGAAATATGGATTCCCCGAGGGGGTCAGCAACCCTTGGCTGGCATGGTTAACGCGCAGCCCATCGACTACCGGAATGCGCGCAACTATTTGTCATGATGACATGGTATTTATTTTAAAACACACAGTTTATACATATATAACAACATACATGGGTGTCGTACACATCATAACACACATCACACACATACAATTCCTTTTAGGAAGAGAACCAACACAGTTAGTCCCCATTGAGAGCCTAGAGAATGTTGCCATGCTCATGCTTAGCTCGTTACATAACTCGTTACCGTCCGGTTAGATTGAACGGTTAACTTAACACAAGGTGCCTCGGATATAGTGATCCAAGCACACCGAAATAACACATAGTATGCCCCTGTGGCCCGACGTGAGTCAGTAAAATAGCCTTGGTTAAGCTAAAGGGAAGGTTAGAAACCAAATTGGAAACTTAACCATAACATACAGAGAGAATCGAATCGGTTATGACATCGACTCCCATACTCACACGCGTGGCTGGAACAGACCGGACTCCTCACTTCCCCCGTTAGCCCTTGTTAGTAGTTCATCATTGAACACAACAAACAATTCACAATCATAGGTCAAGTCTTGTTAGACACACACAAGGGGAGAGAGAGTCATACTCAACAACATAATGATATTTAACAACGGTAAACTCTTTACATGGCTTAATCTTACAAAGTCATAAACACACAGAAAAACAAACAACACACAAGCCGGTGTAAACCGGTAGGCAACAGACTGCAAGAAAACCATACCTTGGTCCTTGCCTTGATTTGTTTCCACCGTAGGTCACTCCTATACAGGATTCAAGAATGTCGGTTAATTAACTTAATTATCCTCCAAATTTACTAAGTGTTTAACATAATTATTTGACATGTTTAATGTCTAACTTTACCCTAGGTTACCTTCATTATACACCCTAGGGTTAACTACATAAGTCACATTCTTTTCTGTTTTTTTTTTAAATTTTTGGTATGTCCGACCCACCGTCCGACCCACAACTGGGTCGGACCCTTCCAGTGGTTTTCGGGTCTGAAGAACCTTACCATGTCCGACCCATGTCCGACCCAACCTTCTGGGTCGGACCATTCCAGAGACATGTCCGACCCAAGTCCGACTCACTAGACTGGGTCGGACCATTACAGAGAACTTCAGAACATACACGTCCGACCCATGTCCGACCCACCCTTCTGGGTCGGACCATTACAGAACATTTTACCGCCTTATAAACATGCCCGTCCGACCCACGTCCGACTCACTCGACTGGGTCGGACCATTCCAGAACATTTTTCCCTCCTTTGAAATATGACCGTCCGACCCATGTCCGACCCACCCTTTTGGGTCGGACCATTACAGAACACATTCCCAACGTCTAACAGAGGCTGTCCGACCCACAACTGGGTCGGACCCCTGGGTCGGACGTCCTCTAAACTTACCCAAACTTTGTCAAATCTTCACCAAACTTCTCCTAAAGCCTCTTAATGCTTCCTAACAACATTTGGTAACCTTATATCCACATACAACATCTATGAAACTCATTTTCTAATTCCTTAAGCCTTTACTTATTTCCTTGTAAAATTCCTTAACACTTGCAACATTTTACACTAGGTTTCTAAATGGTGTTTCTCACCTATGATAACTACTATCCCAAAATGCTTTCTCCTTATTTAACATCATCTCCCAAGCATCATCTCTCACAACTAACTCCTTATATCCATCTTGAAACTCTTTTCCTAGTGTACACTTCTCCTTATTTTACCAAGGTTTGCCTAGGTATTTACCTAAGTCCCAAAGTGACTTTGGTACTTACTAAATCTCAAGATCATGCCTAAGTCCTTATTACACTCTAGAGTACTTCCTAGTTCATCAAAATTCCTTTAAAACATCATGAACTCCTTATTCATTTCCTACATTTTCTAACTCCCCAAACCTTATGTAAACACTTAGAACTTCTTCTTACTTCTACCTAAATTTTGACATGGATTCCCCTAGAACATTACTAAGCCTAAACACTTTGCTTTCTCCATTAAACACACAAGAACATCTAGAATCACCAAGAACACTCTCAATACACAACTTCACCAAATTCACACTACATTACAATATAGTGCATAATTTAAATTGCTTGGCACTTAGGCCCTTAAAATGCATAAATCATAAACACTGAATTTCCACAATATATTTGCCTTTAACCTGCAAATACACTCAACAAGACATATGTTATTTTACTAGTCTCCTTGAGAACATTTACTAGGTCATTTACCATTTGCTCTTTAGGTAGTTTTAATAAGCATTTATAAGCTCATTTCTCCTAAGGCATTAAACCACATTTGGTTAGTAAATTTACCTCTTTTCCAAAACACTTCCTTCTTGTTTCCTTACAAAACCGTATGGTATTTGGATTCCTTGTCAAGTTCTAAACAATATACAAACATTATAATGAGTATTCAAGCTATAAGCTTCATCTCATTGTAAACCCTAATTTTACATTGTTTCAAAAACATTAATGTAGTTGTTTTACCTTGATCTTTGAAGAGAGTTTGAATATATAACAAGAGGGGACTCCACCTAGTCCATGAAGAGTTGAAATGAAGCTAGAACAAAGTCACACAAAGAGCTATATCAATGTGTATTTTCGGTCAAGGTAAAAACATGGAGGAAACATGATTTTTCTTTGAGATTCCTTACCTAGAAGCAAAGGAGAGTAATGATATGTCAAAATACAAGCTCAAGCTCCTTCAATGGTGGAACACCTTGGCACCGAAATGGGGCTCTTGGAGTTTTGAGAAGATAGGAATGAAGAGCTGATGAGAGGAAGAGATTGGTGGTCTTAGAATTTGATTTGGACAAGTGAGCTTGATTTAGCAAGAGGTCAAAGATGGAGTTCTAATGGAGGTGGTGTGTATTACCGTGGAAGAGAAGGAAGAAGAGAGGTGTGGAGCCGTGTGAACAAGGGAGGAAATGAGAGAATGAGATAGAATTTGCTTTTAAGAGATATTTATGCTTATAAAGTAAAAAGTAAGTTTACTTAGTTTTCTTTACTTACTTATTATATCAACTAGAGAGTGGTGAGTCACCACACTTAAAAAAACCGGCCCCCTATATTATAATGAGGGTATTTTAGTCTTTGTTTGTCAATTTAATTACTTAGTACAACATATGTTATAAACTAGCTTATAAAAAGCACTATTCACCTAAACAAGGCACTTAGAAGTGAAATTTTTGATTTCCCATTAATATAGCCACCCAAATGTGATACTATATAGTACACATATATATTTAAGAGTAATGATGGACATTTAGCCACTCAAAACTCATTTACAAGACAATTTTTCAAAAATGTGCTTTAAGACTTCTTAAAGCACATTTTGTGTTTTAACTTGTTTTCAAGCTTGGTTTTCTTTGGTAATTGGTTTAATATGTTCATTAGTGTATAAATGAGGTCTTGGTAAGCTCATTAGGTCTTACCCAAGTTTATCCCAAGCTTAGAGCACATTTTGGCTCTTATTGACTTTAAAGCACATTTTGTGTTTCCTTTTGTTTAAATTTGTTTACTAAGGTTTCTAAGACTCTTTTTAGTCTTATTACACCCTATTTAGGTGTTTAAACAACATAACTAGGTTTGGGGTATTTCAATCTACCCCCCTTAAAAGAACTTTGTCCCCAAAGTTCATACTTCCACATAACCTAAACATTAGAACATGAGAACACATATCAACAACACTTCTATATCACATTAACAACATCTTACATCATATCGGACACATGGTCCAAACAACAAAACATCACAACATCGTTCAGACTCAGCAGTCTGTAACATAACATAGACAATGTATACATATACATGTCGCACACAACCATAACCGAAACGGCTCTACCCCCCTTAAATAGGGGTACGCCCCGTACCCTATACATACAAACACTAAGAAGTAAACAACGACGGGCACTTCGCCTTCATCTTATCTTCCAGCTCCCAAGTGGCCTCCTCAACGTCCTGGTTAGACCAGAGAACCTTCACCAGTCTCACAGACTTATGGCGAGTGTCTCGAGTCTTAGTGTCCAGAATCCGTACCGGAGTCTCCACTGATCGCATGGTCGGCTCTAAAGTTAGCCTTTCAGGCTGAAGCACATGAGACGGATGAGACATATACTTCTTCAACTGGGAGACATGAAATACATCATGTACCTTGCCCAGCTCGGCGGGTAAGTCAAGTCTATAAGCTACCGGGCCGATCCGCTCCGTCACAACATAAGGCCCCACATATTTTGGGCTCAACTTGCCTTTCTGGCCAAAACGAAACACTCCCTTCATGGGGGATACTCTCAAAAATACCTGATCGCCCACAGCGAACTCCAGGTCACGTCTGCGTACATCTGCGTACGACTTCTGTCTATCCTGAGCTGCCTTCATGTTAGCCCGGATCTGGCGAACTTCTGCCTGAACTTGTTCAAGATACTCTGGTCCTATAATGACCGTCTCACTCGACTCATTCCAGCATAATGGCATGCGGCATGGTCTACCGTACAATGCCTGGAAGGGAGACATCTTGATCGATGCATGATAACTGTTGTTGTAACTGAACTCGATCAGATGTAACTTATCAATCCAGCTGGTCTGAAAGTCAAGTGCACATGCACGTAGCATATCCTCAAGTGTCTGAATAGTGCGCTCACTCTGACCATCGGTCTGTGGGTGAAACGCTGTACTCAATTTCAGTTCAGTACCCAACGCTTCTCGCGTAGACTTCCAATATCTGGATAAGAATCTGGTATCTCTGTCAGATACAATCGTTTTCGGAACCCTATGATGTCTTACTATCTCTCTGTCGAAGAGCTCTGCAAGCTTAGCCACTTTCCAGGTGTCCTTCATCGGTATGAATCGAGCCACCTTGGTCAGTCGGTCTACCACAACCCAAATCATGTTCAAACCTCCTCTCGTAGGCGGAAGCCCTACCACGAAGTCCATAGATATGTCATGGAACTTCCACTCCGGCACTGGCATTGGCTGCACCATACCACCAGGCCGTCGGTGCTCAAACTTGACCTTCTGACAAGTGAGACACACATCCTTTTTCATTCCAGTCCACCAAAAATACCTTTTCATACCTTTATACATCTTTGAAGCTCCAGGGTGAATCGATGTCGTAGAACAATGGGATTCACTCAGTATGCGCTCCTTCAGCTCAGCGCTACTCTTCGGTATACACAACCGGCCATTAAGCCTAATCAGGTCATCATTGTGGAGTCTGAAATCGTACTTCTGACCCTCGAATGTGCCATCAATAAGCTTCTGTCTAATCTCCACCATATACTGATCCGTCATCTGAGCACTCCGCACCTCTACAACCAAGCCAGTATGAGAGACTAGCGAATGGAGAGAGTGTGCTCGGCGACTCAATGCGTCAGCTACCACGTTTGCCTTACCCTCCTTGTACTGTAAATTGATGTCATAATCATTTAAGAATTCAACCCACCTCCTCTGCCTCATGTTCAACTCTTTCTGAGTGAACAAGTATTTCAAACTCTTGTGGTCAGAATAGATTGTCACGCTTACCCCATACAAATGATGTCGCCATATCTTCAGTGCGAAGACAATGGCCCCCAATTCTAAATCGTGGGTAGGGTAGTTCTCCTCATGCTTCTTCAGCTGTCGGGAGGCGTAAGCCACGACCTTCCCTGTTGCATCACACAACCCATACCCCTGCCTGATGCGTCGTAATAGACCTCAAAACCATCTGGACCGTCTGGTAGTGTCAGAACCGGCGCAGATGTCAGAGCATCCTTGAGACTCGCGAAAGAACTCTCACAGTCGACTGTCCACTCGAATGGTGCATCCTTTTTCATCAAGGAAGTCATCGGCTTCGAGACACTGGAGAAGTTCTTCACAAATCTCCTATAGTAACCTGCCAGACCGAGGAAGCTCCTGATGTCGGTAACTGTCTTCGGCCTAGGCCAGTGTGCACTGCATCTATCTTTGCCGGATCAACAGCGATCCCGGCCTCAGAAATCACATGTCCAAGGAAGGATACTTGGTTCAACCAAAATTCACACTTAGAAAATTTAGCATACAGCTGATTCTTTCTCAACGTTTGCAATACATCTCTCAGGTGGCTTTCATGCTCACCTCTCGATTTCGAATACACAAGTATGTCATCAATGAAGACTACCACTGATTTGTCCAACTGATCTTGGAACAAACGGTTCATTAAGTCCATGAACTTTGCTGGTGCATTTGACAAGCCAAACGGCATAACTGTGAACTCATAATGCCCATACCTAGTTCTGAAAGCTGTCTTTTCGATATCACTGTCACGGATGGCAATCTGGTGGTATCCGGAACGTAGGTCTATCTTGGAGAATACTGATGCTCCCCTCAGCTGATCAAATAGGTCGTCGATGCGTGGTAAGGGGTAACGGTTCTTCACAGTAACAGCATTCAGCTCCCGATAATCAATACACAGGCGGAGGCTACCGTCCTTCTTCTTCACGAAGAGGACCGGCGCTCCCCATGGTGAAACACTGGGGCGGATAAAGCCCTTGTCGAGTAGGTCTCTCAGCTGCTCCTTGAGCTCTGTCATCTCTGCTGGAGCCATACGATAAGGTGCTTTCGCAATGGGTCCGGTGCCCGGAACTAGATCAATCTCAAACTCAACCTCTCGTGCTGGCGGCATGCCCGGCAGTTCCTTAGGAAATACATCAGGAAACTCCGACACTACCGGCACATCTGGGCTAAACTCAGGGTCTCTCTCTATGTCCTGGACATAGCAGAGGTATACATCACTCCCTCGTCGTAACTCGTGATACATAGCCATGGCGGTGATGATCTGAGTCGAAGGCTCCCTGGGCCTCTGGCGGTAAGATATGGTAACCCCAGATGGACTCCGAAGAAGCAGTCGATGCTCGGCACACAGGATTCTGCCCTTGTACCGCTCCAACCAGTTCATCCCGACAATCACATCAAAGCCTAGTCCGTCGAACTCTATCAAGTCGATCGGAAACTCTTCACCCCTGATTCGAACAATAGCATCTCGGTAGTAGCGGGTACATCTGATCCGCTCTTTCGACGGGAGGGTGACCACGAAGTCTGGCATCTCTTCACCGTCTAACTCCAGCCTCTTCGCAAATGATAGCGAAATGAATGTGTGTGAGGCTCTAGAGTCGAACAAGATCGATGCATCCACGCCATTCACTGGAAAGGTACCGGTGAGGATTGTGCCGCTCTTGCCGGCTTCTGCCTTATTGCAGACACTCAGTATACCTCCCGTTCCGAGTGCACAGCCTAATTCATTGGCAAACTAATAAGTATTGGGTAACAACGCGATTTATATGTTTCAACAACTCCACTTTATTCATTAACGCACTCTTTTTACAACATTCATTGGCTTATACTGTCGCCATGATTTACACTTACAACATCCTTAATACACATGGTTTATCACATAATTATACAAGGCTTAAAACTGTCTGAAGTCAAATTCAAACGTCCGGGTTTCATGTGTGTGGCATTGATCACTGCCGACGGTGCGGTATTCAGTTTGATCTTTCTGATGCCATGGTATAGCATCCTTGATGCCCACCCATGATTAATACATCTCCCGATTTCAACAGTAGTTTCTTTGCGAGGTCAGCACGCTTCTGCTCGCCATACACAACACTGCGGTATCACCAATGGACCAAGACACCACGGGTACTCCCTTACTTAGAGACTCGGGTGACTCGTCCTTGTCTTGGTGTATACCTAACCGTCCACCTTTCTGGTAGAAGTTCACAATACATAGATCTGCTTTCACACTTGGAATTGAATCCTTTTCAACTTGTTTAGCAATTCCCACGGCGTGGTTAACGACCGCAAGGAACTCCTCAGGTATACTTGGTACCGTTGCTCCATCTTCACTCGTACTTCTTGATATGTCTTGGTGTAAGGGTTCCAGTCCTTACCCATGCACATCATCTTCAACTGCATCCTTGCTCCGTTCGGGTATTCGGGTGTGTAGAACCCTCCTGGTTTTGCTCCAAGTTCGTCGCATCGTCTGATGATATGGATTTGTGCTTCCGGTCAGGTATCCATTTAAAAGTATCATACCTGGCTGGATGACCTGACATTGCTCCAATGGAAAGTCGGTGATGTTGATGGTGGTTTCTTCAGGGTTTGGTGTGGGTGGGATTGGATAACATATATTGAAAGTTCCTTTAAGTTTAGAGTATTCTAATTAGGTAAATCTCACACTATGCTTTATTTATTTACTCACATGGTTGTTTATTTAAACTTACTCACACACATGCATGTAATGCGGTATGCAGGCACTTATTACATTCAACAGTTTAGGCGGTACCTGGTCTAGAAGAGGGCCCTGGCGCCTCAGACCGGTCCACCACATTCAGGGTGGCCTTGTTGGACCCCGACCCCTTCCCCTTCTGGGACTCCGTGTACCTCTGATCTGGGGGTGGCTGGTTTGCCGTCTTCTGGCCATCGGTGGTCGCAGTGGCCTTACCCTTCCATTGCCCCTTGGGCCTGTAGTTCCTACTGTTTGGGTTCTGCCAGTATTCATGATCGCGGTGACCCATCTTCTTACAGTATCGGCACTGAACATCGTTACCCTTGCAGTCCTTGCCGGGGTGGTCTCCGTTGCACCACTTGCAGTAATAGTGGCGCTCCGGTCCAGAGCCCGTGCTAGCTGCTATCACAATACACAATCAATACTTGTTCCATAACTTATCAACATATACTCTAACCTTTCACACAGGATTAGACAATTACCCTTAGGTGGGTAAGAACGTAGGGGCTTGGCCGCATACGCATAGGTGAGCTGTAGAGGCTCCTCAGCGGTGGCGGTTTGGGTCTGGCCCTTGCCACCCTCTTGCTGTCCTTTCTGGGACTGGGGGTATGATTTCTTCTTCTTCCCTCCCCACTGCCCTTGCGTACCTTGGCCCTCGTTCTGAGCCTTGCGCTTGAGCGCACTCTCCTCGTCCCTCAGACGGACGGTGATCTCCACAATAGCAGCGGCATGATAGCACTCCTATATTTAGGGTGTCAGTTATGCCCCGCCAAATAAACTCACAACACATTAACACATCGTACACACTTATTCACATTACACTGTAGTTCCTTTACCTGCAAAGTGGTATATCCAGTAGACCCCATGCCGTAGCGTAGGCGATAGTTCAGTCCGTTGTAGAAACGGTTCACAAGAATCCGGTCTGAGTAACCCCGATCCGGTAGCAGGTGGATAAGTCCGATGAAGGCTGAGTAGTACTCATCTACCGTCATCTTATCCCCTTGCCTCAAACTGTCCAACTCCAGGCGCTTGGCCTCTTGCACATGTATAGGGTAGTATTTGGCTCGCAGCAGAGCCGTGTACTCCCTCCATAGAAACGTCGGGTCAGCAACTCTGCCCTCTCGCACAAGCTTCCACCAGCTCTGTGCCGAGCCTTCAAGTAAAAAGCAGCAAGTCGTACCTTGACCTGCTCAGGTGGTGCTAGGGTTTCGAAGGCGGTCTCCATTTCGGAATGTACGCCTCGAGCTTACGGGGATCGGTCTCCCCACTGAATGAGGCGGGCCTCAGATACAGCCAACGCCTTGACCCAATTGGTCTTCGTGGCGGTGTGGTGGTGGCTGAACTCCGGGCTGCCCTTGCTGTTAGTGTAGCAGCAAACCAAGTCGGGTACCAACTGGGCTACGGCGGCTGCAACTGCCTCAGCCATGGTCTGTGCCGTAGTATCATATCCCTGGTCACCCATACCTCCAGTACCGCGCCCGCGGCCTTACCTCGTGGTTCTACCTGCCATCTGAATTCATATGAACATCTCATTAGCATGCTTGCACACTTATCGGTCCAACGATTGTAACGCTTCCCGATAATAAGGTATCTCCACACTTAGTTAGTGGTCAACCTTTCCAAATCTGTTCACTTAGGTATCTGTAGTTAGGTTTCCTAACTCGGTATATCCCTAAGCTCGGTATTCTAGTCATCAGAGCGATACTTCGCTCTGATACCACTTTTGTAACACCTCTACTACGCACAACACATTACTTGAAATCGCAGCGGAAAATAAGCGACTAAACATGTAACTAAACGATTGGGTGCTACACGCCGTCAACCCACGTGGTTAACAAGGCTGAATAAATACAGTGTACCGGTCTGATGATCAGACTCCCGAACATAGAACTAATAACCATATAATACATCAACAAAATACCGAGTGTTTTACACAAATCCGTCACTGATACCGTCACTGTAAACTGTCATAATCAAGTATATAATACGCCACGGGAGCACAGGCGCATCCCGGGCAAACATCCAAAGTACTCCAAAAGTAAACTAACCCTAGGATCTAGAGCCACTCCGCTCTTCGATCCTCATCCTGCAGTAAAAGAAATATGGATCCCCGAGGGGGTCAGCAAACCCTTGGCTGGCATGGTTAACGCGCAGACCCATCGACTACGGAATGCGCGCAAATTTGTCATGATGACATGGTTTATTTTAAAAACACACAGTTTATACATATATAACATAACATGGGTGTCGTACACATCATAACCACATCACACATACAATTCCTTTTAGGAAGAGAACCAACAAGTTAGTCCCCATTGAGAGCCTAGAGAATGTTGCCATGCTCATGCTTAGCTCGTTACATAACTCGTTACCGTCCGGTTAGATTGAACGGTTAACTTAACACAAGGTGCCTCGGATATAGTGATCCAAGCACACCGAAATAACACATAGTATGCCCCTGTGGCCCGACGTGAGTCAGTAAATAGCCTTGGTTTAAGCTAAAGGGAGGTTAGAAACCAAATTGGAAACTTAACCATAACATACAGAGAGAATCGAACCGGTTATGACATCGACTCCCATACTCACACGCGTGGCCGGAAAGACCGGACTCCTCACTTCCCCCGTTAGCCCCTTGTTAGTAGTCTTCATTGAACACAACAAACAATTCACAATCATAGGTCAAGTCTGTTGGACACAACAGGAGAGAGGAGTCATACTCAACAACATAATGATATTTAACAACGGTAAACTCTTTACATGGCTTAATCTTACAAAGTCATAAACACACAGAAGAAACAAACAACACAAGCGGTGTAAACCGGTAGGCAACAGACTGCAAGAAAACCATACCTTGGTCTTGCCTTGATTTGTTTCCACCGTAGGTCACTCCTATACAGGATTCAAGAATGTCGGTTAATTAACTTAATTATCCTCCAAATTTACTAAGTGTTTAACATAATTATTGACAGTTTAATGTCTAACTTTACCCTAGGTTACCATTATACACCCTAGGGTTACTAATAAGTCACATTCTTTTCTGGTTTTTTTTAAAAAAAATTTGGATGGTCGACCCACCGTCCGACCCACAAACTGGGTCGACCCTTCCAGTGGTTTTCGGGTCTGAAGAACCTTACCATGTCCGACCCATGTCGACCCAACCTTCTGGGTCGGACCATTCCAGAGACATGTCCGACCCAAGTCCGACTCACTAGACTGGTCGGACCATTACAGAGAACTTCAGAACATACACGTCGACCCATGTCCGACCCACCCTTCTGGTCGGACCATTACAGAACATTTTACCGCCTTATAAACATGCCCGTCCGACCCACGTCCGACTCACTCGACTGGGTCGGACCATTCCAGACATTTTTCCCTCCTTTGAAATATGACCGTCCGACCAATGTCCGACCCACCCTTTTGGGCGGACCATTACAGAACACATTCCCAACGCTAACAGAGGCTGTCCGACCCACAACTGGGTCGGACCCCTGGGTCGGACGTCCTCTAAACTTACCCAAACTTTGTCAAATCTTCACCAAACTTCTCCTAAAGCCTCTTAATGCTTCCTAACAACATTTGGTAACCTTATATCCACATACAACATCTATGAAACTCATTTTCTAATTCCTTAAGCCTTTACTTATTTCCTTGTAAAATTCCTTAACACTTGCAACATTTTACACTAGGTTTCTAAATGGTGTTTCTCACCTATGATAACTACTATCCCAAAATGCTTTCTCCTTATTTAACATCATCTCCCAAGCATCATCTCTCACAACTAACTCCTTATATCCATCTTGAAACTCTTTTCCTAGTGTACACTTCTCCTTATTTTACCAAGGTTTGCCTAGGTATTTACCTAAGTCCCAAAGTGACTTTGGTACTTACTAAATCTCAAGATCATGCCTAAGTCCTTATTACACTCTAGAGTACTTCCTAGTTCATCAAAATTCCTTTAAAACATCATGAACTCCTTATTCATTTCCTACATTTTCTAACTCCCCAAACCTTATGTAAACACTTAGAACTTCTTACTTCTTACCTAAATTTTGACATGGATTCCCCTAGAACATTACTAAGCCTAAACACTTTGCTTTCTCCATTAAACACACAAGAACATCTAGAATCACCAAGAACACTCTCAATACACAACTTCACCAAATTCACACTACATTACAATATAGTGCATAATTTAAATTGCTTGGCACTTAGGCCCTTAAAATGCATAAATCATAAACACTGAATTTCCACAATATATTTGCCTTTAACCTGCAAATACACTCAACAAGACATATGTTATTTTACTAGTCTCCTTGAGAACATTTACTAGGTCATTTACCATTTGCTCTTTAGGTAGTTTTAATAAGCATTTATAAGCTCATTTCTCCTAAGGCATTAAACCACATTTGGTTAGTAAATTTACCTCTTTTCCAAAACACTTCCTTCTTGTTTCCTTACAAAACCGTATGGTATTTGGATTCCTTGTCAAGTTCTAAACAATATACAAACATTATAATGAGTATTCAAGCTATAAGCTTCATCTCATTGTAAACCCTAATTTTACATTGTTTCAAAAACATTAATGTAGTTGTTTTACCTTGATCTTTGAAGAGAGTTTGAATATATAACAAGAGGGGACTCCACCTAGTCCATGAAGAGTTGAAATGAAGCTAGAACAAAGTCACACAAAGAGCTATATCAATGTGTATTTTCGGTCAAGGTAAAAACATGGAGGAAACATGATTTTTCTTTGAGTTTTCTTACCTAGAAGCAAAGGAGAGTAATGATATGTCAAAATACAAGCTCAAGCTCCTTCAATGGTGGAACACCTTGGCACCGAAATGGGGCTCTTGGAGTTTTGAGAAGATAGGAATGAAGAGCTTGATGAGAGGAAGAGATTGGTGGTCTT